>VZRH01007635.1:253825-274599 GCA_013397555.1 Urocynchramus pylzowi
TTTTTTTTTTTTTCTGAAGAGGAGGACTTATGCTTAGAAACAGCAGCTTTGCCTTCCTGTCCAATGGAGACCTGAAGCCCTTTGTCCTTACTGCATCATCCCACTGTGCTCTCACCAGCTTTCCACCCTGACCTGGCTCCTTCTCCATCTCCCAAAGTCCATCTGATGTCCTGAATCATCCCTGGCCCAGTGCTGTGGCCACAGGGGCAGGAGAGGAGAACAGCCAGGCCAGAGTCAGCTGGGCACCAGTAAAACCCCCCAACTGGAGCCTTAGAAAAACATGTGAGAGAGATGGGGAAGGGTTTGCATTTCAATGTGGCTTGTCCTGATAACAGAGGAAACTCAGCAGGTCTCCAGCCAGCCACAGAATGCTCAAACCACCCACAACAGACACAGCATGGCCTTTTATCAAACCGAAAAAATGCTCACCTCCCTTCACTTTATCTTAAAAGACACTTCTCAAGGTCACTGACCCAGAGAAGGCAACAGGAGGAACTACACAAATGTGTTATGCTTCAGAGTGGCTTTTTTGACATAAATACCACTTGAATCCCCTGCCTGACCCAAAACCAGGGCAAGCTGCATGGGGCCAGCTGACAGAGAGCACCCAGAGAGCATCTCCCAGGCATTTACAGCTCAACAAGCCATCCTCCCTGGGGTCAGCCTCTGCCTGGGCACAGAGAGCCAGCACAACACCAGATCAGGCCTTTCTCCTTGGATTTCCAGCTTTGGATGCACAAGAGTGGGGTCTGGCTGGGTTTGAGCTGGGAAACACCTGTAATACCAGTCTGGAGGAAAGTGCTTTGTAAGAATATTGTTGATGTGATGGGAGGATGCAAGAACCAGAAACACCAGCCTGGACAGAGGGCTGGGAGTGATCAGCCACAGGTCTTTGGCCAGAAGGTTCCCAGGCAGCAGAGGGCCTTTCCTTTCACACCAGCACCAAAAGCATCACAAGCTGTGCCTGCAGGCAGCGAGGGATTACAGCTCCTTCTCCTCTTCCCTTCCCCAGGAGTTCCCTGGCAGTGCCACAGCTCTGAAACCACGCCCAGCAGAGCTCACCTGTCCCTTTCCCCAGGGAGGAAGCAGCACAAACGTTTTGCACCGAGAGCTGACAGGTTTCCCAGCCTGCTGTTTCCGTGCCTTCGGGCTGTGCTCCTATTTACCCTCTCCTGAGGGGGATACAGCAGCTCCTCCCTGTGCAGGTCATCCAGCACGGTGGGAAGAGCTCTTGATTTCATGGACAAGTATTTATAAGAAGCTCATGCTGGAGCCTGTGCTTCACCTCCCTGTTTTATTTTTAATCTCTGTTTCATAGAGCTCAGACAATTCTTTCAAGGTTCCCATGAATGATCTTTATCCCTTCTGCAGCTCATTCCAATTCTGTGAATAAAATCCCTGGGTGGCCCTGAAAGAAGAAGAGAAAAAAGGATGACATTTGAAGTGAAGTAAGAAACTAAAAAGAGAACATATTTTTAGGGAAAACTCACAATTCTAACACCATCAAGCCATAAACAAGTGTGTTTGGCACCTGCAGATCCCAAAGCCGTGTGCAGGGAAAGGTAAAAAAGAGATGAAGGGGGGGGTTATCTGCAGTTCATGGGCAGAGGGCCTGGGGTTCTAAGGAGGGAAAGTCTGAACTGCACATACATTTTGTGTCTCTCACAGGGCAGGGGAATGACCTTGAGGTCAGCTCGAGCACAGCAGTGATGACACAAGCATCAGAGCACAGGAAAGCTGCCAGAAGCAGAGATCCTGACCTGCCCTAGCCCACTGAGCCTCTAAGCCCCATTTTTAACTCTCTTCTCCAGGCAGGGAGGGACCTTTTCCACAGGCAGTTTTGGGGCATTTCTCTTCTTCTTCACCCACTTCTTCCTGTAGCAGGAAAGCTCATTTCATGAGCCGAGGGTCCTTCCTGCATCCTCATCGTGCCCTCCCCACTCTTCAGCAGTCTCCATCCTCCTGGGGCCTCATGGATCAACCTGTGCCTCAGCCCATGTCAAAGCCATGTGGCTACAAAGGATGATGTTTGTTTATCGTCCAGGCTGGGTCTGAAATTCGCATCACTCCCCACTTTGACACCGTACAGGATGATGTTTGCCCTCCCCTGGCTGATGCTGCGGCCATCCCTGCTTCACTCCTGCCTTTCCCACCGCTCCGGCAGGGAAAAGCAGCTGCGAGGAGGGGAAGGATGCGCTGCTTCGGCCGCATCCAGCTGCTCCTCGGCGTGGCAACACTCCCCCTTAGCGGCAGGAGCGGAGAATAATCCTTCAAACCAGAAATAACTCCAAAGAAGGGACACCTTCTGGACCAACACCGCTCTGCCTGGGTGTTAATCCAGCTGCATATCCACAGAGTGGGATTGGAAAAAAAATGCCTGATATCCATAGAGGGGGAAAAGATTTCCTTCCACAGAATTCACACAGAATTCCCAGGATGACCAGGTTGGAAGAGACCTCCAAGATCATCGAGTCCAGACCAGCCCCAACACCTCAATAAACCCTGGCCCCCAGTGCCACATCCAGGCTGTGTTAAACACACCCAGGGATGGGGACTCCACCACCTCCCTGGGCAGCCATTCCACAACTTGATCAGTCTTTCTGTGAAAATCTTTTTCCTGATATCCAACCTCTATTTCCCTTGGTGCAGCTTGAGGCTGTGTCCTCTGGTTCTGTCAGTGCTGCCTGGAGACAGAGCCCAGCCCCAGCTGAGCACAGGCACCTTTCAGGAGCTGTGCAGAGTGATGAGGGCACCCCTGAGTCTCCTTTTCTCCAGGCTGAGCACCCCCAGCTCCCTCAGAGGTTCCTCACAGGGTTTGTGTTCCCAGCCCCTCTCCAGCCTCGTTGCCCCCTCTGGATGCACTCCAGTGTCCCAAGGTCCTTCCCAAACTGAGGGCCCAGAGCTGGGCACAGCACTCGAGGTGAGCCCTCAGCAGTGCCCAGTGCAGGGGCAGAATGACCTCCCTGCTCCTGCTGGCCACACCATTCCTGACCCAGGCCAGGAGCCACTGGCCTTCCTGGCCACCAGGGCACACTGCTGGCTCATGTTCAGCTGGCTGTCACCAGCACCCCCAGGTCCCTTTCTGCCTGGCACCGTCCAGCCACTCTGTCCCCAGCCTAGAGCATTGCAGGGGGTTACTGTGGCCAAAATGCAGGACTGGGCACTGGGATTTATTAAACTTCATCCTGTTAGTCTTTGCTCATCCATCCAACTGTTCTCTCTGCAGAGCCCTCCTGCCCTCCAACAGATGGACACACGCTCCCAGCTTGGTGCTGTCTGCAAATTCAGTAATGAAAGCCTCAATCCCCTCGTCCATCCCTTGCAATGGAGGGCTCTGGGTGCAGCCCTGAAGGCAGAGCTGGGTGGGATTTGCAGGAGGGGGTCAGGCAGTGTCCCCAAACGTCCCCTCGGGATCATGGGCTGGGAGGGAGCCACGGGGCAGCACAGGAGCCATGGCAGGGAGGGCACCAGAGAGCTGCAGCTGCAGGGGTTATTAGGCAGAAATTAATCTGTAAAGAAAACTTAGCAACAGTTAGAGCAAATATTGATTTTGTGTTTGTCTGCTTGCGCAGGGCCTGAGAAATGGCAGATTTAGACATTAAGTGGGCTGTTTTGGCTTAATTCAAACCTCGATTTACACTGACCCTGGGAATAGACCAGTACATCAGCTGAATTGAATTTAAAATTATTAATTTTTTTTTCCTCTTATCTGGTCCTTTTCTGCAGATCTGACAGCAATTTTGGCACCTGTTACCTCCTGTACAATTACAGATAACTGACTTTATTTTCACAGCCAGACACTGGGCTCCCCCTTCCCTAATGGATTGAATTTAGCACTTTCAGCAGCCCAATGCCCCTAGCTGAACTCAGAACTGGGCACAGCACATTGGCACCAAAAACCCCCAAAAAAACCCCTAAACCCCACCTTTAAAGACATCAGTTGTACAAGGCATCCCATTCCCTGGGCTGGCTGGCTTGTTCAAAGTCAAAGCTTTGAGTGAGCTTCCTAAAACTGAACAAATTTTGAAAAAATATAAGGGGGATTAGGAATGCAACATCTATTTATTTTCCCACAGCATCTATTTAGTATTTTGGGAAAACAAAACCAAACATTAAGCATTTGCAAACACAAACCTGCTATAAGGTATTAGATCTGCCTTTCACAAGCTATTCTGGCCACTGCCAGCCACACTGGCACAGGCCAGAGGCTGCCCATGGCCAGGGGAGGTGACCCTGTGCTTGTTCCCTGGGTAGTTTTGCTGAGCTTTTTCGCAGCAGGGGCTTTAACTCCCTGAAATTTCTGATTTTTATCATTTTCTCAATGGAAACATTTATTTCCTCACCCTGGACCCTTTGGTTTCCACAGGAAAATGTTTTCCCCTGACCTAGTACCATATTTTAATATTTGATTATTCTGTTCAAGCAGAGATGAAGAACTGCAGTTTTCTCACTCCAGAAACAGGGGCAGGCAGGATTTTAAGTTTCCAAAGCACAGTTATTTTCCTGTCCAGCTGCAGCCAGCTCTTAGCACAAGTGGTCTTCATCTCTTGCAAGACCCAGGAGCTCCTCAGCTAATCCTCAGCATGTGCCTGCCCAGCTAGAATCATCCTTTTAATTTCCCAAACCTCTAAACCCACAGGTTAGAGTGTCAAAAAAAGCACATGGGAAATTTTACGAAGCTATTGCTGAGCAACTATTCAATAAAAACCATAAGCAAATGCAGGAGAGGAAGCACTTTGCTGCTGTCAGTAATGCCCAGGATCAAAGCATTTTTTGGCAAAGCAGAAACCCTGGACTCCCCACCCCAACCTCAGCAGCCCCTTGCACTCATCACAGGGTCCTTTCCTGCACTGAGCAGTGATAAAGCCCATGGAGCATCACTGAGGTGTAACCAACTAATACTGAGCTATTAATGATCCTGTAATAGAGAATTTCCTCTGCTCTGTTACTAAGGAGCTATCAAAGGTCAGCAGGGCAAGGCTGGCTTGCAGCAGGAATTGCAGCCAGATCAGCAGTGTCTCCTGCACAGCTGCCAACACCTGGGGAGCTCCAAAGCCCTGGAACACAAACATAGATCCTGTGCCCACAAAGCCCTTGCTTGCCAGGGCTGGTCCTATACTTTGTTCCTGTTCAAATGATGAGCTGAACCTCATCATTTGTCATTTTCTTGTATTTCCTTCAGATGCCAGAAATGCCCAAAATTTGAGGAATCTCTCTGTTCACCACTTGCACTCCTCCACGGTCAGATATCTCTCCCTGTGAGTGTGGAACCGAAAGAGTCCCCTGTGAGCAACCTGCTGTTTGCACAGGCTTTAGCAGAATTAGCTGTGAAAACGAGATAAAAAGGCTGTGAAATCCCTCCAAGCAGCAGGAAGGAGCCCAGCAGCTGAGAGCCCTTGGAGGGATGGACACACAGCAGCTCCCACACTGCTGACCATGGAGCTGTGTGAGCTCAGTGCTCCTCAGCCCCACCAGGCTCCATCCAAAGTAAGATTGCCAATAAAAAAAACATGCATGTCCTCTTTTAATCTCCTTAATCCATTATTTTTACTCTTCCCAGCTTCTTTAGTGCTTGTCTCAGCTGGAAACAACATCCTGTTAGCAGTCAGGGCACTGCCACAACCCAGGAGCTCCAGCTGATATTCCCTTCCCACTCCTGGTAGAAATCCTTTAAAAAACCTTTTAAATAAACCTTTAAAAATCCTTTTTCCATGTCTGGATTCAACCAAGGAGTCATCTGATCTGTTGTGGAATGCAAACTACAAAAAGACAAACTTAAAATCAAGCAGCAGCATAGGATTTGTGCAAGAAGCTGGGCCATGGGAGGGGATTCCTGCCACACACAGCCAATGCTCCTGGAACACTTTCATCCTGGTCTTTCATTAAAAGCTAAATAAAACATCCAGATTCCCCTTTGAATGAAGGTTGTGCCACTCTGGGTCACTGCAGAGGCCTCAAGGGACATCAGCCAGGGACGTGGAGCCTCAAACTGAGAGGGGTCCCCAGCTCCAGCCCAGTAACTCCACAGCCACATGGAGTTCAACTTCCATGAGATTTTTACTGGAAAGAAAGCAGAGCATCCAAACTCTCAGGAAAAACAAAGCAAGTGCAAGCTTTTTTACCTCACCTATAGAGCAATGTCTATTCCTGGGCCCCAGGACAATCAAACCAGGCTGGCAACCTCCACACTAAAAGAAGTTCCCTTTTCCAATAAAAAGCTAATTCTCTTTTTTACTCATCAACTATGCCAGACCTTAGTATTTTTCTGCCCCTTGAGCTTTCTCCACAAACGTTCTGCAATGCAGGACAGCCTGCACTGCCTGGATTCACAGCCTCAGAGAAGCAGTTTATTCTTTAATCTGGGGGCAGCTCTCAAGCAGAGGTGCCAGGCTCCCAGCCTGATTTATCCTCCACAGCAGACCCTGCCTGCTCAGAGCTCCCAGCTCGTGTCAGCTCCAGGAAGGAATTGCAATTCCAGGCTTGGGTTTGTACAGTCACCAGTGCAGGAAGAGCCAAGCCCACCAAAGCCCAAGCAGAGAGGGGTGGGTTTATGACGATTTTTCTTAAAATAACACCAGAATGGGAGCAGCTAAAGCCAGGCTTTCAGACAAGTGGTCCCAGCTGTCTTTCCAAAGCAAACACTGCAACACCGAGAAACAGAAATAAAAATTACTTCATGGATTTGCTCTGGCCCCAAGCTTGTAAAAATGAAAAATGAGCTGGTTTCTAAACCTCCCTCATTTCCCAGGATCCAAGGTTTTATTAACAAGTTTGTCAGTAAGGATTTTTTTACTCTATTTCCAGTGTAAGCCACAACCTGAAATGAGATTTGCACAGCCCAGCTCTGATTTTCCACCCTGGGGTGGACACATCTCTGCTGTGTGCACAGCCCCAGCCAGAGGCAGATCTGCCAGGCTGCCTTTGGCCAAGGGGAGCACATCACAGCTCACCCAAAAAGCTCTTCCTGTTCTGGCGGGCTGCTCTGCAGTTTTTCCAACACCTTTCCAATTGCAAAGTTAATATGTTGCTAAGATCACCACTTTCCATTCTCTGCGACCTCAAACCAGGGCAGTGCTACTGTTCCCACACTGGAATAGCTACATGGTGCAACTTTAGCCTCCCAAGGAAGGGCACCAGAAAGGCTCTGCTCCATCACACACTGCTGCTGCTCTGCTCCAGCCTCCATCCACCCCTGCAGCTCTGCAGGGATCCCAACCACCCTGGCTCAAACACAGCGTGGCACCTGCCTCCAGCCAAAACTTTGGCACAGCTGATGAAACTACTAAGAGTGTGTGGGGGGGGAACATCCCTTCTCCTCCCTGCTGAGAAGCCAACAGGAATTCAACAACTTGCCAAGACAGCAAAGAGCCCATACAAAAACCAGCACTTTGCTGCCTTCCCCCAGGGCTGTGAGGCAGAGGCAGAGTCCAAGGGATGTGAGCACCATCATTTATTGGAAGAGGGAGCACAGTCATGGGGAGAGGCCCCTGCTGGAGCCATGGCAGGACAAAGCAGCCCCAGGGGGAGCAAGGGGCTCCAGGCACAGGTCACCCCACCCTCCCCTCCTCCTTCTCCAGCCCAGGGAGACACTCCATCCCCTGGGGAAAGCCAGGAGGGACACTCAAGGTATGCAGGAACAACCTTCACAAAGCCATTGCTGAGGTACCAGAGCAGCAGCAGGATCCAGGGATGCTGTGAGGCCAGTCTCCAGCACCTGCTGCACGTGCTGCTCCAAGGTGGAACACAGCTGCTGCTTCCACTTCTCCAGAACTCAGGTCTTGCAGAGAGAGGTCTTGCTGTCAGCTCTCCAAGCCTCCCTTGTTTGCCTTTCCATAATGACACCAAAGCTTGCATTCCACACACTAGCCAGCAGTTAGCCCAATTTATTATAATGTAGATCTACCTGGGAACTGAAGGGAAAAAAAAATCCACTCCCATATGCTAAGGCCTGGCAGAAGATATTTTTTCCTGTGGTTCCCCCTCCACTTATTAAAAAGGTTTAAAAAAATAAGATTAGAAAGCAGAACAATCCTTCATGATAAGATTAAGGTCCTTGATGTGTGACTCTGTTTCAATGTGCCCAAAAACTGTCGAGCTTTCTCCTGCATGAAGAGTTGGTCTCGAGTTCCACCACAGGCCACTGCTTTCCAAGCCCTGCTCATCTGCAGAGGGAAGAGAAAGGACATGTACAACACAGTCAAGGGCAAGGACAAACATCTTGTGACACCCTGTTCTAAAAGACTGCAAAAATAAACAAAACTAACAAGGGAAAGAAAACTTCAGAACCCATCTCACAACCAGGAGGAACTTGCCCACTGCCAGTTACTCCTCCCACCTGAGGTGACCATTTCTGGGCTTTAGGGCCAGCAGTTTCCCAGGTGAGTGCTCCACTTCAAGACAATCCCTTTCAGAGCTTTCCCTTACTTGCCTCAAGACAAAAACCCCAAAGCACAAACCTATTAAAACTCAGTGGAAATTATTAAAACTCACACATTCTGGAAGAGATTCCAGAATGATAGAAGGAATTCAAGCACAGCTTTGGAGTTTATTGCCAACCAGTTAAACTCCTACAGGAGCTGCTGGGGCCCAGGTCTATTTTGATCAAATGCCATCCTTAACAGCAATATGGTGCCTTCAGTTTCAGCAGGGTCCCACAGCACAAAGAAGGAGCCAAAACCCAGGAGTGCCTCAGTCTCTGCATGCAGAAATGCACCCATGAGCTGTTTCTGCACTCCAGGAATGCCCCTGAGGATCCTCTGGTAAATGCCAGGAGACAGGCAGTGCCCTGAACTGGAAACATCTGTCCACAAGCACTGCAGGGAACCAGGGCTCCAGTGCTGGCCACAAGAGGAACATCCCACACAGCCACAGAGTGGCTTTGGGCCCACTGAGGCTCAGCCCAGAGCTGGATGAGCTTCCTTAAGAAAGAACAGCCTGCCAGCAGCACCAGAGCAGCCCAATAAATCTCCAGAGGCCAGCAGCAGCACAGACTGCCCTGCTGGCTGTGGGCAATGGGATTTCACTGCACACCTGTACTCTGTCACCACACCAGCTGCCTCCCTGTCACCCCCAAAGTTTATTTATACAGAGCTATTAGCTCTCAGAGCAACACAACCCTGGTGAGGACAGGAGGAGAAATGGAAGTGTTTAAGAAGGGTTTATTTTGGGAAGGAGAAGGAATCACTCTGGCTGAGGGGTATTTATTTGTCAGAAAAAAGAGGTTTCACAAGACAGCTCTAATGCAGGGACAGATCCTCCCTCACTGCAGTTTCCTGAGGACAACCCTGCACCTTCCTGGGATGGAAAACACCATCACAGGAGCACCCAGTTGCAGTTTAGCCCCCCAACAAGGACAGCATGTGTTGCCATCCCCACTGAAGCTACCAGAGACCTCAAGTGACCCAGCCCAAGCAAACACCTACAAAATTATGGTCCAAATCCCCATGCCTAAGCTACACTTAGACTTTTTGTAAGCCCAGCAAACAGGGATACCCCTCCAAGAATGCATCCTGCCTGCGAGTGGTGAGGATTGTAGAGATCTGTTTATGCCCCAGAGGGCATTTGTAGGCTGCTGTGACTCCAGCACAGCCCAGTTCCAGCTGTGCAGAGCTGAGGAGCAGGGCTGCTGTAACAGCACCAACCTCAGCACGAGGTACAAGGTGCCACACTGCCAGCTGGAGCTCTGTACTGCCACAGGGTCAGGATAAAGCCAGCCAATGCTGCCTAAGGCACACAGCCTTCCCCACTACCCAGAAACACCCTAAAAAACACAGGAGTGGGAAATACCTTCCTGTTTAACCTTTATACAGCACTTCACAGTTGCTCTGCCCTGAAAAGCAAAAAAAGATGAGCTTGCTGCTGTCCACTCAAGGAGTGCCCACTGGAAAAAGGAAGGTTTGCTTTACTGCCAGAGCAGTCACCCAAATTCCTTGATGGGTGAGAATTCCCATGAAGAAATCCAGGGCCAAACATGCTGAGCAGGCTTTAAGGAACATAAAATGACACCTCTGGCTCAGCATTGGTGTAAAGACAGCCCTGACAGTGCAGGGATGCCTGTGCTGCAGTTCAGAGCTCCACCCCTCATTCCTCAGGGGACAAGGGCTGCATGGCCACATAAATTCCTGCCTGGGAGAGCAGTGGCTGCTGCAGGGCTTACCGGTGCTGGTGGCCTGAAATGGCTGGGCATTTTCCTGTAGGACATTTTCTCTGGCTGCACTTGCACAAAAGCTCTGTTGAGCAAACCACTGTCATTCTTCCTGCTTGAGGAGGAGAGGTTCAGGGACCTTGACAGGAAATTCACAGGCTGCACCAGGAGAAAAAGTGTAAGGAAAGAAGAAATCCAGCCCTTTATCCACATTCCCATGGGCTGTTCAAAGGCAGCTCCAGGCTGCTGCTGCTGCTTTGCAGAGTGTTTTCAGAGCAGAGCCAGCTCTGCCCCTGCTCTGAGCACAGAACTCCTCACCTGAGCTCTTTTGAAACACACAGTCTTGGGGAGGGCAGACAGGTTTTGTGTCATATCTTCATCCACAATATCCAGGGCCAGAGACTTCCGGACCTTCTTGATGGGGCTCCTGCGCAGCTGGGGAATGTAGGGACACCAGTGTCACCAAGGATCCACCCTGCAAAGTGCCACCCTCAGGGCCCAGGTGCACACCAAGGCCATGGCACCCCAGTTCTGCATGGCACCAGCACCTCAGGAAGAAGATGTATGCAGCCTTCCCCACCACAGGGCACAGCAGCTTCCAGTGCCCCCCTCCTGGCACCTTGAGCCACCAGTTTAGAGGAGGAGCTTTTAATAAGAAGGGAAGGCCACCAAGAAACTGAGACTTTTCATGCCATCCCACAGCCTTCTGAGAGCCCAACTTGCCCCAGGTGCTCCAAGTGTGCCAACAAGCCCCAAGCTCAGCATAAACCAGGACACTCCTGGAGGTACTTTAAGCAGGTCTTAACCTCAGACACCTCTTGCTGATTAAAAGAGAGCAGCCACAAGGCTAAAAACATTTTGGCACCTATAGCAGGATGAATAAAAGCAGCCAAAACCCTCCTTAAGAGCACAGGGCAGCTTAGCAGCTGGTACTGGATGCACAGCCAGCTCACCCCTTGTTTCCTCTTCTGTTTCTCAGGCTTCACATCATCCTCTATGATGAGTTCGATGCCAGCTTCACTTCGGAGCACCTCCTTCAAGTCTTCTTCCAGGTGAGGAGTCTGGGGCTGGGGTGGAAAGGCAGAGAGAGCACAAGGCAGTCAAAATCTCTGTGCTGGGCAGGCTCACAAGCATTTCCCTCAAGGGACAACGGGGTCAGGAGAGCCCACATTGGGAGGACAAACACAAAAATCTATTTGCTTCCCAGCTTTCTGCTAGCCTGATGGATTTACAGGATCTCCAGGTGCAGGGACTTATCAGCTGAACCCCAGTATGCCATCAGGAGCCCGGTGTGCACACAAGGCCTGGGAGATCCAGCTCCTCAGGGAGGCCTAGGCAGATCATTCCCTGCTCCTCGAAGTCATCAGTAGCCAAGCACTGCAGCCTGATTCAAGGGCAGCTTTAGGCATTTTTAGCTGGTTTACAGAGGATCTAAAAGTCCTGCAGCTCCTTACAATGAAATGATCACTGTGATAATGTCCCCTTCACCCCTCCCCTCTCAGTTGGCACTACCAAACTGCCCTTTGTTCTGGAACAGATAAGTTTGCTCACAGCCCTGCCCCAGCCTCCCCCAGCCCCGTGTCTCATTTGCATTCATCAGCCTCACAAGGCACAGCGCTGCCCAATAATTACCAGAGGTCTAATTGGTCCATATTTCTCCAGGGCATTTTTGAAGGGTGTGGGAGTGTGAGGTGTGTTGTCCACCACATATGTCTGATCTGGTGTGACAAACCTGGAAGCAGAGTGGGGAAGACAAGGGATCAGACAGGCTGTAACCCACACAAGGCCACAACCCACCCAGCAGCTGAGCACAACAGAGGCCACTTGGCTGTGCCCCCAGTGAGCCTGGACACTCACTCCCTGCAGCTCAGAGGAAGAGCTGTTTTTGGGGGGAAAACAGTGATTTAAGGAAATCCCCAGCCTGCCTTGCCCCTCTCTCAGTGATACCATGACAGGTACTGAGAGCTATGTCTGAGCTGGACCAGACTACTGTGTGGAAAAGGGAGGACTTACGCTAAGTTCTTCTGGAGCAGAGGGGTCTTGTCCCTGTGCAGTGGGGTGGTGACAATCACCTTCTGGCTGCACACAGGCGTGGAGGTCAGGGAAGGGTTCTCCAGTTCTAGTGTATCCTGTTTGCTCCAGAAGTTCAAGAACTGCACAGCACAGGGGAAAAAAAAAATTGAAGACACTCAGTCTTAAGCCCAGCATGGCATCACAAGCCATTACTTTTCCCTAAATATGAGGGGAACCCTGAAGTAGAAAAAACCCTCCCAAAACCAGGGGGGGTTACAGACACAGTTCTGTACGTGGACACACACACAAAGTTGCCAGAAGGTGCCTCACACCTATAAAGACTATTCACTTCCCATAAGAGACAAGCTGATACAACTATGAGAGCTACCAACTACAGAGTGGAAGAGAAGTCTCTCCTTGCACTGGCAATCTCAGCTCACCCAGTCTATTCCAACCTCAGGCTGGCAAACATGAGGGAAGTCCATGTAACACAAAGTGTACAAGTTAACAGGTCTTGCACTGAGTTGTCTTCAGCTTAAACTATGAGAAATCAACAAGCTGTATTAGCTCTTATAGGGTTTTACTTCCCAGCAGCCAGTAAGTGACAGCTCTGCTCCCATAAGGAACAGTGTTTGTACCCAAGAGCTTCTTGGAAGAGGAAAACTGTGTTTGTGACATTCACTGATGGCTGAAGCTCAGCTTGAGGCAGGGCATGCACTTTTGTCTTCTCAGACTCACTCCAGACATTCCTGCCTTTTACACTGTGCAGAGCTGTACATTACAAGACATTATGGGTCCTGCTCTGATTTCTTCTTTGTGCTGGCTTTTCATTCAAGGTCCACCTGAATCTGCATTTTGGATTCTCCTGTGGTGCCTCTCCCACGTTTTCTGCTGCAGAAACAACAGAAATAAAGGCCTGGAAGGCACAGCTGGGGAGGCACAGTTGTTGTCCACAGTTGGACAACAGAGCTGCAGTGGGAACTGTGCTGGAGACTGCAGCAGCATTTATTTTGATTTATAGACACAACTCCACTCCTTCCACATGAGACACTCGTGGGTCTGACCACCACAGTGCTCCAAGGTGACATGTGTTGGAAACCATGTGTGTGGACACTGTGGGAGTCACAGCAAAGGCTGAAAGATCCTGAGTCCCTTTTGCAACAAAGACAAGGCCAGGAGCATTTTCATAGGCACAGCAAAACAGATCTGCACAAGGTGTTTGCTGCCCAGCCTGTCTGTGTGACTGAACTGCAAACAGACAGGGAAAACAAGTTTTCACTGGTGCCACTCTGCTGCCCACAGCTGGGGCAGCAATGCCCTGGGGACAGCAGTACCCTGGGGACAGCAGCAGTGTGCTTTCCATCACACCCTGGCATGCAGATGGGGCTCTTTCCTCACGATGGGCACGTGGCCTGCCCCTCACACAGGGTAGCTGGGCTTTCTTAAAACTGCAGTCACTCCCAGATGGAGACACAGGCTGCTGCTCTCACAGGAAGGGCAGCGCTGAAGAGAAGCAATGCCAGAAACCAACTCTGAGCCTTCTTTTAGCGCAGGAACATGCTCTGCACACTGGCACGGCCTCATTCAAGGCAGGAGGAGCACAAAGCTGGCAGAGCTGATGGGAATACGTGACATTAGGTCAAGAAGATACCTGAGATGGAGAAAAAGGCAGTGTCTTTACAGGGGTGCCCTTGGGCGTCATGCTGTTGCAGGAGTCCAGGAAGGACATGCTGGTGCTGGCGACGCTCTCCGTGACGGGCGAGAGGGACATCTTCCTCTTCTTCTGCCTCTTCAGCACCGAGGGCGGGGTGCCAAAGCTGCCCTCAGCGTGTGGGGAGATGGGGATGAGCTCTCCCTTGCTGCTCCTGCTCAGGTCAGAGATGGTGTGGCCGTCCAGGCGGTACTCGGTGACGCTGGGCAGCGCCGGGGTCGCCTCGCCGGGCGCCGGTCTGGCCGGGCTGGCGCTGCCGCTGCTGCTGCCGGCCAAGGGCTCCTCGGGCAGGTCAAACTGGGACAGGTCACACCACCCATCTGGGTCCTGCACACAAGGGAAAGCGTCAGCAGCAGCCCAGGGTGGCAGCTGAGCAGACAGACTGGTGAACTGGGAGGTGAAATAAGTGGGGGTGTGAAATGGCACCAAGCTTTGGAAGGAGCCTGGCCAGGGACAGCTCAAGCCCTGCTCTCCTCTGTCACAGGCACAGCTGGAGCCAGGGCAGGGATCTCACCCAGCTGAAAGCTGCTGCTTGTCCACAGGGCAGGTTTTTCTATTTATGCAAGGCTGGTTTCCCTGTTTGGTTCACAGCACAGCTGCACAAACAGCTGCACCCCCTCAGAGAGGGGACAAAAAAGCCAGCTGGGCAGAGGGCTGGGGACAGGGACTGAAGGAAGCAACTATCACCCAAGAGCAACCCACAGTCTTGGGCACACCTGTACAGCTGGGCAAGGGACTCTGGTGTAACCTGCACAGCTGAAAGCAGATTAAAACTAACCAGACCAGTTCAGAAATGAGCTGCTTCACAACTCCACCCCAGCAACACCCAGAAACACACAAGCAGGCCTCAAGGGCCCACAGATGTGCTGCTCAGCCTCAGGCACACCACCTTGCTATAAGAGGCAAAGTGACTCCTTCATGCCTCAGGCAGGCTGGGGGCTGCAGAGGCAACTTCCCTCTGATGGCAGCAAAGTGCCCTGTTGATCTTAGCCAGCCCCCACCCTGGCATGCCCCTGACACCCAGGGGACCTCAGCACTGCTTGACTGGCTGAAAATAACTAATTTCAGTGAAGCTTATCCCCCCACTGAAAGCAAATGGTGGCAATTATGCCAGCATGAAGGGGTCTGTCCTGCACAGTACAATGGGCTTGGCTGTCCTGTCCTATCACACCCCATGACAGGACAGAAAGGGCAACCAGTGAGCATGGGCTTGAACCATTACAAAAAGGAGAGCTGGGCACGCTCTGGCTGACAAAGAAGGGCTTGAAATCAAGTTTGCCAGCACTTACAGCCTCCCACACAGGCAGAGCCCATGCACAAGGACATCCAGCTAGGAAAAGCTACAAGCCCACAGCAATGCTGGCAGAGCTGGAAAGGTCTAATCCAGCCCTGGAAGAGAGACAGGGGGAGGCTGCAAGGCAGTGACAGACTCAGTCCTCCTCAGGGTGATGATGAAGGGGATCCAGTAAGTTCACTCAAACAAAAGGGGTGAGGAGGAGTCTCCTAACAGTAACTGGAAGAACAAGGGTCTGTTACTTACAGATTCAATCATGTCCAGAGCTTCACTGAGGGCTGGGGCACAAGCTGGGTACAAATAGTTGGCAGCTTCAACAACCCATTTGTATGGTGATTCGACCAACGAAGTGCCATCCTCGGGCACTGCATCATCTGGGGTCCCCTCCACGTTCTGCTCTGCCACTTCTGCAGCTGGCAGCTCCAAGGGCAGCTCCTGCACACCTGTCACTTCCTCATCACTGACATCTTCTTCCTTTATTTCAGAGATATCCACTGGCCAGTTCGGCAGGACATTCTAGGCACACACAGAAAGGCCAGATATCAGCAGAAAGCAAGGGAACAGTGTCAAGTCCTGGGGACAGAGAGCACCTGGACACCTTCAGCTTTGCCCACTCTCCTACCTGCCACTGGGTTTGTTTCACATCCCCATTCTCCCTCACTGCTCTGTCCCATACACTGTCTAAGAAGGACTCCATGCAACATAACAAGCACAGGACTCTTTAATTCAAGATTTCACTTAACAATGTTCCAGGAAAAAGTTGTACTTAGGCTGAGCATGTAGCATCAGTTCTACATTTCCTATTTACAGGAGCCTGCCTTCAAAAACTACATGCTATCTTCATGAAAACAATCACTGGGTGTACTTCCCTGCTTCCTTTTTTAGAGGAAAGGAACACAGTATCTCTTCACCCTGCTCCCACACAAACACTGTCTGGAGCAGCCTCCTCCTCTCACCAGCAGCAGCACAATGAAGCCAAAAGAATATTCAGTGTCCAAGACAGACTTGATGCTGGGATTGGCAAGGTAACAGCTCTAGCAGACTGCTGTCCTCTGCCTGGATAACACACTCAGGCTCCTATAACACCTCTAGCTCCTGGAGGGAGAGACTGGGGAGGCTGGGGAAGGCAGAGACTGTCTATGCAGACACCAGACTGTGGAAAAGGCAGCAAGAGGCAGCAGAAGGGTGCATGAAGAGCTCCAGAATGCATTAGCAGGGCAGGGGACTGACCCAGCTGCCTGCTGCAACCGCAGTACCTGGCTCTCAGCTGTCGTCTGACTTTGCCTCTCCTTGTTGTCCACCTCCACGAGCAAGTACAGAGACTTGGACTCCTTGGTTTCATTGAGGAAACCTCCCGTGTCCACTTTCCTCTTGATGGTGGAGTTCCAGTGATTCTTCACAGCATTGTCAGTCCTGCAGAGAAGGCAGAAGGGAACAAGCCATCACTTACAGCAGCTTTAAAGCCCAGCTAGAGCTCCACCACACTGCCCAGCCCCATGCCGAGGGCCTAACACACAGATCTCCATGGGGAAGGCAGCAGTGAGCAAAGGGGTCCTACCTCCCAGGCAGCAGCTTGGCAATCTCTGCCCAACGGTTCCCCAAGACCTTGTGGGCCTCAAATATGATGCGATCCTCCTCCTCTGTCCACGAGGACTTCTTCACCTCAGGGTTCAGGTGGTTGTGCCAGCGCTCCCGGCACTGCTTCCCTAAGCGCCCTTTCAGGTGCTTGGCTATCAGGGTCCACTGCTTGGTGCCGTATTTTTTAACCAGCTCAATTACCTATGGAGAGAGCGGGAGGGAAATAAGGATATGGAAAAAAGGAGGGGAAGGTCAGTGCAGTCATCTTCAGGCTTTGCTCTTCACCTCTCCTGGGACCAAGTAAGGGCAGACAAAGGAAGGCCCCTTTGGAGGAAAAGCTGGAGGGACCCAGCAGGGCTATCAGGTGTTCCAACCCTCATGAGAGCAATGATTCTGCCAAATTTCTGTAGGAGGCTGTTTTCATGCAGACATTTTACCACAAGGGCACCTGTGAATGCAGATAACCCCTGACAGAAGATGGGGTGGAGACTGGCAGGTGCCCAGATGCAGAAACACATTTCCATTTCTGAGCAAGGGCCAAGTCCCACCTGTTCCAAGGCTCTCTGCCCTCCCTACTTCCAAGGACCTCGCTGTGTGACAACAGTCCCCACCAGCTCTGCACCGGCCTGCTGCTCCCCTTAGCAGTGTGGTACAGACAGGGCTGCAGCTCCACACCCTGCCAGCACCAGGACACACAGGGAGAGATCCAAATTCACTTCAGAACCATCCACTTTGCCTCTTACCCTCCACCCAGGGCTTTGTCACTTCTGCCAGAGCCCCAGCACAGATGCTTCTGGGCACTGAATCCATTCTGGGCTCCTAAAATATCCAGGGCACAGTCAGGATGAACCTGCAACGTTCAGCCACCAAAATCCTGGCTGAAGAGTTCTCAAAGAACATTTCTACCCTGGTCAGCTGTGCTGAGCTGAAAAGCGCAGGTAGAAGTGATGCTCGTGTAACAAAGGTCCCTGCTGCAGACTCTTGCCTTTCAAGCACAGAAAAATGGACCAAAGATGCCAAACTTGAGGCCAAGGATCTGGGCCAAAGCAATGAGGAGAGAGCTGGAGCCTAGCCTGGCCAGGATGGGTAGGCTGGCAGAGTCAGGATGAGGCAAAGGGAAGGGGAGAGCAGGCAACAACTGCTCTACTGTGAGAACAGGGAACAACAGTAGGAGAAGCTTCCTTAGGGCTTGACAAAATATAATGGGACCAAAAGGGGAAGAAGTTGGGGAGCAGGAGTGTCACAGAGAATCTGCCAAACTAGGATGTTCTGTACCAGAAAAGCTTGGTAAAAATCTGGATTTCACTCCAACTTTTCTCAAGCACGTCAAGATGATGAGGCTGTCTGAGCTGGCCCCTCTCAGCTGACTCTGGAATCAGCATAGAAACAGGCTCACAGAAGTCATGATTCACCCAGCCAACCTCAGACATCCACTCCAGCCTGCCTACTGTGGCACAGGAAATGCCAGTTTTATTTTCTCTTAGATCCAACCTGGCCAGGCCAGGTGGAGACCTGCCAGCAGGCAGATGAATTAATTCCCTTTTCAGCTCTCTCCCTTGGCAGCCTACTGTAGCAGCACTGTGTGAAAGGGAGAAGGTGTTTACCTGGAGAGGCCTAGATCACATCACATCCCAACCATGGCTGCTGGGGCTGCTCAGGGCAGGGCAGACAGAGCTGCTCTCACAGGGAACAATTACACACAGTTCACAACACTGTGAATGGAGCTGTGAATGGAGAGGACATCCTGGGTTGGCGTGGAGGGGGTCCCAGTGGTTTCAGGTGAGTGTGGGGGCCCTGAGGATGGGTCTGACATCTCCACCCTCTCTGCAGACAGAGACAGTCCAACTGTGATCCTCTCAGCCCTGACTCACCTTTTGATCCTCCTCTTTGGTCCACGGGCCCTTGACCAGGTCTGGATTCAACACTCTCAGCCAGCGGTACTGACACTGCTGGTCACTGCGGTTCTGGAACAGGAATGGGAACAGCCTTGTGTTAGACCAGAGCTCCAGAGGCCCAGAAAGCTCCAAAACTGACAGCAGTCCCCACACACACAGGCTGTCCCACAGAACACCTGCAGAAGCACACAGAGAATACATATGGAGGTCCTGGGCCCAGGGCACTGGACACAGGGACAGGAACCTCAATTTCTCAGCCCACCTCCAACAGACTCACCATGGAAAGCCCTCTGTGCAAGAAGGTCTCCCTGCCTTGAAGCAGCCCCATTTCACAGCTTGGAGCTATGAAGTCAGAACAGAGTACCACTGGCACAGACACAGAGAACCAGCAACATGCAAACCCTGGGATTCCCAGCTGAGCATGGGGTCACTTACAGGAAAGTGGCTGGCCAGGAACTTCCAGTCATTCTGCCCATAATGGCTCACTAACATCTTCAGCTGCTCATCCTGCAAAGGACAAAACATCCACTTTCAGATACACTGAGGCAACACACACCACAGGGCTGATGACATTAAAATAACAAGTTAGATGTTTTGAACTGTCAAGGTTTTGTTGGCATTGTGTGCCCAGGGGAGGAAGGCAGCTCACACCAGTGTTTAGCAACGCTCCAGTACATGGAGCCCAACTGGAACAGACTGGTTCTGAGCACTGTACTAAGACAAGCTCATACATTAACTACAAAACAAGAGCTCAACTTTGTTCCTCTCCAGTCTGGCTCAAACTGTGGCCAAGGGCCTGTTTATCCAGCCCCAAAACATTCCTGACCAGACAGTCCATCTCCCAGCCCAGCCACTGGTTTTTTCTGGCCAGGAAAGCTGACTGATTGAACTGTATGCCCAGTGCTCTTCTGTCTTTCAGTGCTACAGGGCTCCACATCATCTCTTTTGTGATCCCTGCTATAGCCTGGATATACAAACTCCTACAGCTCCCAGAAAGCCTGTTAGAGACATCCTTATCTGTACGCTCTGGATAGTTCAATAATGAAATTATTCCCTGCCCAACACGAGCCCAAGGCTTTGATCCCTCCACAAAGACCACCTTACTTGCTGTTCTGACCCCAGCTGTAGTTTTCACACAGCACAAAACTGATAGTGAAATGGGAGGGAGGAAGGAAGAGAATATCCCAGTTAACTTCAGGCACTTAGCCAGGATGACTAAGCCATGATCCCAAGTGTCAATGCTCCCTGCTTTTGATCCAGAAAAAGGAGCACATTTCCACTGAATATTTCAGCTCGTTGGAAGCCTCAGCCATCATCTGGACCCCTCTGTGCTCACAGGAGTGTTGCAGGCAGCGGTGTTTCGCTCAGTACTCACAAGCTTAAGTTAAAAAATATTGAGCTCTTGCTCTTCAGGCTACACTTCAAACTCCCCTGAACCTCCGAGTCCCATTCAGGCCTGAGCTCAGTAGAAAAGACACAAGGTCCTCTCCAGTAGCAAGGCAGGAGGAGGTGAGATCAGGGCCGGCAGGTGAGGACTGGGGTGCAGTCACCCAGCCCAGGGTGCCGTGTCAGAGGCACCAGCCCAAAGCACCTCTCTGGGCAATTGCCAGGCCCTCACTCACCTCTTCTGGGGTCCACTTGACTTTGCACCTGCCATCCCGCTGCTCCGGCACATCCAAATCGGTGTCCTGGTAATGCGGCTCATCCTGCTCCTCGCTGGGGGTGAATGAAGGAAGATTATCATTTCTAAAAATGCAGGAGAGGGAGCGACCTCCACCACACAGAGCAGAGCTCCGGATCCCCCCCTTGCAGCAGCGAGCCCCAGCCTCACCGACACCACCCACACACCCCAGACTGAAAGGAGATCCTCAACTTTAGGCGCCAGCTGGCAAGTTTTATTCTACCCAGAGCAGGGGAAAGAGCGTTTCTTTCCATTTCTGTCCCGTCTGTCCCTCAGGGTGGACTTTGCATCTGGGCACCCCGGCACAGCTCAGCTGCTCGCGGATCGCTGGCGCAAATGGGCGAGGGGAGCGGTGCGGGGAGCGGCCGCGGGGCTCCCGCTCGCCCCCCGCTCCCGAGCGGGCGGAGCCGGGGCAATGTCCCAGCGCGGGCACCGCGGGGCCGCCGCCCTGCATCCCG
>VZRH01007635.1:278097-290711 GCA_013397555.1 Urocynchramus pylzowi
GGGAGCGCGGGCGGGGACGCGGCCGGGGCGGCGGATCCCCCTCCTGGCGCACCGGGAAAGCACAGCCTGGCAGCGGGGAGCGGCCCCGGGCACCCGCCTGCCGCACGCAGGGTGGCACCGCTCCTACCGGCCGCGGGAACCCGGCCACCGCGCAAGGACGATTTCCTCCGGCACATCCAACCCCTGCTCCGAGGGCAGGAAAGGAGCCCAGGCCAGCGCACCCACCCGTTTGAGATTTTTCACACTCTCCTGTTAGATCTCACCCCACTCGTAACAATCCTGATGTTCCCCTCCTGTCTCTGCTATCAGCAAAGAAAGGGAGGAGGAACTTATTAAAACTGCTTTTCAGGACATTTATGGTTTGCTGAATAACCAGTGTACTGTCTCCCTCTTCTTTTAGTAGCAGATTAAGGGGTAATGCATCATGTTGCATCAGAGGACAGAGACAAAAAGGGAAAGCAGCAAGAGTTGCTTGTAACCAACTTCTGTGAATCACAGCAACAATTTCATTAATACATAAAGTTCCTCACTAGCTATGTGCCCAACCTGCTCCCCCTGGCCTCACCTCACCTCACCTCTTGAAAGCACTCACCCACTTGTGCTCCTTTGAAATTCTGTCAGTCAGCCGTAAATTTTACATGTATCACACGCCCCTGACTAAAGTGTTTCTAGTTACAAAGTAAGTTTAAATACTCCAGAGAGCCAAAGGGACAGCTTTGAAAGAGAGATGTGAGTTACACGTATTTTGCACTAGCAAACAAACATCCATTCAGTGAAAAAATTTGCTCTTCAGCTGGCAGAGAGACCTCAGAGACACCCAGAAAGCAGGGAGCTGCTTGTATCCCCTGGCTCCTCACGTGCCTTTTTTTAAACCATGTTACAACATCAGGAACAGGTGACAAAACAACTTGAAACAGGGCTGGGAAACAGAAAGTTATTTGCAGTTTGAAGTACAAACACCCCAGCAGAGTACAAACCAGAGCTATAATTAGCAGAGGAGCACTCAGGGGGTCGGTTCAGCTGCAGTCTGTGCTGGCTGACTGATTGCTGTTGATACTGCACAGGAGAAGAGATTAAGCTTGTTGAGTAAATCTGGAGCTGGAACATACAAAGTGCTCTGGGTGACAAACACAACCACGGCCTTAAAGGAAAACAGGGGAAGAAATGAAAAATTTCCAACGTGCTGCTGTGAAAAGGGAAAGGCTGCAGTGGAGGGAGATACAACCACTTCTGCTAACATTATATTAGCACATCTCAACTGGGCAGGAACATGGCAGGGACTTTGGGGCACCTCTTTTAGAAAAACCTGTGCCAAAATGCTATGTGAAGCATGAATAAATGTAAAATAAAAAGATATTTTGGGGGCATAAAAAGATGAACAGGTTTTTTTGCAAAAAGCAGCTCTGATTTTAAAAACCATGGCAGAGAAAGGTAAAACACAGAAATCAAGGAAGGCCTGAGTGGGGGAAAAATTTAACAATTTGAGTGTCAGACAGCAAAAAAAAGCTTTATAAAAAAAGTCCTTGCAATAGAGGCATGGTGGTGGTGATGATGCTGACAAATCTCTTCTCACCACTGATCTCCTTGGCTCTATTTTTTCCTTGCATTGAGCTTCAACATTTCACGGTCAATGAATTTAACCTGAATTTCCACTCCTGTGCATTACTGAACTCACTACCTCAGGGAGTGGGCTAGATATCAAATAAATGGAAGTAAAAATATTCATGAGTTTCTGTGCAGTATCACAGTTTCTTAATAATGATCCATTAAATCTTAAGGTTTTCATCCACGTGCTGTCCTCTTTTTTTAAAATTCTGTAGTTCCAGTCTGATATGAGGCAGCAATCTGCAACAATGTCATTATTGCTTAATTTCAAATCCTCCCCTCCCTTGGAAGAAATATTTTCTTTCTACAGTAACAAACTCACCTCTCCTTAGTTCTCCTTGGCAGAGAGACAAAAGGAGGCTGCCTCAGGGTGATAAATGTATTTCCAGCAGCTCCTGTTAAAATTATGGCTCAATTTTTTTTTGTCCTCAGTTCACAAACCAAAATAGCAATCCTTCTCACAGTGCAATTAAGAATTTCATGTACACCAGGAGAAGCAATAGTAAGACTTAACTATAAGAAAATAAATGCTGGAGCCAGAAAGAAGGACACAAAACACATTTTCTTGGTATATTATTTTTTTAATATATTAAAAAATTACAGTTTCAATAAAGAAGTAGAAAAATAAGAAATTCTTTGGAAAGTGCTTGTGAAATACAAGCAGCTCCCCAAAAGGCATTAATTATCTGAACTACCACACATAAATGATCCAAGCATCCAGTGAACTACTGAGACAGTCCCAATGAATACACTGAGAAGAAAGACTTTAAAAATGGAAAAATATACTTTCCCTAAAAGGTCTATCTCAAACTGGGGAAAGCCAGGTCTCAGGTACTGTTCTGGAATCCAGCTTCACTTGGGTCAGTATCGTGTTCCTTAAGTAAGGGAAGATGAAGGAAAAAAAAAAAAAAAAGAAGAAAAAAGAGTTTTAACAACAGGGTAGAACTGTAAGATTTTTGGCTTAACTAGATTACGTGTGAAACAGGCAGTTCTTGTTAGCACAAACTGCTGCTCTGCCAATATGCCCCAAGCACACTTTGCAGCATTAAATTTGCTATGAAGAATTCTTTCAGCACAACTGCATTTCAGTGCAGCTCCTGAGGAACAATGCTGGTGTCACCTCTGCACTGCAGCACTGGCCAGAGCTGTGAGCACTCCTGAGGACTCCCTGCTCTCACCCAGGCACCAGTAACGAACTGGATTTAGCTGCAATTACAAACTACACTTGCATGTACTAATCCCCCAATTAAAATAAATGAGAGACTTAATAAATTGAGCAGTACATGTTTTATGGAGATTAACAGCCATAAGTACTCTGGATCACACCTCACTGGTCTCATTTATGGCACAGCTGATGTCTTACATCACTTCTTGCCTGTGACAAGTGTAGCTGCTACAATGACACACCACCCTCCCTGCTGCTACTACCAACTACTCACTTGTAATTGTTATTAAAAATACCTGATTCAGTTTCTTAAACTCAACCACTTGGAAGAAGATGTGCTCCAGGATATATCTGGCATCTTGCTTGTCCTTTGGGAGCTCACTGGTCACTCCCAGGATATCGCCACATTTCCGCACGTAGAACTCCAGGTCATCATCAGTGCCTAAACAAGCACCCAGGGAAGAAGGCAGGTGAGTGGCAAACACCTGGAGCAGCTGGCCAAAAACCTGCCCTGAATCTCCATGTGCTGTTGGCATCCTGGCAGGCTCAGTCCCATAACTAAGCTCAGTGGACTAGCCATGATGTATTCCTGCAGCCAGTACCTGCTCAGCTTCTTTAGATGTTTAGAATAATCTTAACATTTTAACTTCAAGGCATAAAAAGGATGTGAAATTTATCTGCAAGAGTGCACAAAGCAATTTATGCACAATATAGGAAACAGCAGGTAGAAGCATGAGAAAATGTCATGTAACAGACAAAATATCATGCTACATAAAGTCACGGTACTAACTTCCAAAGCCTTTCAATTTCTTAGATCAGTATAAGAGCAGTAGATTTTCCCAAATGAGGTTCATGCTTTAAAATTAAATATAACAATTTTCCTCTAAAAAAACTGGACTTTTATTTTAAATGTGCAAACAATCTGCTCCACTTACATTTGTTTGTGATCTCTGCAAGACGTGCTTTCTCTGAGGAAAAGGTTTCATCCAAGTCAAACAGTTCCAGAGCAGGAGGAGGCAGATCTTTGAAAGCAGGTGGAAAAACCTTGGAGAGAAAAAGCAACGTGGTTGATTGCCCCATATTCTTCTTACACTTTATAGATCTCTAAGACAACAGTTTTGAACTTACATTGGATTTGAAGAAACCCTTTAAAAACTCAAAAGCAGCTCGAAAGCCAAGGAACCAAGGGGCACCATTTGAAAATTCCATTTTTATGTTGTAAAAATAACTGAACATTCCAAAATAATTTAGTCACACGTATGCCAGAATTATCAGCCAGCATCACAACTAGACATTCTTATCTGCAGTTTCAGTTTTGCTCCATGAGACCCATGAGAGCTGAGGAACTAAATTGGCCCTAACAGCTCACCCTGAAAACATACTGACATAATTCTGGTCAGAGTATTTTCTGTTTCATGCAGGCACCATTTATGTCACAAGCTGGACTTGGGTTTTTAAAAAGCAGTGAAGGAGACACCACTTTCATTTGCACTCCTGAAGCTCTAAAGGATCCCAGTGATGCTTTCTCAGTGGCCAGGGTAAAGCAGGATGGAACAATGATGGCAAAATTCAGACACTCAGAGATTCCTGCCTTCTGAAATGAGTTTGACACCCCCACAACTCGTGTTGTTGCTGTCAGCCCAAACATTGCTGGTTAAAGTTTGATCAGCTCCTGCTGTAAAAGACTGATGCTCCACTTTCTGCTTCCCCTGAGGATCTGGGAGATGGAGGCAGAGCAGGACAGACTGGCTCCTCCCTGGCAGCAGGCAGTGCAGTACCTTCACCACCAGAGCTTTCTGAAATACCACATCCTGTTTTCACTGGGAAGGCTGAGCCAGCACCTCACAGCACTGGGAGCATCTACTCAATCAAAGGCTTGTCACACAAGGATTCTGATTTGGTACCATACACTATATTTGAAGCTCTTTTAATAAATTAGAAGTGTAAATGAGTGCTCTTTCCTAAAAGATGGTCCCTGCAGTGTAGTCAACTCCCAAGTGATTAGTTATTACTACAGCATTTCTCACTACTTCTTTTACAGAACCATGGAAATGACACACAGAAGTTTTGCATGAAACAAATGAAATAGAGACTCATTAAGGTTGGAATAGACATTCAAGATTATCAAGTCCAATCAAGAGTTCTCTTGTTGAGAAGAGTTTTCCCTGTTCTGTACAAGCAAGAAGATTACTCACAGCTGGCTGGAGGACAGGTAGTGGAGTCTCAAATTCAGGCTGAATGAGTTGGAGAGGTTCATGTTTCATATTTAATTCTTCATAAGCTCTGCAGCACAGAAAAATTCACAGTATGAGGGAAAAAGTGATACTACATCTATTTCCACTAGCAGGCTATAGAGATGGATTTTTGTGAACACACCAGCATCAAAGTTTTGCCCTGTAACAGCACAAAAAAAATGGGATTTCCATTTTATAAGGACCTCAGAGAACTACAGACCCATAATAAATAACTTCTACAGTGAGAAAATTAAAGTTGTGACAGGGGAAGATAATGATAGGTGGATATATAAGGTGACTAAAAAGAAATCACAGCTCATCTCTACAATCAACTTTTAGCAGGATGAACATGGATGAAGGAAAAGTGATCCAGCACAAAACAAGAAGAACTGGGATTTCAAAAAAGTTTATAAAGAAGTCAATAACCAAAAGTTATTTTTTAAAAAAGTATTTGTTTTGGGGTCAGAAGGGAGATCCTCCTGTGAATTCACAACTAGTGAAAATACAAGAAATAGAGAGTAAGGAGAAAGAGTGTCCCCAGCAGAGTGGAGTTTCATGGAATCTGTGTTAAGCTGCCACTACTCAAAGTGTTCAGACATGATCTGGGTAACAGGGGAGTTATGATGGACAAAACTGATAGTGACACAAACTGGTAAAACTGAGCAGCTGATAAACCTCAAAGCACAATTATTGGGAAATGCAAAGGTGACTAAAATGCAGCTTTCAGTAAATGCCAAATAATTCATAAGTGGAAAAATGAGCAGTTCTCAGTTATCACTCCAGAAAGTGCCCAACTTTGCTGCAGACAGTTCTCAAAATCAGATCAATGAATCTCATGTAGTCAGAAAAGAAAAAAAAAAAAAAAAAGGAGAAAAGAAGGCCAGAAACTATAGCTAAAACAAGAAGCAAGAGAAAACATCACAACACATCTGTACAAATCTATCTTCTGGTATACCCATGCTCAAAATGCTCAGTCCTTCCTGCTCTTAAGGAGACACAGTTAAGCACAAACAGAAAATGCACAACACCAAATGGAATAAATAAATAAGTAATAAGAAAATTACAGCTGCTGACTTGATAACTGAAGGGAGGGCAGTTGTGTCCAGCTGATAAAGGGATGTATCAAACAGCTTTGTGAAGTCTCTGGGGTTCTCATCTCCTTCCTGCAGGCAGACTCGCAGCTGCTCGGAGAGCGCGGCGGTGTCTGGGAGCACGGTGTAGTCTGAAATCTGGACACACACACACAGCCCTGTCACCTGAAATGGCCAACCCATTCCCATTGTCTCTTTCTACCTCATATCTCACCTAAAATCTCACTTAGAAATAATTATTTCACTCTTTACCAGGTATGGCCCTTTGCAGAGCAGCTCACTAGACCAGTAACTGTGCCACCTCTTCTCTCAGCTGCAAAGCTACCCAACACATGGGTGTGGGTGTGTGTTTTATCTGAATTTCTGTTCATTCTTTAAAACAGACAGCTGACTAATCAACTGTGCAAAACTGTTGTTCTTTTATGCACACAGAATATACAACTTTATCACATAAAGATACTTCCAAATAAAACCAGCATTTGTATGCAACTAAAACTGACACACAGGTTGATCCCTTCTACATAAGAAAATCTGCCTTTCCTTCCTGCACATTGCTCTTGTGTCAGGGCTCAGAGGGAAGTGCAAACTCATCACACTGGAGCAGTCCATCACATAAACATGGGCAAATTGGAAAGAGACTTTCACAAATTATATCTGATGATGAATAGCAATCTAAGGCTGAGTGGTACCATTAATTTTTACACCTGAGCCATCTGTCTACTCAATCCCAGATCACAAATAAAGATTCTGCAACAGCAGCAGCACCCATCTTGCTGTTAGCCACTCTGTGCTAAACACAGCGTGTGCCAAGGCCAGTGCTGATCCCACTGTTCTTTACTCCTCTGATGGATCTCTCTTACCTCGGGGTCCTCCATATCCATCTGGTTTAAGTGGATATCTGATGTTGTGAGCCACTGGAAAAGCACATCCTGGGGAAGGGCAAAACTCAATTACTTTCAGGAGGATCCAAGTAATCTCATACTATGCTTAAATATTTGTATTAAATCTATTAAATAACATATCATGAAAAAGATTAAAAACAAGATAATAAATCAAAGAATATCTCTTAGTGTTGGCTGAGAATTCCCATACTGAATCCATTTCATAGTTGTCTTGCTCTAAAATGTAGCTGAGCCTGGAGTGTTTTGCAAATGTTGTGAAGATCCAACAGGGTGTTTTTAAAGAAAAAAAAACCAAAAAAACAACTCCCAAAATACTCCAACTTACCATGATCTTACCATTTTCTTCTTTATCTAAATACTGGTCATTGAACATGTGGGAAGATCCCAGAGCTGCCATCTTTCCACCTTTACTCTACCAACAAAGAACACAATATAGCAAAAATTCTTTCCAAATCACAGTTTTAGAGGCAATAGTTACTGCATTGTATTACTTGTCTACATAGTAAAAAACTGTGTTAACTTGTTCACATTCAGTAGCAATATCAATCCTGTGCTTGTAACTCTTTACTACTGAATTTCTGAGTTTATTTTTATAAATTAACAGGGCTGGACGAGTAAAACAATGAAAAATCTACTGGTTACAAGGTGACAACCTTGGAATTCAATATGCTGTTTGCTGAATACAAAGCTAAGGATAATTTTATTTAATAAGTTATTACCAAAACAGCAGAAAAAAACCCCAGAACTTTGAAGAACTAAAGACATCCACCAGTCACCTAAAAAATAGGTAACCTTTGCTGACCACCTCATTAATTCTCCTCTGAGCCCCATGCAAAGAAGTTTACCATAAAAAAGTCAGGAGTCATTGGGCTCATCTGGAGTTTGCAGATGCATCAAAAACTGAGGTGTAAGCATCCCCAAAAGATCCACTCACAATTGTGGTGTGGGGAGGGGGAATGCAGGGAGGGCCCCAGGCAGCCCATACCTCATGCTGATAGAAAGCCAGGACAGGCCTGTTGAGCGGGAAGCAGACGGACCCTGTGGACAGAATTGCCACTGCTGGCTTCATCACATTCAGTGTGGCTCCAAAAGGGTAAACAAAGGTGAGAGCTCTGCAGGAAATACAGGAATTCCATAAGCACCTGCATGCACCAGGCAGGCTGGACAGATTCACAGAACTCAAACTGAAACCCATGGACTAGAGGCAAACAAGATCTGGCCATGAGAACAGTAATTCCTTTCCAAACCTATCCCTCCTGCTCCTTCAGAGGTTACCAAGCTCTACTAAACAGATTCTCCTTTCCAGATATAACCTAAGAAGTACAAGAGCATAAGAAATGCATTAGAAAACCTCACCATAAGCACAGTGTACTGCAGCTAATCACAAACCTGCCAATTCTGAGGTGTTCCACATAATTTCACATCAGTTTCCTCAGAGAAAACACTTACTGTGAGTCATGGCCCCTTCCATCTTCATCTGTAGTCTCAAACACTGTTTTCTTTGCAGCTTCACTGATTCCCCTATGAGATATTGAATAACAAACCTTACTGAAAACAATCCAGATTATGAGAGAGAGTTTACTGTGAATATTCATATACCCCAAATATTTACCTGTTCAAAACTCCATCAGAGATTAGTGCTTCTTTTGGGTGGTGGTACTTGTAATACACATTTCGTACTACAGCATCTTGAAAAAAGAAAAAAACATAGAAATTGACATCTTAGCTGACCATTGTGTCAGATTTAGCAAAGAAAAATTAGTTTAGCTCTTGGATTCCCTGGGTGTTTGCTTCTAACACCACAAATCTGGCATTTGGCTACCAAAAGAACTGAAATCAGCCTTCACTACTGTTTCCTTTTGGACAGAATAGATTTAGGATAGGAATGTGTTTGCAAATTCAAATAAAAATACAAAAAGTTAAGCACATCACCATCTTCTGCAAAGCAAAAGAGACAAAAAGATGATCCAGTTAAAACAGCCTTTATCAACTTTTACAAATCTGTTTTTTAATACATCTTCCAAACACTTGATGAACTGAGTCCTATTGATGCAAAAAAAAGGGCATAGTCTAGAAAAGCCACCAAAGATCCTAAATATCTGATGTACACTGACACACACTTGTCTTGGGCTGTTGGGGTTTTTTTCCACGTTGGCAGCACAAAATTAATGAATAAAATTTTATTGGTCTGCTAAAGAAAAGTGCCACTTCTTATTCAGTATGAGCATTAAGTGATTCAACCCTTTAAAATGTGTGGAAAAGGTTTAAATTAATGGCTTCTAAATCAAGAAATTTCCCTAGATTTTTTTTAATAAATTTAAACTAACAACTACAGCAAAGGAAAGGAAATGGCTAAGTTACCCATGTACTCTGTTCATGGAAAGCCTTTGCTGTGCTCCAGTATTACCTTGCCATGTGCATGCAGATTTAAAGAAAAAAAATCTTTTAGATCAAAAGTTACTTTGTGAGAAAGGTCTGCTTGGCTTGTATCCACAAAGGCTGAACCTGCTCTTTCAGTTTTCCTGCAAGTTAATGACTAAAGGCAGCAGTGAGTCCCATTACCATTATTGAAAATGATCCCATATTCTTCTAACAAAAAGTTAATATTTGTGCCATTCCGGGACTCTCCACCTTCTCTCAGCATCACCAGGATGGCCCCACCATCCTCCAGGAATTTCTTCAGAACGGAAAACTAGAAATCAACAAAGATCCAGGAAATAAAAAACAAACAAACATGAGAAGCTACACACAAAACTGAATGAAGTTATATTGAGATGAGGGGAGAGAAATTATTTTGACTGCTTGCATTTAACTTTATCCTACAAGAAAAATGTTGAGATTTCAATTTATATGACCTCATTTAAAGCAGCATTACAGCAAAGTCTTCTGTCTTGTTCTTTTATATTTAAGCAAATGTTAAAACACAATTAACTTGAAAACAGTTATTGACTTCTTACCTCATCAGCACTGAACTTCTCTCTTGGTCCTGCTGTAATCCACAATTTCACCCCAAGCAGTCTCTCAGATGTGATCTCATCTTTTAAGCTATGAATAAATTAATAAAGACACACATTATTCTCTTATATAGTCCTGAACCACAACTTTTTCCTTTTGTGTTTTTTATAAAGGACTGGCAAATGAACACAAAGCAAATCACTTCAGTCACTTTGCATCCTTTTATCTGGGTTTAAAGTTGACAGCTAGAGCAAAAATAATCCTTACAAATGCCAACCAGCTAAACAGTAACGCTCCTCTGACAAGGCACTGTGGCAGATCCAGAGCTGCTGCAAGCCGTCACAGCTGCTATTAAACTTTGCGCCAGAGCAGCTTCCTATTATTCCTCTTTTTCTTCTTTTAGGTCTGGCCACATTTCAAAGAATAAGATGAGCTGGAAGGGACCCACTGGGATCGTGGAGCCCAGCCCCTGGCCCTGCCCAGACCCCCCAACAAGCCCACCCTGGGCACCCCTGGCAGCGCTGTCCCAACGCTCCTGGAGCTCTGGCAGCCTCGGGGCCGTGCCCATTCCCTGGGGAGCCTGGGCAGTGCCAGCACCTCTGGGACAGAACCTTCCCCTGATCTCCTCTCCCAAACAGCTCCACGCCGTGCCATTTTGCAGCGGTCAGATAAACAGCACCATCTACAAAACCCCTGTTTTCCTTTTGTCCCAAACTCCAAATCGAGGCAGACTCACAAACCTGTATGAAGAGCTTCACCCTCACAGCTCACACTCCATCTCCTCCACAGGTGAGCTGCAGCTCCCAAGAACCTCGCACAGCATCCCACAGCGCCAGAAGATGCAACAGGGCGCAATCAACGCGAAAGAGCGACCTCAGCTCACGACATCCACCCCCAAAGGCCACTCGGGAGCCCGAGGCGGCCCACACACGCCCGCCGGGGCCTCTCCGTGCCCCGAGAGCCGCCCCTCACCTCTGCACCTTCCAGCTGCCGCGCAGCCTCTTCCGCAGGGCCTTGTAGCCGCCGGCCGGCGTGAAGCTCTCGCCCTTGGAGGCGTTGAACACTATGGCATTGCGCGGGCCGCTCTCCATAGGCTCCCCCGGGGCTGCCGGAGGGCTCTGGGGAGCAGCGGGCAAGCGCCAGCGCTCCGGCCGCCCGCGGGTCCCCAACGAGCCCCCGCCGCGCCGCCGTCACCACGCGCGCCCTAGCAACGATCCCACCGGACGCATGCGCGGGTGGCGTTTCCCCCCCCCCTCGAGTGCAGAGGTCGCCGCAGTGGTTCGCTCCACGCCCCGCCAGGGATAGGGGCGGGGCGGTACCACTGCGGAGGGCGGGGGGTGTGACGGGGCGGGACAAGGCGGCGCGCTCCCGCCCTCCCTCAGCCCGGGTGCTTGGCCGCAGTCCGCGCCTGCCGGGGCCCGGTGCAGTTTCGCGGTGCTGAAGCACCTCACGACGTTTCTGGGCCTTTGATTTTGCTTGTGTCTAAAATCCCAATCCTGACAGCTGCAGGTTCTTCCCTGTGAGGGTGGGGAGGCCCTGGCACAGAAGCTGTGGCTGCCCCAGCCCTGGAACTGTCCAAGGGCGGGCTGGATGAGGTTTGGAGCAGCCCGGGAGAGTAGAAGGTGTCCCTGCCCGTGGCCTTTCAGATCCTCAACCCTTCCATGATTCTGTGATCCCTTAAATTGGGGAATTCTTCTTTAATTTAAGCTCAGCAGTACTAGTGACTTTGAGGCCCAGCACAAAGCAAACAGCCTCCTTCCCCTCTTAGCCAGGACACCCAGAGAAGCTCATCAGTGTTTCCAACTTTAATATAAACCACATCATATTTCCAATGACTTCAGCATATACAAGATAGAGCCTGATAAAAAAACCAAAACAGACAGTGGCAGCAGCACAAGGTTCCCCACAGCACGAGTATCACACAACTTTTAGAAAGCCCCTTGCTTATCCCCGTGTTACTCTGAGCCCCCTCTCCTCTGCACAGCAACAGCAGAACAGCTTAAAAAAAAAAAAATGTGGCAAGTGACATTCAATGAATACACCAGCTTTTAAATTAAGGCAGAATAAATAACTGTTCCACATCAGTGATGGGCATTTTCAGGTGAGTGCTGGAGCCACCACTTGTTCACTGCCCTGTGCTCATCACAGCAGTGTTGGTGTGCCTGGGGCAAGTCAAGCACATGCTATGACAGCACCCCCCCAATCCCAACCAGAGGTCATCTATAAAGTTATTTTTATTTTTCCAAGCAACTCAGCCTCTTTCCCCACCCCCTCTTGGTCTGGGATTTTCCTCCTACACAGTGGCTCTTCCATCACAGCCTTGTAGCTTCGTAGCATCCCAATCCTGGACCAGAAAGATAATCCACTCACTTTGAGGAGGATCAGACTGGCATGAAAGGCCACACTGCAGTTCAGGATTTACAGATCTGCAGCTGCTTTTGGAGCAATAGCTGCTGAACAGTTTTTCACTCAGCCCAGGATGAGCAGCTTGAGTGACAGAGTTCACTTGGAAGGAAGCCACTGTTCATGGTGATGTGAAGAGTTTCCTTTTCTGTTGAGGGCTTTGGGAAAGATACTGGACATAGCTGAGCATAACTCCACAAAAGAAAAAAAAAAAAAAAAAAAAAAAAAAAAAAAAAAAAAAAAAAAAAAAAAACAAAAA
>VZRH01007635.1:290758-315951 GCA_013397555.1 Urocynchramus pylzowi
TAAAATAAAATGTGTCCAGTTGCAGGGATGTGGCTGTTGATGTGGATGATGGCACATACCTCAACCATAAATATAACCACAGAGTGAATACAATTCTGCCAAGCAGCACAAGACACTCAGGGAAAATCATAGTCAGTGTCCCACTTTCCCTGGCAGGGAAACATTCATTTAGGGAGAAAATCCACCAAACAGCAAAAATTAAGAGCTCTGTTCCATCCCAGCCAGTTAGTGTGTTAGTGCCAATTTCCTTAAACCATGAGCAAAGGACAGTACCAATCCTCTCAAAAGGGAAAAAAAAAACCCCAAAAACCAAAAAACCACAAAACCCCATAAAACGCATTCATTTAAAATATGGCTTGACAAAGCCTTTGTAAAACTTAAATGTCCTCTTCAGTTGGTGCATATGAAAACCCTAAAAATGCATCTGAGGCACTGGAGCTGCTGGCTGCCAGGTCAGGCGTGCGGGTGATGGAGGCAGAGATGGCTTCTTGGGTGAACTCAGGATCAAAGTGGCGCAGATCAGCTGGGCCAGCCTAAGCCAAGGAGCAGGGATACACAAATCATCAGGTGAGCAGAGCCAAACCAGATAGTTGGATACACAAATCATCAGGTGAGCAGAGCCAAACCAGATAGCTGTGTTCAGACAGTCCAACACAGCTGCTCTTCCAAAAGAGCCATCACCACTGCATCTGCTGGTCCAAACCCACACCTCCAGAACCCTCAGTGTCAGCATGAGACATCTGGAGAGGATCCCTTCTGTCAAACAGACAGAATTACCCACTTACCACGTTGGGGTTGAAGGGAGGAGTAATCCTCTTGTGATATAAATCATCCCAGTTTATTGGGCTGAAGAATACGTGGCTCTTTATCTCAAGCTGTACAGGAAACCGGAAGGAAAAGTCAATTTTCTGCCAACCCTCATTTTCCAGCACCTGGTCTCACAGCTTTAAATGCTTGAAGACTTTAAGTTACCACATACCCACATCCACAAATCCATAATACATGCGTGAACTGCTCCAGGAGTCCCCCAAAAGGAAATGACCCATCACACACTGGTGTCTTTAGCTGGCCACCACCCATCTCCCTTTGGAAATCCAAGTCAACCCCATGTGTCCCTTGAAGGAGGCTGAAGGTACAGACTGTGTGGGAGAGTTTTTCCAAGGCAGTGCTGTTATGAAAGAAATGCTCAGAATAGAAATTTCCCCATCCATCCTCCCTCCTGCTCATAGTGAAGGCCACCTACAAAGTCTGTTTTGGCACCCAGCCTCCTCTTCTGGTCCTTGTGGAGAAGTCCCTGAAGGATGTCACAAGCTGCCACAGTCTTGGTTCCTTGGATCTGTAGTGGCTTATGCAGAATGTTGTCATACATCTGAGACACATCCCGGCTGTAAAAAGGAGGCTAATTTGAAAGAGAGGAGAAGCAGCCAGGTAAAACATGAGCTACCAGAAGGAGCCACACATTGCAGGTCAAAATGAGTCCTGCAGTGAGAAGATGAGGGAGACCTGCCACACCTCTGCTCAAAAGGGCAGTGGGTAGGATTGGACTAGATCATTAATTCAGGATTTAGTTGTTCATCAAGTACCTTGTGAACACCAGACCAACCTCACACCACAGCTTTTGCAAATAAAATTTCCACTACGTAAAGTAAACCAGCCCATTTCCAAACTTACCAGTCCAAAGAGCATTTCATAGAGGACAGCTCCTAGGCACCACCAGTCTACTGTCCTGTCATAGGGCTGCTTCTTTAGCACCTCAGGAGCCAGGTACTGGGAAGTCAGGAGAAAATACTGGAGTCAATTTATAAAGGAAGGGCTTTGCCCTTCTTAGTCCCAAACCTGGCTGCAGCTCAAGTTGAGCAAATGTATTAAATGTATTAAGAATAACACAGATGCTTTTCCTAGTATTAGCTAATAAACTCTCCACTTGCTTTGGAGCAGTGGGGTTGAGAGACACCTACCAAAGCCCTCAAAGTGTCCTTGCAGGCTACAGGAGGGTCTCTTCCTCAAGAGGACTTCTACAAGAATTTAGCACCTGCCACAATTCAGCATTCTTATCCCACTATGAGACATACACCTCTAAAAAACTCCTGTGTTTTTGAAAAAGCTGCAGTTTTCAGCACCTGTAAGTCTGTCCAAAGCAGCAAAACTGCCAAGAGCCACCATCAAGGTGAAACAGGCAAGAAATGGAGCAGCCTGCAGAAGAGTTTCCCACAGAATTACCTCTGTGTACTATCAGGCTCTGTCTAGAACAGGAAAACACCAACACACACCAAAACTAGAAAACAAAGCTCAAACATTCCTGCTTGGTTCATGCTGTGCTATTGCATAAGTGAAACCTCACTGAAAAAGGAGGGAAATCCCTGCCCACTTCTGCTGAGCTTGAACGCTGGAAGGTGTCGAGTTTACAGACCCTTTGTCAAGGAGCCTGGGGAGAGCAGCAGGACAGGTATATTACCTAGGCTGAAGTGCTACCAAAATCCCCAGGCTCAGTAAGAAGCAGGCAAAAAACCTCCCAAAAGCCAGACTGGAAATAGGTTTTCACAAAACCCAGTTGGAGTGCACTGGAGGAAAGGCATTTCCTCCCCTCTGAGCAGTGTTGGCATTCCAGGGGGGAGCCTGGTCCCCTCCTCTGCACAGGGCATTCTGCAGCTCCTGCATGCACCAAGGACACACAGGAGAGCACAGCAAGGTCCTGTGCATGCCAGCACCAGCAGGCTCCTTGTTCTGCACCGCTGGGGTCTCAAAGCAGGTAAACAATCAGCAATCCTGCTCCCAGGGACAAGGTTGTCTCCATCTCCACAGCTATTTTCACAAGCCTGACCATTTCCCAGTGCAGGAACCCCTGCCCCAATAGCTCATTAATACTCCAAAATTGCTATGTTGTTACAGGCAGAGCTGTCTCTGCTGGATAGGGAAGGCCTTATCTGAACTCCAGCTTCAGGCTGATAGCCTCAGAGAGCCCATATTTTTTTGAGGTGTCACATAAACCCAAGACCCAGAGCACCAAGTGCCTGAATGTTTCCAGCCCCCAGGTCTCAGCAAAGCCCCAGCACATGCAGTACCTCAGGAGTGCCACAAAATGTAGAAGTTGTCTCCTCTTGCTCCATTCCTTCTTTGCAGAGTCCAAAGTCTGTCAATACTATGTGTCCCTAAAGAAAAGAGAAATTTTAGCTTGTCCCACTCTTTATGGAGAGGAGACAGGATTTCCAAGTACTTGCCTATGCATCACATCTCATGTGGGTTTTGGTTCCCCACTGCTCATCTGCCTCCCCTCCCTCCCATTATGTTCATCCTATAGTACAGGTACTGGAGCCTGTAGAAAAAATGAAGTCTAGATTTCTTCTTATTTTTCATTTGTCTACAGCTAGGTAGCCATGAAGAGCTCCAGCACTGCTGTGATTTTCTGCTGCTTTATCCCAGAGCCAATTTATGTAACAGTCACCACCAGAGCTGCAGCAGTGACCTGCTCTTCAGCACCCTGATCCCTCCCCACAAGTCAGATCCCAGCTTCTGGGAATGAGCCCCAAAACCATGCAGGTCTTCAGAGGGCAAGCCCACTCATCCCTCCAGGATCTGTACAGAAGTGCAGTGGGGCAGACAGACAAAATCCATGCCATCATGTCAGCTGTAGTCCAGCTTGCAGAGCCACAGCCCTCTGCTTGTGGTGCTGGTGTTTTTAAAGCCAGCAGGAAGACAACCCAAGCTGCGAATATACCTGGCAATCCAGGAGGATGTTTTCAGGCTTTAAGTCCCTGCAAGACAAAGTGCTGTTTGAGCAGATTTGGCCAGATATTTAGAAAACATGGACCTGAAACAGCATCAGCTAAGAACAGGAGCTAACAAAGCCTCCCAATGCAGATCACCAAGATCTTCCCAAATTGCAGACTCCCATCAGTATACATACATGCAAACATAAATAGGCTGCTTTCACACAGGATCAGGTGTTAGCCTGCATTTCCATTGTATAAATTGTTACTGAGAGATGATTTCTTACTTATTGAGCCAGGTTTATTTTATGTCTTTAAACTTAATACTCTCAGACTGATAATGGGAAGAGGAAAGAATGATTTATTGCCTGTCAGGTCCTGTGCCTGTGCAGACCCTCTTGCAGGGGAAAGTGCCAGCAGCACAGTCTTGTCTGGGCTAGGACGTTCTTCAGCTGCTCCAGTCCTGCATTTCACTTCCCCAGTGAATCCCTTTCCCTCCCAACACTGCACCCCCTGCCTGGGCAGGCTCAGTGCCCCTGCCTTACCTGTAGATGATGTTTAGGGAATGCAGGTAGCCAATGGCACTGGCCACTTCTGCAGCGTAGAATCGGGCCCGGGGCTCACGGAAACAGCGCTCCCTTTGCAAGTGGAAGAAGAGCTGTGGGAAGGTGAGAGGGTTGGTCATGTCTCCAAATAAATGAAGGCTAATTTGGAGCAAGGCTGAAAGCTAGCTATGTAAGTGAAAAGTGATTTGCAGCAGGTAGCACATTAACAGCATGAAATAAGCCCAAGCCAAGTGAATTTAAGCCATCCAAACACCTTTCTAGAAATTGTTTAACTTCTCCTCCTCATAGTTCACAAAAATTAGTAATTAATTCTCAAACCCCCCATCATCTGCTGAGCTGGTTAAGCTCCTAGCTTATTACAACCCCCTCAGGCTGATTACAGTGTTAGTATGGCCATGAGATGTGATACATGCAGAGAGCTGAACCTGCAATGGTCCCCAGCATCAACTCAATTTGGGCAAGATATTCACCCTAACAATATCTCCCAGCCAATTTCAGATAGCACAGAAAAAGACAGCTGGAAAAAGTAAGCTTCTACATGACAGAAAAAGTCTAGAAAGTTGCAATGACATCACCCCTAAGCACTAGACATGGATCCAGACCTGGCCCACAAGGGGGTTTTCCTAAAGCTCAGCAACACCAATACTTCCCATATTTTCTATAGGATTTTAAAATGCCCCAATGCTGCTTTTCTCAGAATCTTTACTTTGGGAATCATCTGACTCAGGTCATAGCCAGCAAGATCTTGACTCAATTCACTGTGAGATATCCTGCCAGGTATTCCTGGCTGCTCCTTTCCAGCAGTCAAAACAACATTCTCCCTCAACATCATTATCTTCTGACAAGAAATAGTTTTAAATAAAGCAGCATGTTTGTGAAGGACCAAAAAGGATTAAAACAAAGCCTGGAAGTACACTCACCTCTCCTCCATTTACATAGTCAAGCACAAAGTAAAGCTTCTCTGAGGTCTGGAAGGAGTAGTGGAGTCCCACAAGGAAGGGGTGCTTGACATTTTTCAGGAGCACGTTGCGTTCTGCCATGATGTGGTTTTGCTATCAAAAAGCAGACAAGGCATTAAGGTTTCAGGCAAGGATCCAGCCCAGCCTGCCCTAAGGGGTCACTGCTGTTTTCAAAGCAGGTGGAAGCTGGGAGCCCATGAGGGTTATTTTCAGCCCCAAAAAGAGAAAGAGAACCACTCCTTCCTATCTGACCTAATTCATCTCTGTTCTTTTGTTCTCATGGCACAGGCAAATCCATGTTTAGCATGTGAACTGCCTACCTCAATGCCAGGAACCCCAACTGCATTACCCAGAGAGGCCATACACCAACCACAATTTCCAGAACAGCCCAGGAGAGCAGACATACCTCCTTTTTCTTGAGGATGGTTTTCTTATGCAAGACTTTCACTGCATAAAAAGTCCCATCACACTTGCGTTTGGCCAGGAGAACCTGCAACAGAAGGTCCTGGTCACAGCTGTCTGTCTCACCTTGGTCAGGGCTTCCTCATTAGCTCAACACTCTTGTGAGTGATTATACACAGAAAACTACTTCAGAGGGCCAGGTACAGGGTTTTAAAGACCAAGGTCCAGCCTTCTCAATTCCCAGCACTTTTTCATTGCCAGAAGAAAAGTATTCAATATCTCCACACATACCCCCTAGATAACCAATATAAAATAGTTTTGAAGCATTTGGGGCCAGTCCCATTTAAAGTGAATCCTGCCTGTCTCCAGGTTTCTCTGGAGAGCTTTTGCTGAACAAGTTTGAAACTTATTTCAAATCAAGCTCTGCTCTTTGCCATCACCACCCTGAGCGTAAAACACCTCACTCGTCAGTCCTTAGAGAGGTTGAAGGACCTTAAAGTTAGAATGGACTATTAATAACAGTGTCTGAGGTCTTATTGAATCTCAGTCCCACCCAGGTCAAACACCTCAGGAGATGTGCAAGCAAAGGACACAGCCAGAAACTCCTTCAGCAACGCATTTTCCTTCCAAGCTGCCTCCAGACAGCTACAGCCCACCTGCACAAGCCCACTTACTTTTCCAAAGCTTCCTTTGCCAATAACCTTCAGGAAGTCAAAGTCTGTTGGCTTGGCACTGTTGGGCAAGAATGAAACAAGTTAATGTTTCTGGGAGAGAAACACGCAACAGTAACACCACCATCAAAGCAGAGTTCCTGCTTGGAAGAACCAGTGTTTGTGAAAGGGATTAAAGGGCGCTGTGGGTGACCCTCGCTCCCAGGCGGCTCAGGATTCGCACTGTGTGTGTCACTGCACCCTGCAGAGCACGAGCAGCCCCTCAGCAGCCCAGGGGCCAAAGGCAGCAGCAGTGACAGCACCTGCAAGGACTAAAGGATGCCCAAACAGTTTATCCCTGTTTCTGGAGAAACATAGCCAGGAAGCCAGCAGTGGCAAGGTGGACCTTCCCTTGCAACCTCTCAAAAGAAAAGGGACAAGGGGCTACAGATGTGGCAGGAGAGGATGATTATAATGAGTACCAGCTACAGCCTGGTCTTGGAAGCTGGTGCATTGGTGGCACATGTGGTGTTAAAGGCCATGAAATGTAACTGTCCAGACTCTTGCAGACACCACCCTGTGACACACAGGCTCCATCTGCATCCCCCCACCAAACCTCTGCACACTCCACACCCTACCTGGCTTTGCAGGGAGCTTACTTGGGGTTGGCAGAAGGTCCGAGGTTGATGTTGTCGGTTGGTGTTGAAGGCTGGAGAAGATAAGAAGAATTTTAGTCAAATGACTATGCTGCAGGTTGGGTTTTCCCTTCCTCAGCACAGCAACCCTCACACAGAGCCATTGATAAACAGAGACCCAGTGGATACTTCAGCAAAGATTTAAGGTCTCTTTAGATGGCCTTTTGCACACCCAGCACCACAGAGCTGCAGCCTCTCTCTTCCCCAAAGACAAGGGGATACACGTACACGCTCTTCCTCCACTTCCTGTTCCCTAGGAATCTTACTGTCCCCAGACTCTGGGAACATCATGCCTTGTCCCTGCTGTTTTTCCCCAGCCAGCATCACCCACAGGACAGGGCAGCAGTAGCACCTGCTCTCCCAGCAGGCTAACACGGGATCTCTTCTTGTTTTTCGTCTAAAGGCACCAGCCCCCTTTGTCCCAAAGTTGAGGATTTGCTTGTTCAGAGCCATGATCTCACCTGGGTGCTTTTGTCTGGGCTCCGGGAACGATCCATTAAAAAAACAACTCGCTCAGCACTTGGGAAAAGAAGAGGAAGTCAGTGTTGAGTACAAAATCCAAGAGAGAAATAGCTTCACATCATTAACTTACCAGGGAGTAGTGCAAACCCCAGTGTGTGCACCCCTTCCATCATAGGAGGGCTTAGCTGAGCTCCCCAGCACTGCTGCCCCCAAAGGATGGGATACCTGCACTCTGTGTGCTGACAGGACATTAGGGACACAGGGCTCCTGGGTGAACAAGCTTAGCTAATATTGGCCCCTGCCTCGCAATAGCAGAAACTGCACGAGCACATGAGGGCCAGCACCATAGCAGCAGCAGCACAGCACCAGGCCAGGTGAAGTCACAGCTCTCCTGGTGGAGATGCAGCCCCCTCCCCACTGCACAGGGATGCTGCAGCTCAGTGAGTATCCCCACAGGGCAGCCAGCAGAGTCCAGCTAGGTCCAGCCACCACGGTCCATGGGGCTGGCAGCGGCCAGAGGCCACTCCCCAGGGCAGGTCAGACTAGGGCAGCTTGGGGATGTTGACATTGCAGGGAAGAGGAGCTGCCATGGCAGCCAGGGCAGGCTTGGTGAGCAGAGGCATTAAAGACCTCTTGTCTGCTTGGAGCAGCTTTTGCTGGGGCTGGGGAAGCCAGACTTGAACACTTGTTGGTTCAGATCCATCCTGCCTGAGCATCACTGGGGATGGGTGAGCCTTGCCTCAGGGATTCCTCCCTTGGGTTTTAAAGGTTCCTCTATGCTCTTTGCAAAAGCCAGAATTAAGAAGATAGCATGAACCGAACAACTCTGCTCCCTTCTCCCCTGCCCCAGAGAGCTTGGACCCCCCCTCAGCCCCACCACACTACATTAAGGGTCTGAAAGCTCTCATCCCCACAGCCACCCTCTGCCCCACCCCTCCCAAAAAGGGGGCCCAAAGACACCACATCTCACCTGTGGGTGCTCCCACTCTCTGCCCCCACACACCACCGGGCACAGACCCCCATCCATGCCAAAGAAACCCCTCCTGCACAGCCAGGCTGGGCATGGCAGGAGCTGCCGGGCAGCAGCGGATGCTGGCAGCTGTGTCAGGGACTGCCCACATCTGCCCGGTGCCAGCCAGCTCCATCCACCAGGCAGCCAGCACAGGGGCTGTCAGCTGAGCTGTTAAAGGGCTCCCACCCCCTGGGAGGGGTTCATACTCACTATGAGCAGAGCCTGGAGCCAGAGGCCTTGATGGTTTGCTCTATCCTCTCCCGGCCGTGCTTGATGAGTTCTGTGAGCAAAGTTGGAGCACCGAAGCCGATTAGCTGGCAGCGTGATCACAAGTGCACAGAGGCACATTTGTTCTTCACTGACCTTGCTCTTCTCTCCACAGCCAGCCTCCTCCCCCTTCCACTCCCGTACCAAAATAACCAGGAAATTATAGGAACCAGGACATCTTCCCTCCCAGCCTCACCAGGAGCCCTCAATAGCTCACAGGACAGGGATGAGTGCCACAAAACAGACACCCTCTCTGGTGGCCAAGGGGACGCAGGCTGAAGCACCACTGTCAAGCCTTTCTGAGCCACCCCTGTGTCCCCGGGGGGGCAAGGAGAGTGCTTACAAGGATGAGGTTGTACTGGGATACGTCACACACTTGGCACATCCACTGTCCCTTCCATTCAGGACTCTGTGAGTAATTAGGGACGTGAATGAAACCTTTCAGGCCCTGCAGGAGGTAAGCCAGCACACACACATCACAGCAGTGGCTTGCCCAAGGACACATAGCCAGTGCCAGAAGCTGGGATTCCCACCATGGAGCATCCCTGCTGCTCAGCTGTGCAGGCAGTTGCCACCACTCATCATCATCATCACCTCTCCCTTCACAGAGAGGAAGCCCTGAGCCTGCTCCCTGCTGCACAGTCTGAGCCAGAGGGAAGCCCAAGGAGTGCAGCCTGTACAGAGGAGTTCCTTGTTTTGCTTAGGAGTAGATAGCAAAATTATTTCAAGACTCAGTTTTACTCCTCAGTTCTGCCACTGAAGGGAAAGCAAGAATCAAAACATTGACAGAAATATGTGTTTCCTTCTCCATCTAAAAAGAAGGAGCTTTATAGACACAAGCAAGCTGTTATCCTGGAACAGCTCTTCTACAGACCAAGGAATGGGCAGCACCAACTGCCAGAGCCCATCTCCCTGGGCAAGGATTTTGTAGAACAATGATTTTTGGGGCAAACAAGCCCATAACAGAGCCCTTCCTGCATGGATCTTTGGATCTACCAGGCAGGGGATCCTGGAACTCCTGAGAGCCCCTGAACTGACCCCAGATCTGGGATTTGGGGGCAGCTCTGATGAGCAGCCAAAAAACTAAGCTGTGAGTTCAGACGCTGTGAGTTCCTATGCCTTCTGAAGGCATAGGAAAGGCAAAGCAGGAATTAAAAGCAAAGTCCACAAACCATGCAGAGGAAGAACTTACAACATCAGGCTGGTCTGAGCCCCTGACCTTGTCCATACTTTGCCCTGCAGCAAGTCCAAGATCCTGTCCCAGCTGGCAGCCACCAGCAGGGACAGCATGCAGGCAGCACCCAGACAGATCAAGCCCCATCTCCTCCCACTGGGCATAGTCCTTTCTCTGACAGCCTGGCTCTCCCAGGGCTGCTGAAGGTCATCCAACACCTGCCTCGGGCTGTGTCTGCCTCACAGGCTGCTGGACAGGCTGGGCAGATTCGTGGCCACAGCAGAGGGACATCACTGCTGCAGTCTCTGAGCAGACAGCACTCACTGGAGGATCCAGGCCAGGGAGGAGGCTGGCACAGGGCACACAGGTGTGTGTGGACAGTCCCCAAGCTGCACATGGCAGCAGAAGGGAGAGGAGCAAAGGCTCCCACCCCTGATCAGGAGCCTCCTGCCAGAGCAACCTAACCTAACACCTCACTTCTGCTCGCTGCCTGAGCTCCATCAGGTGATACAGCCCATTTCCTCCAAACCTGAAGCCTCACAAGTGTGACTTTGGCCTCAGGGCCAGCTTGCTGCCACTGTTCTGATCCCAGACTCTGGGGAAATAATGATTCAGGCACACATGGAGATATCACAGCTTGGGCATCTTGGAGAGCACATGGGCAAGCCATGGAAACACATCCACATGCCTTGGAGGTATTTAAAGGATGCAGGACAAGTTCCTGACTCGCTCCAAGGGGCTTGGACAAGCCTGTTTTAGCAACCTGCAGCTAGGCAGGAGCCCCTTCCAGCCTGGCAGCCCAATCATGCCTCCCTCCACCAGCCCTGTTCTGCTCCACTGCCTCTTTGCTGGAAGTGAAGCCACTCAACAAGTCCCTGCTGACCAAGGGCAGCCTTTTCCAACACAGCTTTTTCATTAAAGGGACTTGCTCTGAGGTTAAAGTCTCTGGCACTGAAGTACCATACCCATTAGTGGGATGTGTATATCCACACCCCATCACTTCCTGTTCAGGTTCCGAGCCACCTTCCCCAGCCCAAGTCCACCTTCAAAACCAGGTTAGTTTGTGGTTTAAATCTCACAAGCAGTCAAGCAGGCTTTTCCTTATCACTAACAAACCCTACCCCCTGAAGCACAAAGATTTCCTGAGCGCACACTCTGAACAACAGAAGCAGAACTAGGTCACGAAGATACGCTGGAATCCTTGGTTATCCATGCCCGGCTGCATCCCTCCTCGTGCCTGCTGGTGCAGCACGGATGCTCCAGGCACGGCCAGGGCCACAGAGAGCTTCGGCAAGCAAGTCTAGGAGTTCCCCAATATCATGGAACACATCAGGAACGCAGTCCCCTGCACCCCAGTCCCCCCACCTCAAAGACCATTCACCCCAACTCCCAGCCACAGGCATCCCCCAGGCTGGGAGCACCCGCTCACACAACAGAAAGCTGCTGCTTCCAAGTTGGAGCAGCTACTGCAGCTAAATCTCCCCCCGCCACACATCCCTCAGTAACATACATTTGCTTCCCAGCAGAGCACGAGCAGCTCCCTGTTCCTCGCACAGTTCTGGCAGTGGTGACCCACATTCCCATGCCAGCCCAGCGTTATTTGCTACAAACACATTACTAATGCAAGGCGTACCTTGCACGGAGACACAACCTCACAGACTCGTCATCTGCGGGCTGCTCCCACCTCCTCCCTGATGTCACCGCTCTCGGCAGCCTTCCCTGCCTAACCTACATTGCAAACCCCTCCGAGCGAGTCCCTCGTCCCCTCCGGCTCTGGGAAGGGCGGGCTGCCAGCCTGGAGAGGCCGGGCAGGGCTGTGGCTGGGACAGCAGGGGATGCTGTGGAGGAAGCTCGGAGTTTGGAGGGGCAGGGGTGAGGGAAGGGCACCAAAAGCAGCCCACAGGTTTCACCCAGCACAGGGGCTGCTCGCAGCTTAAGGGGGAGATGCCCCAGTTTCAGCTCAGAGAGGAGCAGGGAGGGAGGTGGGAAGGAGGATTCCTGCAAACACGTGCTTTTACTGGGGAGAGAAAAAAAGGCTCAAGTTTTCCCCTGTTACAGATCTAAGAGATAGCTGCAAGCTAGTACTGAACTCCACTTTCATCCCCATTGAGACACTACAGCAAGTCCAGGAAGAGGTTAGGAAGGACTTTAAAGAACTTCTGCATTTCAGGAAGCTTTCTTAGCCACCCTCTGGAGAGCTCCTGGCTCGTCCAGTTTTCTCCTGCAGATCCTGTTCCCTACACCCCAGGGACAGTGCAAAACAGAGCAGGATCCCAGCCAAGCAGCCCTGGCTCAGAGCAAGCTGGAGACAGCCAATCCTCAAAATTTTAGAGAAAAGCTACATGCAGAACTTAAAGAAAACAGCAGGTGGCTAAAGCTTGAAGCACTTTGCAAAAAAAAAATAATTCTATGAAAACAAGTCCTCAAACATACCTGGGAGCACATCTCCCAGAGGCTGAGTCCTGAAGCACGGAAAGCAGTCCACCATCACTGAGCACAGAGACCTCTCATTGCCCACACTTCCCATCCCTGCACCAGCCCACCCTGCCTGCCCTCTTAGGCCAGGAGTCCAATACTCCTTCCTAAAACCCAGAGGGGATGAGCTTTGTTTCCTGCAGCAGTTCATTTGCCCCTAAACAGAACCACCCCCCAGCTCCTCAGAGTGATCATGCCACTGCTGGGGCCTCACTGCAGCACTTTAAAGAGAGCAGGAAAAGCTGACCAGCTGCAAAAGATAAAAAAACACCTGCTAGCTGTACCCAAGGGGTGAGGATTTAGGTGGGAGGGAGAGCTTTGGGTGGGGAGGAAGAGGTGCAGGTGATGGGTAGAAGTAAATGACAGCCTGGCAGGCAGCTCAGGTGCTCTGAACAATTATTTACAAGTCAGCTGGAAATTTGTCTGCTGTCCAGTGGTTTGGAGGAAGGTCAAAACTGGCATTTGGTTCAGGTCAAACCCTGAAGAAACTTTTTACAGTGTCCTGGGCACCCTGGAGGGCTGCAGCCAGGGCACCCAGGCTGGTGCTTTGCAGCACTATTAACTGCAAACATAAACACATGGGGAGCCTGGTGATTTGAGAGAGCAGAGACTGAGCTCTGAGCAAAAGGAGACCTGGGGAAGGGCTGATGTTTTCTCTCTCTTCATTAAATATAAAGTAGTTGCTTTTTGCTTCCATTGTAGTTTCCTATTAAAATCTCCCTGCATGCAGCTGCAGCAGCAGGAAAGCAGCTTCCAGAGTAATTTCAGTGGTGGGTGCAAGGAGGTAAAAGCCAGGCTGTGGCAGCATTCCCGGAGGGAAGCAGAAGCGCTGGCCACTGTGGGATGGATCCCTTGCCTCAGACTGCAGATACCAGGGGAGAGCATCAGGAACATCTGATGTGCTTGGTGCCATGTATAATGAGGGAGGGGGAGCAGCATTTTGTTTGAAATATTACTTTCTTTCAGCTAAAAACCTGATTTTTTGCTCAGCCAATATTCTCAAGCTATCAGCATTAACATCTTTTAAGAATACCCATTGTTTTTCTTTTCTCCAGTTTTGCCTCCACTTGTATTGAAATAGCCAAATTTCAGAATAAATTCATCAGTTAACTTACATTCTCTAGCCAGTGCCTTCTGCTTTTGTTTCTTTAATGAAAATCTCAGTGTTATCAACAAAATCGACTTGATTTTAATTTCCATGGAAAAAGGCATCTTTAGTTAAAAACCCACTTTCTATCTAAACAAGAGAAAGCAGGAGGATCCTGTAAGGAAAATTTTAACAGCTAAAATGCATAAAACACCTAATCTGATGACAGCTCGTGATGGACAAAGTGATGTTGGGTCGGTTTTGTCCATCCTTCCCCCTCTGTGAGGATCAGTGGCCCTCCAGGGCTGGCTGTCACTCAGGGCCAGGTGTGTGAGGCAAAGCTGCCACCTCTGTGTGTGTTCCATGGGAACCAGGCTCCCTGCAGCCCTTGCTGGGCAGGCTGGGCCCGGCTGGAGCCCATCAGGAAGGCTCTGCAGCCCAACACTTGTGGGAGACCATGGGGAAGCCTTCTCCATGCCCTCACCATGCCCAGGGCTCAGTGGCACCGTGCCACCCAGCAGTCTTACCCTTTGTCTTGCCCAGGGCAGTGGAAGAGGGCTCCATCCAGGCCACGAACATAAGCCAGCCAAAATAATCTCCTCTCCTTGCAGCTGGGGCAGGAATTCAGCTGCTGGCTCCGGGGTCCTCGGGAAGCAGAGCACGCAGATGTTCCTCTGTCTGCAAAGGTGAAGGGCACAGGAGTAAGAGCAGAAACAAGTCCTTGGGTGCAGCACTGGCAGCCTGGCACAGCTCTGGGACACGGGGACAGCTCCTGACCCTTGTCATGGCAGAACCTACCCAGTCTGGTGGAGATTGCTGGGGGGCTCTGCCATCACCCCAGTGACAAAGCACTTTGGGACTGGCAGACAGAGGGAATGGAAGGGAGCTGAGAGGTTTGGCTCCTGTAACACAGAAGAAATTTACCCAAAACCTGGTAAATTCATGTATTTCTGCTCTTGGGAAAGGATTTAGTGTTTAGATGCTTTTAAGGAGCTGAAACCCAGTTCACTCTACCTGTGCCCAGGGTAACTGTGCTGACACTGGTGGGTCCCTGGCACAGGAGCAAACATCCCCTGGAAGCACAGAGACACATGGCCCACTGGAAATCCCCAGTGTAGGGCAGGTCCTCATCAGAAATTCAACATCAGACACCACCAGACACCTGGAGCAGCTGCAAAGGGCTTTGCCTGCAGAGCCCTGTGACTTTCCCTGGAGGGGGGGCCAGGGTGAGCAGTTGTCACCATGATGACATGAGTGGGACAGGCAGGTGTGAGCAGGGTTGGCCTCCTGCCCTGCCCATGTGTAAAAGGTGAGGCTTTGCCCTTGCCCTGTCCTGTGTGCCCACAGCCAGTCCCCCCCTGCAGCAGCTCTTGTCCCTCACCCATCATTGCCATGCCCATGGCAGGACACATCAGTGCCACACTGAAGGGACTTCTGAGTGTGGGAGCACTTGCAGGGCACACACATCACACAGGCACGTGTCCCTGCAGGTGCCAGCAGGGTAACCATGCCCCCTTACAGCAGCACTGACCTTGGCCCATTCCCCTGCCCAGAACTCACACACTCCTGAACAAAATTAAACAATTCTGGTGGAGCTGGAGAGCTGCTGATGTCAGGGCTGGGCTTTGCCAGCATTGCTGGTCTTCTGTGCCTGGCTGCTGTTTCCCTGCCCTCCAGAGAACACATCTGTGCCAGGAAAACCTCTGGCTGGACCTGAGCTCAAAGGTGAGGAGCAGCTCTCAGACAATTAAACCCCTTCTGTGCACACCTCCTGCCTGGATCTGGCCAGGCCATGGGGGAGCAAACTCTGGCCACAGAGAGGGATTTTATTCAGCTGGACTGGCACAGCTCAGAGCCTCCAGACATTGCCTATTCTTGGAAAAATCTTCCTTCCTCCCAAGGGAGGGAAGCTGCCTTTCTCTTCCCCAAGCCCTAGAAGGGGTCAAGGGCTGCGTGGTCTTTCCATGGCTGAGTTGGATCCCTCCAGGAAGGACCATCCCAGCAAAGCCATGTTTGCAGCTTCACCAGGACAGGACACATCCACTGGAGACAACAGGTCCAGCCCATTGTCTCTACACACAGAGAAGTACCCTCTCTCTCGCTCTTACAATATTTTATATGCTATTTTACAGGGAAAAATAATCCTAATCTCCCTGTCTAGCAATATCCATAACCATAATCATAAAAGTGTCACTGAAGTGGAACCACACAGTCCTGAGCAATTGGAATTGCAGGGAAAGTCCAGATAAGGCTAAAACCAAATACTTCTCTAGAGAGCACAAAGCAAGAGGCTGTGGATCTGCAGTGAAAGGTGACCTAAAATATTTGGCTACTCAGTTATCTCTGCTGGGTAAGAGCTAAAATAAGCTAGTCTAGGCTAACCTAGGCTAGGTTAGGCTAAGCTAGGATGTTCTCTAAAAGCTCAGAGGCTATTTGTTCCTTTCAGGAGGATTCATGAAAGACTAAATAGATTGTTGGTGACCATTGCAGCTCTTTAAAATACTCTTTCCCTTCTACATTTTTCTTTCAGCTTCAAAAACCAGGGCTCTGCCTGAGGCTTTGCCTTTGATTTTGCCAAGGAATCCCACATATATGCTGGGATATTTCCCCATGTTTTGAAAAAAGAAGACAAGAGGAGGCCACTGGGGATCAGGTTTTTATTCCAAATGACAGTTAAGGTAAGTTTGAGCAATTCTTGCCACTTTTTATGCCTCTGTTTCTGTAAATATGAATGTGGCAGAAACTTACTGATCTCTTGTAAAGCCTTTACAATTTCTGTGGAATAAATTCCTGAGGTTATTATTGCCATTAAATTAGGTGGCTGGGACTTTTTTTGCTCCCAAGTGCTTTTCAAGTGTAGGCACAGTCTCAGTGAATAAATAACACACCATTGGAAGAAGCCTGACTGTAAGTGACCCTTCCTGGCCAGCCTTGTCCTTGCAAAAGGCTCAACTGTCCTTGCTGCTTGCTGTCCCCTCTTCTCCTTCCCAGCAGCACTTCAGGACACAATACAGCCTGTACTTGAGAGCCTTTAAAAAAACCAAAACAAAACAAAAAACAACCACAAACAAAAAAAAAAGGTATTCACCCCAAAAACCACAAACCCCAAAACCTGTTTTTTGGGGTGAATACCTCTTTTCCTCTGTAGCACAGGTCAGTGTGACACAGAGCCACCACCCCGAGCTCAAGCCCCAGATGTGCAGAGCCTGGTGGGGACAAGGACAGAGAGGCAGTTTCCTGGCTGGATTGAGCAGGGCTTAGCAGCTCAGAAGTGGCTCTGAGAGCTGCACTGCCCAATCCCAGGCCCCTGGCTGCTGGCACAGCCCTGGCTTCATCAGGAGCAGCTGTGGGTGCAATGTCCCTGGGAATGCCTCCCCTCTGCCTGCTCCAGCCCTGAGAGCTGCCAGCTCCAGCTCCACTGCATGGGATCCGTGTTTTCAACCCTTTTTATCCACATGAAAATCCTGGGAGGCAACTGGTGCTGGCACAGGCAGAGATTGTCTCCAGCAGAGTTCTACATACTGCATGCAGTGAGCAGCCCAGTCCAAGCTGGGCTCAAGGCATTGCCAGGAGCTGTGAGCCCCTGTGCAAGAGCAGCAGAGCTGTCCTGAAATGTGCCAAGCCTGGCTCTGTTCCCCTGCTCTGGAACTGAGCAGGAACAGCCCCCCCCAGCCAGAGAGGGCTTTGGGAATGCTCTGTTAGAAGGCTGCTGGACATCCCTAAGCTTCACCAGGCCCAGCCTCAGAGACTCTCACAGCCCAGGAGACCACAGCCAACACAACCTGAAATTTCTGGTGTAAACTTCACCCTTCTGGTGCTGGCTGCAAATCCCAGTGGGGCACAAGGCTCCTTTCCATGTGCAGGTGGCCCAGGACCATGGGGACACACAGTTGATCTCTGCTGATCTGCCAGCTCCTGAAATTACCCAGATCAGGAACACTCATGGGTGCTGCCCACAGGAGCTCACCCAGCTGAGCTGATGTGGGTCTGCAGGGATAAGCAGGGTGATGGAAGTTCCTTTGATGGAAATTTCCTGGGGGAGGCAGAGCTAATGCCAGAAATTTTCCCAGCTAGTTTGCCGGGACAGCAAGAAGGCTGCTCATCCCTTCTCTGGACATCTCCACATCTGGGAAACAACCCTGCTGCTGGAACTCAACCCCCCTCCACTTCCAGCTGCTGGCCCTGGGGAGCAGCTCTTCCACAGGCCAGCCAGCTTCCTGGCACGAGGGACGAGTCCTTCACAAAACCCTCTGCTGCTCCCGAAGGGCTTCAGGAGGTCATTAAAAGAAGGGAAGGTCTCACTCACCCCAGGGGAAGCAAGGGGGCATTACCTGCAGGCAGGGCTCATTAAAAGAAGGGAAGGTCTCACTCACCCCAGGGGAAGCAAGGGGGCATTACCTGCAGGCAGGGCTCCTGGGATCCGCAGCAGGGCTGGCGGGCACTGCCACACTCTCGCCGTGGGAAGCAGCTTGTGCCTCCCTCCCTCCCGTTGTTTTTATTTTGGCAATGCAGTCTGAAGGTCGAAGAAAGAGTCCGAAGGAGTGGCTTGTGGCAGGCAGTAAATTATTACCCTGGGCTGCTCTCTGAGGGGACCAAGGCACAGGGAGCTGGGGTGGGAGAGGAAAATCCCTCCTCGGGGGGATTAGAGGGCAGCTCGCTGGCAGGGAAGTGCAAAGGGTCAGAACAAAGTGCTCTGTTTGCCGGAGGCTGTGCTGGGTCACATGCTGGGTCCAGCAGAGGTAATGAGGCGTGGGTCACCTCCCAAACTCCAGCAAGACCTCCTGGCTGTGGACATGACCTGTTGCCAATACCCCAGCAACCCACAGACCTTGCCAGACAGGAAGGAGCTGGGTGAGAGGGAGCCTTGCCCTCTGGCAGCACTGAGGGGCAAGAAATCCAGGGACTCTTACATGCCTGATCTGTGCAGGTGGGACAGTCCTACAGCCTCCCTTCTGCCCCCTGTGTGCCCCCTCTCTGTGGATCCTGGGCCACTCACACAGAGGAAGAACACCTGAGAATCCAAGGAGGACCCGTGGACATCAGAACTCAGCCCAGAGGAGCACTCTTAGAGCCAAAATCTACTGCCCTCCATGCCCTCCCATTTTGCTCCACTCCTCTTGTTTCCCCTTTGCAGGAGCCCAGCATCAGGGGTCACACATCCCTGTGTGGGGGCCCAAACAAGGGTCTGACCTGTGTGTTGGTGGAGTCCCTGGTGGAGCCTCCAGCTCCTCACCTGAAACACAAACTCCAAAAATGTACAAAATCAGTTGATGGAGAGCACTGAAGCCACCATCAAAATAAGCATTTTCTGAAATAGCCTGGAATATGTGATATGGAGTATCCAAACTTCGTGAGGCTGAGATATCCCAGCTGCCACCACAGGCAAGGTCTCTGGCTCCATGTGTGAGGAGGAGGCAGAGCTACACCTGCCCTGTGCACGCAGGGAGGAGTGGGCTCAGCCCTCACCTCACTCCAGCTCCCACCAATGGTCCCACTGGGTGGCACAACTGTGTGGGATGCTTGAGGGCAACAGAGATTTGGTATTACCCTCATGTCTCAGGAAATGAGCCCAAATAGAGGTCCCCATTGTGCTTGAGGAACTGTAAAGACACAGAGAGAAATAAATCCGTTCCCTGGTAGTGCAGAGAGGGCCTTTGTTTGTCTGGTTTTCAGAGTGAGAAGGTTTAGAGGATTGTTGCAGCACATGACCAGAAGCTATGAAGCTCACACAAAAGCCATTTGGAACCCAGATCAGACTTTGACATCGCACTGGGTTTTCAGAAGATTTCTGCTTTGTTCACGTTAGACCTGCTGCTATTTTGGGGGTTATTTTCCTCCCTCCGCTGTGTCCCTTGCTGTCGGGGCTGCACATGTCCCACAGCACCGGGCACACGAGGGCTGTCACAGGCACCGGCACAGCGTCAAAATGCCTGCGGCGACGGGCTGCAGGGGCTGCCCGCGTTCCGAGCCCACGGCACAAGTGTTGCACCCACAGCCACGGACAAGTTTAGAGGACAAAGCCTGTGCTTACCGCTCGGCTTGCCCAGCCGGCTCCTTTGGCGAGCGGATCGCGCGTCAGCCACCAGCGAGCGCCGGCTCCCGGCAGGAGCACGGAGGGGAGCGCCTGAGCGGAGCTGACAGCGAGACAAAGCCCTTTGGGGCTCGCTGGGAAATCGCTGGGTTGGCCACAGCGGGAAACGGCGGCGAGGCAGACGCTGAGGTGCCCGGTGAGCCCCGGGAGCCGCACAGCCCGCTGCTGCCGGGCGGAGCCGGGGGCACCAGGGGCACCAGGGGCACCAGGGCTCCCCAGCCCGGGGATCCCCCTGCGAGCCGGAGCATCTGAGGTGCCCTTGCAGGCGCTGAGGGAACTCTCTGGTCAAGCTTCCCTGTTCTTCACCCTGAGGGATAGGAGCGAGGATCCCTGACCTTCCCCTCACTGTCACGAAAAGGGCACAAATCTTCTTACAGCCCCAAGTACAGCAGGGGCCACTTCTGCTCCCAAGGGGAAGGAGTGGGGGGAAGTGCTGGATTAGCTTTGAAACCTCTGCAAAATTAAAGCTTCATAAAACGGTTTCCATCATCATGAACCCTGAACCAGAGAACTTTTGGCCACTGTAAAGCACAAGGACCAGGACACATTAGTCTATGAACATCCTGTGTCCAGACTCAAGCAGCTGCCAGCAGGAGAGGAGAGCCAGCTGCCGTGCTGCTGTGGCATGGCATGGCATGGCATGGCATGGCATGGCATGGCATGGCATGGCATGGCATGGCATGGCATGGCATGGCATGGCATGGCAGAGGTGTGCAGAGCACTGTATTAACCTGCCAGGCAACCTCAGCTCTCCACTTATTCCACGATCCGAGGGGTCATCTCAGCCCTGCTCAGGGCAGGGAGACGGGCCGGATCTCCTCCCGCGCTGGCCCTTTATCACTGCCCTGGGGAGAAAGCAGACCTGGAACAGAGAGTTCAGGGCAGAAGCAAGAGCAGCAAGCACCCCTGAAGAGAAGCCCCCTGTCCGGGCTGGCTCCCCTCATCTCGGGTGAATGCGGTGGCTCCGGGCCGGGTCCGTCCCGTCTCCCGGCGGGGGATGGCTGCGGTGGCTCCGGTCCCATCCCGTCTCCCGGCGGGGGATGGCTGCGGTGGNGGGGCGGATCGGGCTGTCGGTGCCTGCGGCAGGGCGGCAATCACGGGTCACCTGCGCCGGGGTGGGAGCAGGGGTGATGAGGATGAAAGTGGTGAGGAGGGAGGTAGGGGTGAGCATGAAGATGATGGGGATGAGCTTGAGGACGGGGTAGGACGATGCTGGATACCCCCAGGCAAGGGCGCCGGCATGGAGGGAAATGTAGCTGATCCGGGGGCCTCACCACGATGCCTCCCACACTCACCGAGCCCCGGCGCCCCACCACCCTGTCCCCACGCGGCACAGACCCCACAGCTGCCCTGCTATTTTCTTTCGGAAGCTGCCCAGGAAATCGCCCGAAATGCGCTTTTCCCCGGGCAGGGACATCCCTCTCTCCCTCCCGCATCCCCTTTCCCAGCTTGTGCCAACAGCCCGCTCCCGCCCCCGGTACCGCATTGCGGAGCTGCCCGCGAACACCGGACCGGACCGGACCGGGCGGGGGAGATGGGGGGACATCCCAGCCCTACCGGGGCTCGACGTGTTTTGGGGGCAATAATAGGAGCCCCACGGGGACCTCAGCTGTGCCTGTGCTGCGGGAGAGCTGCCGATGGGTCCCCCCATCCTCATCCTCGCTGTGTAGCGGCAGCGGATGTACAATTAGTCGTGGTGGCTTTTAAAATGGTGTAAATCGAGGTGTTTTCTGTCACAGGATTGGAGTGTGGGGCTGACCTCCCCCGCGGTGACGGCTTTGCCCGCAGCGGGGATCAGCCCGACGCTCCACACCCGTGGGCAGGGTTTGGTGAGTTTGGATCAAGCCAGGGGTACACCCAGCCTTTTATTTCGTTTATTTCTCCCTCTTTGTTTGTTTGTGAGGGGATTTTTCCCCCTCTTTCACAAGAACAAAAACCCGGAGGTGCATCTGCAAACTGCCATCCCTGGAGCCTGAGCACTACGGGGGAAGGCAGAACTGTGAGGAGGGGGTGAAAGCAGGCCCGCCACCCCCAGCTGTAAGAAGACCTCTTCCCAAAAGTGTCTCCTACCTCTTGCAAACAGCTGAATGCCATCTTCTCCGGAAACCCGGCGCTGCCTCTCCTTAGCCCGGGGGTGTGTTGTAGCCCCGACATGGGGAGGATGAACCTCCCTCTGCCCCTGCCCTGCTCCTCCAAGCCCCCCACGAACCAGGCCAGCCTCATCATCTATGTTTTCTCTTTATTATTCCATATATTTATGTACCACATTATATGTTAAAGATAGATTTTTTTTTTTTCTGATATACATTTTTTCATCTTATTTACCACAATGACACCACACGTACATTGGAAACAGCTCCACGGATCTGGTAGATTGCACAGAATGAATTGTGTCATAGTTTTGTTCCTGTAATCCTGAACGACATCAAATCCAACCATATATTATTATTATTATTATTATTATTATTTTTAGCTTTTCATAATTTAGAAATAACAATTGTTAAAACGAAACGAAACATAAGTCACCGAGAAATGGACTCCAGGGCTGCGATTCCAACCAGAGGCAACACATTTGTATTTGATGGGAAGCGCCGTTCCTCGGTGTGGATCCGGATGGAAGAATCTGGAAGAATCGAGCAGTCCTGACATGTATGTGACTAGGGTGTAAACATTGCAGGTAAGCGGCATCACCGGTCGTCAGACGCTGCTTGGGCTTGTTGGGCTGGTCGTACAATCTGGGTCTGGTCTACATCCATCTCTCCAAGTGTTAAAACCAAGGTCCCTGCTCCCGGCGCCCACGTGGGTTTGCTTCCCAATCCCGTGGGATCGGCACCTGTGTTTCAGCTCCTGAAACACTGAATTGCATATCTGTGAGGAGTGTTGAAAACTGCGACTGTTTCCCAACAGGCCGTTTGTGGGGGGCCAAGCTTCAGGCAACGAGTGAGGAGATAGGGGTGGGGCACCAGATAATTTCCTTCCAAAAAATCTAAATAACAAAAAAATAGATTTAAATCTGAGCTTATTTAAAAAGACATCAGGGCGAGCACTTCAATCTCTTCTTATTTTCCTTAGTTTGCAGATTCTATGACATAGAATTTGTTGGATGCACGTAACGAAAATAATGACTCTCTCCATTAAAGGGATGCAGAATTATTTGGCTATGCGGATGTTCGATGCAATTCTCTTCCTGCACCCGACTCTGGCCCCTCCTTAGTCTTCAGCATTGGTTCTGAAAGCCTCTATGAGGCCTTCTAAAGAGTGGATGAACCCAGAGATGCTGCAGATACCACCTATAACGAAAATGGCAACATCGAAGAAGACATGATGCCACAAGAGCTTCCTCCACAAGAGTTTGAGGTGGAAGAGACTGGGGAGCAGGAAACAGAGCCCTGCGCCTGTGAGGCTCCCAGTAAGACCCATCAGGAGGGCAAAATGGGGCACATAAATAGCCATGAGCAGGGTGAAAACTACCAGGGCACATCTGAGGGTGAGTCCCCAGGATTTGAGCCGCCCGTCACCCCCATAGCAGTTGGGGAAGAAAGCCCTGTTTCCATCTTGGAAAAGGGACCGCTCCAGAACTTCTACAGCTGCAAAGAACGGCAAGGGGTACGAGAGCAAGGCTTTGGCCACCAAGAAAATGTTGACTACTGCCCTAATGGTGGATGGCAAGTTGTCTGTAATGACCTCCTTGGTCTCATCAGCCCAGGTCAGGTAGGCGACCAAGGCAAAGAGTCCCTTAAGGATGCAAGCTGCTATGTGAGTCCAGTTCATCATGCAATGAAACTCCTTGGGGTTCTGCATGTTCCCCTCCAAGGAAGGCAGAAAGATCTGGGATGTGTAGCTGAAGACAATGATGCCAATGGAGATGGGAAACTTCTTGACATCAATGTAGAACTTGACTTTGTCCCAGGCCCAGTCGCGCGCCCTGGAGAGGCAGTAGGCGATCACCAGGATGTTGATGACAAAGTGGGCTAACGTGCAGAGCAAGCTGAACTTGGACACTGCCTTGAGGTTCTTCAAGAACGCACAAGGCAGGAGCACGGCCGTGGCAATGATGGACCACGACTTCTGGGAGACGGGCAGGTTGGGGAAGCTGTTGTACATCAGGTTGCCACTGACCACCACATAGAGGATGCAGGTCATGACCAGTTCGATGATCTGAGCCACGTTCACAATTCTGCCCCCGAGGGTGGGGAAGCGGGGCGCGCAGCACGCGTTCGCGATGTCCACGTAGGAGTCTCTCACCCTGACTATCTCCCCGTCCTCATTCTCTTCGTAAAGACAGGCAATAAGGATTTTCCCCGTGTAGCAGCAAACCACTGCAGCGAAAATTATTAAAAAGAGTCCTAGGTATCCACCGTGAAGGATGGCATAGGGCAGGCCCAGAACAAACATCCCCTAGAAAGAGACAAAATGGAAACCGTGTTGCCGGATCTCTGAGGGGCCCACGCCCGCGGCCGAGCACCACGGCGGTCACGTGCGAGCTCCCTGCCTGCCCACGCTCCATGGCACCCACGCAGGCGGTCACAGTCACGCCACGCGGCCGCGGGCGGTGACGCAGCCCTGTCCCGGTGACGTGCCACCCCCACAGTCACACCGCACAGTCACACCGCGTCATCGCACCGCCGAGCACCCCCGACACGCGAGCAAGGTTTGGGTGCCCGGGCTTTGCCCCGGTCTCTACCCTCTCTGCCCCTCTCAGTGCACCAAGACCTCGTCTCCATCGCTGGGGACACCCCGAGGGGCCAGACTGGGCCCTCTCCAGTGCAGCCCCACCACCAGCCCGGTCACCCCCGGGTCCCCTGTCCCTCCTTGCCCCTGACTCCTGTTGGGGTCAGAATCTGCAGCGTGACCGGGCTGGGGCCTGGGCCCCTCCCTGGCGCTATGCCCGGTTCGGGTGGGGGGTGGGGGGGGCAAAGCAGAAAGCCGGGCTAGGGGGTTTTAATTCCCTTTTTTAAAAAATCTGGTTTTCCTTTTAATTCCTTCCTCCTGCTCTATTATTCGCCTCTGTTATTCGCCTGGTTTTATTTCTATATTTCCCCCCTTTTTTTTCCCTTTCCCCCCTTTTCCCGAAGCCGATTTGCAATCAGCCCACGGCTTGTGGCCGAGATTCAGAGCACGCAGCAGGAGGGGGATCAGGGAGCGCTGCCCGGTGCCCCGCGGCGGTGGCGGCGCGGCGGCGGCCGTACCTGGATGGCGTTGGTGACGTTCCATCCCGCCTCCCATGCCGTGATCTTGGGCTTGCCCTGCCCGGAGAGCTCGGAGCAGGCCTCCTTGGAGGCGGAGGGCGGCAGTGGCCCTGTGCCGTCCCGCTGGTAGTGGATGTCCCCCTCCAGGGGCGGCTCCCCGCCCTCCTCGCTGCCCTCGGACTTGAGGATGTCCATCTGCAGCCCTTGCCGATGCTCCATGTCCAGGTCGTCGCAGTGGGCGAAGCCCACCGCCTCCTCGTCGGTGGCCGCCTGGAAGCCCATCCTGGCGAACATGCCGCTCATCTTCGCCTGGGATTTGTGCGACACCGAGGTGGCCACGTTGGAGAGCTTGCTGCGGAGGAGGGTGGCCATGGCGGCGGCTCTGGTGACTCCGCTGCTCGCGGACCCTCGGCGATGCAGAGACCCGACGGGGCGGGCGGGCGGCGGGGCCGCGGAC
>VZRH01007635.1:319638-355034 GCA_013397555.1 Urocynchramus pylzowi
GGGGGGGCTCTGGCCCTCTCTGCTTTCTCTGAGCCGCTCCCCGGGGCGGGCTGAGGGTCTCCTGACCCCCCCCCCCAACAGCCCCAGGGGGGTGCAGCCCCTCTCCTGCGGGGAGCAGCTCGCCCAGACCCCACCATCCTCCCCAGGCACAGCTGGAGGAGCAACTCTGCCTTATCTCTGCAGACCAGGCTTGAGAGGCTTGTGGCTGGGTCTTCTGATTATTAAACTGAGGGGAAAGAACAATTTGTGCTCAAAAATCATTTAAAGCAAGTCAGGAAAGCCAGTCCTGGGTGTGTTGTCTTTCTAATTCCCTCACCACCAGCCCCTCTCCGGGCTGCTGGGCAGCACAGAGCAGTGCCAGGTGCACGAAGGTGCAGATATTTGGGAGCAGGATGGCCACCACCCCAAGTTCACTGCTCAGTCAGGCTCCCAACTGCAAAGGATTTGATTCTCATGGGCTTTGGGGGGCTGTGAGCTGCTACAAACACACTAGACTGCAAATACAAAAAAGGGGGTGTGCAAATCCTGGATGTTCACCTTCATCCTCCCCTGTGACACTCAGGAAAAGAGTGGGTGTCCAAATGCAGGTGTGCAACCCCCCATTCCTGCTCAGACTGCTGGCCTGTGCCACGATCTTTCCCCACACCCCTCTACCCTGCTGCAGGGCACCTCCAGCACAGCTGCCAGCTGCAGAGACAGGAAGGCTGAAGGGCACATTCTGCCCAAATTCCATGGTCACCTCTGCCCGAAGAACAGAACCCTCACAGGTCATTCCAGGCATTCTTGGAGCAGCAGCCACCCCTCTGCACAGGTACATGTGCACCTGGGGAGGTGATCCCAGCACTGGGAAGCTGTTCCCCCTTCCTGCAGTCGTTGCCCAAAGCAGCTCCCGGGTCCGTGGCCAGGCCGATGGCACCCCTGCAGCCCCAGCAGTGCACGGGAGGCTGCGCGGCTGTGCCCTTCATCCCGGCTCTGCCTCCTCATCCCCCCGCCGCCACCGCGCCGGGCAGCTCTGACAGGATAATGAAGAGTTGCACGATATTCTATAAAAAGGCAATTAGATGAACTGCTGGATTGGGACCAGCTCCCGTGACCTAGTTAATAGCTCTGGGAATTTCGGGCAGGGAAGGAAAAGGCGTCGGTGTCCGGACGTGGTGCACGGTAAGAGGGCTTGGGAGGGGAGGGGGGCTGTGGGCTGCAGCACAGGCTGCTGGAATGTCCCAAGCCTTCAGTGTCCCAAGCCTTGAATGTCCCAAGCCTTGAGTGTCCCAAGCCTGGGCTTCTCCCTCTTGAGCGTGTTTAGAGCTCACCAGCAGCAAAAAGCACGAAGTGAAAACTCTGGATGTAGAATCACACAAGCTGCTGCTGGGTTTGAGCTCTGGCTGTTGTGGCTGATCCACAGTCCGGTGTTCAAGACAAAGCAGCCACACTGGCAGATACTCTGCAGTAAAATAACCATAGCAGAGTGAAATCCAAAGGCAGAGTCTCCAGGAGAAAGCCTGCAGTGGACGTCCCCTCTTTATTTCATTTTTTTTACTGAACACACAAAATGGCTGCCCAAATTACAGACTCAAAAAAAAAAAAAAAGAACACACATATTAAGGATTGGGAATATAATAATTTTAGATTAATGTGTATTATGATAAGAAAATTTTACTGTATGTAATAAAAAAAAGGTTTCTTGCTTTAACCTCACTATTTGCAAAATAAATAGCATTCAATCTAATTAGGGATAAAATTTGTACATGGATTGCTGTGATTTCCATTTCCCAGAAGGAAGAGCCTTGATAAACCATTATCACCTACAAACTAAAAATTAATTTGCAATTTGAGCACAGCACATTCCCAAAAACACTTTCCCTAGGTTGGAACTAAATTTAACCTATTTTTTGCCTTTATGCTTCACATCAAAATTAAGTGGTAGCCACTGGGTACCAAATTCCCAACTCACTACTCCGTAGTATTGTTCCCATGAGCCTGACAGCATTTTCATTGACTTAATATACAAAGCTTCATCACTGTCAAATTAAACATTCAGATGTGTACATGCTCTCGTGTTTCACAGGAAATGACAATGGACTAGGAAAGGAAGGTGCACACTTCATGGGTGCCAAGATTTTTAATATCAACTTTCTAATAAAAATCTCTTCTGCTGCAGTTGCAGAGGCTGTGACAAACAGCAACCGGTCTGTACAGGAAAGTTCTCCCTGTGGTTAGATGATGTCCCAGTACTGGAGGCTTTTTATATATTCTATATTTTTTCTTATTCCTTTAAAGCTGTTTTTTTCTTAATTGTGTTTAATCTGTGTGTGCTGTGGGAAGGGGCTCTCACGCAGAGGGCCGGCCAGCAGCCAGCTTGCCTTGGGGTGTTTCTTGTCAGGAGGGCTCAATCTCAGCCTGCTCCATCCCCCATCTGTCCACTTGCCTTCTCCTTTTTGTGTCCATTTCTGATAAAAGCAGGTCAGCAACACACAGTCACTCACATCTCCTGCAAACATCTTCCAGCTCTATCCAAAAGCCAAGAGGAGCAATTTGGGAAATCCCAAATCCTGCTTTGAGCTATTCCTGACAGCTCAGCCAAGGCCAACAAGGCAAGGCAGCAGGCACAGGTTTGTGTATCTTCCTTTAACCTCTCTCAGTGTTTTGGAGTGACAGAAACCAGGTTCACCTAAGCCAAGGACTGAAGCTACTGGCAAAACTGCAGTTGGGTCTCTGAACCTGACTCCCACATCAATTTGTGGAGCCTCACACGTGGAGAGTGCTGTTTCCAGCAGCAGGATTCGGATGTGCAGCCTCTGCATGCAGATATCATCCATTAGTCTGTTTTTTATTTTTTTTTTTGAGACCACAAATAAACTCCATGTAAAGGATACAGTCAAAACCTGAGCCCAGAAAAGCACCACGTGAAGCTGCTGCTGTGTCCTAAGGAAAGCCAAAGTGAGGTATGCCACAGCTTGATCCAAAGGGGAGCTCAGCCCACAGCAACACTTCCCGTGCTGCTGGAGAGGAGGAGACAGAAGCCCCCACCTCGTGCTGCTGCCTGTGTGCCCTGCATGCCCACTGCCAGCTGAGGGGACACTGCTGCTGGAGGGCAAGGACTGGGTGCTGCCCTCACCTCGGCTGCCTCTGCTCTGCACTGCAGGCAGAGTCCTGCTTCTAGATAAAAAACAAAAAAAAAAAAAAAGAAGACAAAAAAGAAAAAAACCCTCTTTTTGCAAGAAGGCTCCACACACATCATTCCCTTTCACCCCACAATGCCAGTATGGGCAGTGCAGTGCACAGTGCTGGGGAAACTCACCCAAGGAGGGTGTGAGTGCCCAGCTGTCTGCAGCCAGAGGGGCACCTGGCAAGGGGCAGAACCAGCCCTGCCGGTGCTGCACTAGCAGGGTGCAAGGAAATGCAGCTACCTGTGCCCAACAGAAGCAATGGAGAACCTGAGAACCTGTTTCTTGCATGGCTCAGAGAGGTCAGCTCGTCACGGTGTCTTTGTCTGCTGCTGCAGGGGTGTCCATCATAGCCCTCAACACCTCGCACTGCAGGCAGTGCTGACTCCAGAGCCAGTCACGGGGACAGCACTCAGTAATTACAGCCTAAATGTAGCATTTCTACAGAGTTTCTCAAATAGTCTGACCTGAAAAGCTTTCCTGTCAGCACTTCAGATTAGCAAAGCTGGGACAGGGTAATATTTATTGTCCTCATGAGCAAGCAAGCAGGGAGCTTCTTGTGCAGAGGCACCAGAGGAGTCCAGCCAGCCCTGGGGGTCCCAGCACCAACCCCCCAGGCAGAAGACCTGACCTTTGCCAAGGAGTCTTTCTTCTTTCATCTAGGATAATGTACAGAAAGAGAACAGGTACTAGGGCAGGACTGAAATTATCCCTTGCCAGGAGACAGTAAGGAGGGAACAGACCATGAGCTGGAAACCACAGCTGCAGCAGAGGATGTATTTTTGGTGAGGCAGCAGCACAGTGCCCAGCTGTGCAGCTCACACTGACACACAGCAAATATTTCAGCAAAATAGAAATTTCACCTGTTACCACTGCAGCAAACCTCCAAGAAGTGAGGATTTTGGTCACTTCCTGGTGGGATGCTGTGCTCCATTAGAGGCAGAAATGGGGCCAGGACTAGGCATGGTGCAGGCAGGGTGGTTCTCACCCAGGGTCTGCTCTGCAGCTGCCAGGAGCCCAAGGGTCTCTGCTTCATGGGTATTACAGGGACAGATTCTGTGCCTTTCCATGAATTTAGCTTAAGCCTTTGAATCAAGAGAGGAAGGAAAACGAGATTAAAAAATACTTGCAAATAAGTACTTTCTGGGCACTAAAGCAGCATTCCTGCCCACTGCCTCCATCCTTGCAGAGAGCTGAGGGCAGCAGCTCAGGGTGGTGTCCTGGGGCTCAGAGGTGCTCGTGGTACCAGCACATCCCTGCACTGAGCACTCCAGGAGCCCAGCCCCGTGTGGTGCATCCCCTTGGGACACCCTGCAGGTGATGGAGGGGCTTTGCCCTCCCCTGCTGCTGCTTTTCCAGCAGGAAGGAGGCTCAAACCCTGGGGAGCCTTGCTGTGCTGCTTTGCTGGTCCCCCACAGCACTTTCCTCCTGGGACAGCTCCTCATAAAGGGGACAAGCTGCTGATGAAGTGCATGACTGCATCCCATGAAAGAGTCCATGAATGCACCAGCTGGGCTCACTCTTTGTGGCTCAGGAGCCTCCCAAACCCACTCAGGACCACCAAGACTTCAGGCACCTCTACAGCTTTGTGTGGGGATCCAAGGATAAAAATAAAATAACCAATGTTTTAACCACATTTATAGCTTTTCATCCATTGGTACCATGTTGTAGGCCTCTGTAAATGCATACCAGAATATTTATTTCACAGGAGAGTGTTAAGCAGTCTTTAAAATTTGAAACTCTGAAACTCTGAACTTAGCAGCCTGTAATCCCAAAGTATTACTATTAAAAACATCATTCTCATAATAAACTTTTGGCATCACAACACTATTTGCTTTTAATAGAACAGTACTTCTTAAGCAATTTAGCTAATTTGATTTATGACAAAAAGAAATTTGGAGAGTATAAAGCCTCAGGAAGAGAACAGCAGGGAGGGCAGCTCTGTGATTACCTCCCTCTGCACACATGTAAACTGAAGATGAGGTAAATTAATAATGAGACTTAAAGTTACTTCTTCTCCACGTTAGAAAGTTGAGTGAGAGGAGGCTGCAAGGCTGGGAAAGGAGAGGGCTGTGCTGTCCCACAGCAGGACTGTGATTCAGGAACTCTCTTCCCCACTGAAACACTTCACCTTAGGACTAGCTATTAAATAAATATTTGGTGGTGCATCAGGTAGAAGATCCTCAAGATTTGTTTCCTAAGGCTTGCAAATGTCCTTGAACTCACCAAGCTGGGCACAGCAGCCTCTCAGTTTTTTTGGGAGGAGCTGACATCCTTCTTGCCACATCAAAGGTCTTTGGCTGTTAAATCTGGACACTTGGTTTTGCCAAAAAACTTCTATACACAGCACAAACCCCTGGTGGGGAAAGGGCAGCCTGGGATTCCAAATTTCCAACTTGTGCAGGAAGGCAGAGATTAAACTTCCTTGTTCAGTGCAGTCGCTGTAGCTCTGTCACTGTAGATAAATCACTGGAGCCTGGTTCAGCTCACATCCCAACTGACAATGGGACAGAAGTGCCCAGAGGGAAAGTTAAACTAGAGGGTCTCCCATTCCTTGGTTTCTCTAGGTTTGATCCTTTCTACAAACCAGGATTCCTTCCTGGCACCTGATGTCAAATTTCTCCCTGACCTCTCCTCTGTCACCTCGCTGGCTGCCACTGCAGCAGAGCCCTGCACAGAGACCCCTCCTCACCCCACGGCTCAACACTAGCCATGCTGGAGGCTCCTGCACTTCCCAATTCATGCTCCTCCCTCCCACCATCTCTTCCTTCCTTCCTTCCTTCCTTCCTTCCTTCCTTCCTTCCTTCCTTCCTTCCTTCCCCAGGAAGTCTCAGTCCTGATGTCCCCTCCCCTGCGAGGTGACCTGAGTGACACAGCTGAACTAGAGGGGCCAGAGGTAACATTTATTTGCTCTCATTAACAGATAATTACCGAGGGCTCTGAAGCTGTCAGATCTGATAAAGGGACATTAAAATAGTCCTTATCTTCCTTCACTTTTCCAGTTTCCCTCAGAACAGAGCAGTGGTCACAGAGGACTGAGGGTGACCTTACAAGCCCCTGCCTCCAGAGAAGCTGCTAAAAGCAGCATGTCCTCCTGCTGAGTCAAACCCAGTGTCTGTTCAGATCCCCACCCATGGCTCCTCAGTTTGTTTGTACCCATCAGTCCAATCTTTCCAAGGAAATTCAATCTTTAGAATGATTTTCCCATTAACCTTCACCACAGAAAGCCACTTGGAAGAGCAGTGGAACAGTCACATTCAAAACCAGCTCTAAACAGTTGCTGGCTGGAAACTCTCTGGGGCAATGTGAGAGGCTACAACAGCCCAAAAGGGACCATTCCCCAAAGAAACAGCAGCTAAAAATGGACTATTACCCAAATAAGCTTCTTGAAAGCCCAGTTCTGAAGCAGGGAGGGGGTCAGAGCAGATAATCCCGTGTCTCCAGGAGCTCAGGTGGTGCCCTGCAACAACACAGGGTGTCTGCAGAACCATCATCCGTGCTGAAAGCAGGGAAATAAGTCAATAATTGTGTAATCAGTAGCATCTTACTTTTTTTTAATGAACCTATGGGATGAGGGCTTCCCCCAGCACCCTTCCTCTCCTCTTTTTGCCAGAGCTCATCTTTCACTTTGTCATGCAATTCCCAGCTGGCCAGCTGCAGCCTGCCTCGATCTCTTTTCCATTACACACTCGGCTGAGCCGAGGACGGAAGGGCCCCTGGATTCCAGCGAGAAGGTAATTAATTGACTTTCTGCTCTCGTTGCTATGCGGCAAAGGTGGAAGCTGCAGCAGCTACAGTTCATTTTTAATCCTGGAAGATTAGTCACAAACGGCATCATTATCGAGGTGATCAGCTGCCCCAATAGGGGGTCGGGGAAGGGGAAGGGGTGGTCTCGTCGGGAGGAGGGCTGTGAGGAAGAGACCTGAAGCCAGGAGCAGCACACCCACCCCACTCCCCGTTAACCCATCAGCCAGGGGTTAATTCTGTAGCTCATCTCCTGGCTAGTCTTTTCCTTCGTATCTTAAACCTGTCCTAACCTCCAGGCTGGGCAGAGAGCAGAGCCAGCACTGCTTTGCTGGCTGGTGTCAGCCCCCCAGGCACACACTCCAGGTAGGAGCAAAAAAATCACTTTTTGGAGCTGAAAACAAGTGGCTGGTGGGATATCCTGTCCCTGGCAGTGTCCAAGGCCAGGCTGGGCTGGGCTTGGAGCAGCCTGGTCTGGTGAAAGGTGTCCCTGCCCACGGCAGAGGGGTGGAATGAGATGGTCTCCAAGGTCCATCCCAACCCAAACCACTCTGTGGTTCTGTGACTGTGCCATGTGCCCAGCTCAGGTGAGCACCTTTCCCTGCTGTGACAGCAGTGCCCTTGAAGGCACAGAGATCACCAAAATCAGCTTCTTAGTGTGATGGAATGGACAACACTACCAAAAATTTTAAAATCATTTTCCAGTTCAAAAATACTAGAAACTATTCTCTAGCTGAGACAGCAGGACCAGTTACATGCAGAAAATGATACATATACTGAAAATATGTTTGAATTTCAACTCCGGACATACACTGGAAATTAATTCCTCTCTCTTCAGCAGCAAAAAGCAATGGCAAAAATATATCTGTTATTTGGGCACATTCATCCAGGTAGGGGCTTCTCACTGCGCTGGAATTCGACTCCCCTGAGTAATCAGCTGGTTCTCTACAGCCCTCTCTGGCTTTTGGTGATTTCTCACTTCCCCAGCAGCACAATGCCTCCAGCCCCACAGGGCCTGATGTGCTATTTGCCTGAGAAGGTCAGCAGCAGAACAAATATTTGCCCTTCCTGTGTCTCATTTAGGGCTTTATAAGAATTAAAGTTTTATTTTATGATCAAACTCTGTATCACCCTGTTTTTTCCCAGGTTTCTTGTCACTCTGGGATTGTTTCCTTTGATTTTTAGGCAGTACCAATGTCATTTTGCTAGCACACACAAATAGAATCGTGCCAGGATCCAAATCTTAATGATAGTATAGAAAATATTGTTTTCATAGAATCACAGAATGGTTTGGGTGTGAAGGAACCTGAAAACCATCTCACTGTAACCCCCTGCCATGGGCAGGGACACCTCCCACTATTCCAGTTTGCTCCAAGCCCTGTCCAACCTGGCCTTGGACAGCTCCAGGGATGGGGGCTCTGCAGGAATGCCCTGATGTAGGGGCAGAATAAACACACCTGGGACAACAGAAGGGATTTTTCTGCTTGTGTGCCTTGTCCTCAACTCAGCAGTGGAAGTTCAGCCTTTCCCACTCACTCCTGTCCCAGGACAGACTCACCCTGGGACTGAGGGCTTGGTTTTGGTCAGGCCCCAAGCACTGCATGAGGAGCACACAGGGGCTGCTCTGGAAGGTGCTGGGGGTGAAGGAGGGTTACTGCCCACAAAGTGAAACCTGTCACTGGAAACAAGGCAGGATCCTCTTCTCACTTCTGGCCAGGGCCATCATCAAATTTACAGCACCTGTAAAAGCACAAGGCTCCCTCCCCTGGCAGCAATCCCAGCAGAGCTGTCTCATTTGCTGAGGTGGCAACTGCTCTCCCACATGGGCCTGAGCACAGACATCACACCAGGGAGAGCTGGAGGGGCCTCAGCTGCAGCAGCACCAGGAGTAAAAGCACATTGTTAAAGGTGTCAGTTTATAGCACAGGGCTGGGGCAAGGCACAGATTCATTTTCACCTTTCTGAAACTGTTGCAAAGCCTGAAAGTCATTTTCTTTCACGATTCTTTGGGCGTTGTGAACCGCCTCCTTCATCCCTGCGAGGTGTTTGCTCTGAAGCACGACGAAGGTGACCCATGTTCCTGTGCTGCTTGCACACAGCTGTTCTGTGATCCTCACAACCCCTGTGGCTGTACGAGCAGTGGCACAGCAGCAGCAGCATCCCACGGAGCTGATTCCAGAGGTTCCCATCCCCCCTTCCCATCGCTGCTTCCCAGGGATTTCCGCTGCCGTCACCGACGGCATTCAAGCCCTCACCTGCACAGGAGCCGTGCTTCCCCCTCCTCCTCCTCCCCCCCGTGTTCTCTCAGGAACCGGGACACACCTCTGACGCGCTTTCCAGGGTGAATCTGAAGAAAATCAAGAGCTAAAATGTGCTTTACTGTTTGAACACTTAGCACCTCGCACAGATTTCGTCAGCTTGGCGTTTACAACCCACTGTGCTTCTCCCGTGCCTGCCCAGGCATGCTGTGAGCTGTGCTTTGTGCAGCTGGAGCACTTCCCTGTGCCACGGTGAGGCTGCAGAGCTGCTGCACGATGCCTCTGACGTGGGATTTGCATCAGCAAAAAAAACAATGCCTGAGGTTGAAAAGAAGAATTTCTGAATGGGCACTCAGCAGAGTATTGCCTTGTGAAAGAAGCAAGTTTGTTTCCTGAGTCATAATGAAGTTAATTGTCTTCAAACGTGGAGGTGGAGAAATGTACGCACGTGCCCTGTAGGTAGAATCAAGAATCTCCTGAGCTGGAAGGGGCCCACAAGGATTGAGTCCAAGTGCTGTCCCTGCACAGGGCACCCCAAGAATCCCACCCTGTGCCTGAGAGCAGTGTCCAAGCACTCCTTGAGCCCTGGCAGCCTTGGTCCTGTCCCAGATTCATCTATTATATACAGAATACAGTGGCTACAGGGGATCAAGTTTTTCCCCGTGGAGTTACAGCACAGTGGGATTTGGTTCAGGTTTTATGTCTCAGATTCTCTCTAGGGCAGTTTCTGTAGGTTCCTGGGCAGATACTGGAGGTACAGCTACTCACCAACATCCATCCCCCATCCATCCATCCATGGATCCATCCATCCATCCATCCATCTATCCATCCATCCATCCATCCATCTATCCATCCATCCATCCATCCATCTATCCATCCATCCATCCATCCATCTATCCATCCATCCATCCATCCATCTATCCATCCATCCATCCATCCATCTATCCATCCATCCATCCATCCATCTATCCATCCATCCATCCATCCATCTATCCATCCATCCATCCATCCATCTATCCATCCATCCATCCATCCATCTATCCATCCATCCATCCATCCATCTATCCATCCATCCATCCATCCATCTATCCATCCATCCATCCATCCATCTATCCATCCATCCATCCATCCATCTATCCATCCATCCATCCATCCATCTATCCATCCATCCATCCATCCATCTATCCATCCATCCATCCATCCATCCCTCCATCCCTGCATCCCTCACCCATGCTAATTCCAGTTGTCCCTTAGCTCAGGAAGTCCCTCTGCCCACGGGGTGGCTCACAGAGGAGCAGCCAGGGCTGCCTCACAGCCCTCGGAATGTCGAGCCGGGCCGACTGGGCGCCCCGAATCCGGAACATTCTGTTGTGCTGCTGATACAACGGGTGGGTATTGTTGGTCCGAGTGCCAAACGCTCGGCCTACACAGGCAGAGGGGCTGTGATGGTGTAGATAGGGGGGCCTCAAACAGTGTGAGGCAACAGGGGATTATTGCTTGCCTTATCTCCTCTGCTCAGTGCACTCAGTCATCATCCCTGATCTCACAGGTCCCAGAGGACGTGGCTGCCAGTGCTGCTCACCTGATAAGGGAAGCTCCAGCACATGTGCTTGTGCAGTTTCTTTCCTTGTGTATTTTGCATAGCCATGACTGTTATTCTGCATCTCTTACACAAGAAGACACATGGAAGGCAGCACATGCAATGAACTCTGATTAAAATGCATGTGTAGGCTGCTGCTGTCACAGCATCCACAGTGGGGACCAGGCCTGCAGGCCTGATATTACAGCATAACATGCAAATTGATGTTTGATGGGAAGCAACATGATTATTGCCTCAAAAAAAAAAAAAATTGCCTGCATAAGAAGATGAGGTGAGCACTCACCTCTCTGCCTCTCCCTTCCTCACATTTAGCAGCAGAGGTGAGTCTCAGTGGGAGCTTGAAATACTCCACAGAGGCAGCCCATCCCCAAGGGCACCACTTCCCTGCACATCCCATGTGAGCTGGAGCCTGTGCTTTCTCCTCCTGTTGCATTAGGCTGTGAATAAACAGCACAGCATTTTAAGGTACTGTCACCTCTCTTCCTGCACATTCCTGTGGCCAAGGTGATCTCCATTGCCTCTGACTCACACAATGAAACCCAAAAAAAAAAAAGGTGAGAAAAGGGAGGTCAGAGCTATGGCCATGTGGGAAGTTTGTCCTCTACACACCCTGCATGGAATATTTGTGTGCTTAGCCAGGGATATTTCTTGCCTACAGCCATCCAGATAGTCCCTGGTACAGGGGACCTGCTGTGCCCCATACAGGGACACACTCAGCTACTGCAAATTGTGCCTGTGCCCAGCAGAGACATGGGCTGGGTTCTGCAAAATTCCCTGTTGCAGAGCCCCTGGTTAGCATTCAGACTGTCCAGAGGAAGAAGGGTCAGCCTGTGCTGTCTCCCCAGCTGGAAAAGAGTGAGGCTGGCTAAGAGGTGTCCATCTCTCATCAGAGGCCAATGTCTGATTCTCAAGTGTGGCTCTTTTCAGGATGAAGCCCCAGTCAGCAAACATTTTGTGTATCATGTCTGCAGCACCAGGTGATATCCCTCAGCTTTTGTGCTTTTAGCCAAGGTGAAAACACCACAATATTCAGGAAAGGTCCAGGACTCATTTTAACAAGAGCTACTGTCTGGGAAAATGCACACCATGGCACAGAGGGGTATTTTCTGCCTTTCAGAACTCTCCTCTGTGGAAAAGAGGCTAAAGGCAACTTCTAGACAAGAAATTAGGGAAGGAGATGCTCTGGGCAAGTAAGATGTGCCTATTGATTGATAGATAGAAAAAGGTTTTATTCATCCACTTTTTAAAACATGGCAAAATACCCCATATCTTTTCCTATGTCATCATGCCTGTTCAAAAGCTGGCAGTGCTAAGCCTACTTTTGTTCACAGCTTTTGGGGAAGTTAAATATTTTGATCTCTGCCTTTAGATCACTGGGCCCTTGGCATTTCTTTCCAGGCACCCTACTCTGATCCCTTTGCCAGAGGTGGGGGAAATTTTATTGCTTTCATGGGCAGATGGATCAGGCTCCCTGGGAATTTCAGACCTTGCCTCTTTGTTTTGTTTCATGCTCGTGTGTTTAAGAATTGGCTTATTGTCCAGCCTGCTAATGTTTTCAATTATGTGGAGCCCAATTCAATATCCATACCTGATTGGGAGGCAGCAGGAGTTGGCTTTTGTGTTTTCTGACCTAGAGCTGACTCCATTTGCTGCCTATCTGACTAACTAGTGAAGCAGAAAATGCTCACAATACAGCACAATTAATGACAGGCTCTGAAAAACACACCAGATCCCAGTGGAGAGGAAGAAATTAGGCTCTTGCACAGTGAAGGAGTTTGTTGATGATGTTTTTCTATTTATAACATTTTAAAGGGCAGACATGAGTTAGGCTTACTGGAAAATCCTGATCCTTATTTTTTTTCCTAATTTTTTTTTATTTGGAGACATATTCATAATAATAATGAAGAGACATATATGGACATATATGGAGACATATTCAGAATAATATTCATATTCACTCCAGCTCTGTGGCCCTGTGGAGTGCCAAGAGAGGGAAAGGGTTTTTCTGGCCTTTAACAATCTGTCTCCCTTGGCAAATATGGCCAAGTATTTAAATCTATATAAAATGAGAAATACCCTTTAAAAATACTTGTCACTGCTGATATATTACCATTAAACAGGATTTTACAGTAAAGAGACATATGAAAAGATAAATCTGGAGTGCTGTGTCCAGTTCAGGGCTCCTCAGAACATGAAAGAGCCACTAGAGAGGTGCAGTGGAAGTCACAAAGTTCATTTGGGGTCTGGAGCATCTTCCTTATGAGGGGAGACTGCAGGAGCTGGGGCTGTTTGTTCTGGAGAAGATTGAGAGGAGATCTCATCAGCCCACAGAAACATCTCCAAGGTGTGTCAGAGGATGCTGCCAGACTTTTTAATGGTGCCCAGTGACAGGATGAGGAGCAATGGCCAAAATACAAGAAATTTCACCTCAACACGAGGAAGAGCTTTACACTGAGAGGGCAGAGCACTGGAATAGACTATAGCTCAGGCTGTGAACCCCTCAGTTTGTAGGAAAACACCAACACTGTGTCAGCAATCACTGATTTAATGAAGTTCACTGAGGGGATGGGTTGTTGTAAGCTCCTGGTCTTTAGCTCTGGTGTGTGAGGTGCCTTTGGACACTGTAAAAGAACCTACAGGAGCAGCATGAGCTCATTAATGTGATGATAATAGAGGGAACAGGACCCAAGGCTTCACAATGAGGTGCAACAAGGGGAAAGTACAGCCACATGGAGCTATCTCAAGGCATGATCTCTGTAAATTAGGAATAGATTGACTTATTTACACTGCCCTTGTCTTCAGGCTACTTTAGGAGGAGCAAATGCTACTTTGGCAGATGGTCTTCACTCATACTTTTTAAATGCTTCCTGCCAGATTTAAATATCCAATCTAAATTTGAACTTCATTTCATCTCTCTGCCCTGGAAAGTTTCCCCATGCCCTGCATTCTCCCATGGCAAGGCTCCCAGCCAACACACGAGTCCTGCTTCACATCACACAGGGAAGGACACTGCTCCAGGAGGGAATAAAGAGCAGCAGCATCATCTATTTCTGCTGTTCCCTCTGTGGCCACAAGCTCCATTCATTGCACAGAGGTGGACACTGCTCTCAATGATGAGTTTGTGTTTCCCCACAGGCTGTTCTTCATGGCCAATAGAGCAACCAGATTTTTCAAGCACTGCTAAATACATTTACCCATGACTCAGTAGGCCACAGCAGCATCAGTCCCATCTCACCTTGGCAGCAGAGTGCTTGGCTGTGTGGTCAGCTCAAAACACACAGCATCTCCTGGTTTTCCAAAGGACTTTCATGTTCTCCCACCTCTGGTATCTTCAAAATCCAAACCACTTGGCTTTAATTGCAGACTGGAGGAGCTGGACTACTCAAAAATCAGGTCTCAGAGTATCAGGCTGCAAAATGCTAATGTAGATCTACCTTTATTCTTTAGTGAGCAGTTTTTGGAAAGCAAATATGTTTTAGCTTGATAACATTAATTTTAATGTTAGTATCTTTCATTAACCCTCTTTGCAAGCACTGAGCACTGTGCCAGGCCAGGGCTATCACAAACAGGAGTATGGCATTTGGCCTCTTTGAACTTTACATCATTTGCATATTTTAGCAGTGAGTTTCTAATTCTCTCCTGTTTACAACAGTTTGTGGGGGTGGTTTTTTGTTTGTTTTGGGGAAATTTTTTTGTTGTTTTTGGTATTTTGGGTTTGCTTTTTTTGTTCTGTTTGGTTTGGGGTTTTTTTTTGTGTTTTTTTTTGGGCTTGTTTTTGTTTTTAATGGTAATTCAGCATCTTAACATTTATTTTCATTAAAAAAAAGGGAAATATTTCAGAAATTCCAGTTCCCCAACTGCTTTTCCACACTTCTCAGTATTTCATTAAGAAGACATAGCCCTGGATCCATGTGGTAACACAAGGCCTTTAGAGATCCTGTAAATGGATTCTAAATTGATGTTTTAAAGCCCTTTTTTTTCCTAAATGGTAGAGGCTAATGAGTTTTAATTCCTTGAAAAGCCAGCTACTGCAATAAAAGACATTCTTCTATTACCAGCAAATCATATGCTTTAGAGGTTGCTTTACTTATTTATGTAAGACCTGACCAAAAATGTATTTGATTAAGGCAGTGTTTGGTTGTCTAATAAATTCTAAGGGGCCCTGCTGAAGCAGGTTGTAGTTTGTGAGCATCCATAAGGAAGGAGAGGTGGAATGGAATAGACATATCAGCCAAAGGGAAAAAATCTGAGCATTCCTACCAGAACCCTGGTAAATACATAATTTCCATGTGCTGAGGGCACTAAAACACCCACAGAGTGGTTTAGGCCCCACAGGAAGAACAGCAGCAGATCACTCTCAAGAATAACATTTCAGATCTTAATTCACAATTTGGGCTCTTCACCTGAGGGTTGTCTGCCCATGGCAGGAGAAATCCTTCCAGTTTCAAGAACAGAAAAGACAACACTTCTGCCTCTTGCCATCTTCAATGGGAGAGGACCTGGAATGTCAGATAAATGGGGATGAGATGAAAAACCCTCTGTTTCTTGAAGAGCAAGGTGTTAAAGAAGACTGGGATACAGTTTGGAGGTCTGGACAGCTTCCAGCTGCTGGTGGGGCAGGGGAAAGCCAAGAAAATCCCTGTGGGAGGGGGACTGAAGCCCTTGATAACTGTCTTAAGTTGGAAATAAGGGTATTCTGTCCCCATCTGTCAGAGCTGGGGCAGTTCTCTGCTGCTCACTGGGCAGTTTTCTTCATCTCTCCCACAGCCAATCCTCCCTCCAGGAGATCTCTGCTGTCCATGGCCACTGAGTGTCCCTGCAGGGCTGATCAAATTCCAGCATCCCTTGGGAGAGGCTCTGCCCAGGGGAGGAGCCAAGCATTCCTACCTGGATCCAATCTGCCCTTGGGAACACCCCAGCAGCCTTTGCCCCCTGCATTCCCAGAGGAGCAGCTTTCTTCTGCCCTGCATTCCCAGAGGGAGCCCAGGCCCATCTCCAGCAGCCCTGGAGCTGGAGAGGAAAAGTCCCCCCTTGTCCAGGATCCCTGCTCCAGCAGAGCCACAGCTGGCACTGCAGGAGGGCTGAGCCACCCTGGGATGGGACTGCTGCCACCACCCTGACCCACAGCGGGCCAGGGCCTCTTCTCACTCTGGCATTGGGTGGTTTTGCTTGTACTATTGCATTTGTATTTTTAATTTTCCTAGTAAAGAACTGCTATTCCTATTCCCATATCTTTGCCTGAGAGATTTTTAATTTCAAAATTATACTAATTCAGGGAGAGGGGGTTTACATTTTCCATTTCAGGGGAGGCTCCTGCCTTCCTTAACAGACACCTGCCTTTTCAATTACCCAGCAGCAGAAGCAGAAAAAGGGATGGATGTGAGGGAAGGACAACAGCCTGTGCAGGAGCCCATGAACCTCTGAACTGCCCCCCAGCAGGATTCCCTCTGGACAAGCAGAGCTGCCTGGGGAGAACCCTCCTGCAGGGCCAAAGGGGCCCTGGGTGCCATCCCCTTCCTTGCATCACCGAGGAGCTGCAGGGGAGAAAACCAAAACTGGAAGCCTCAGGAATGAGATTTATCGCTCGGTTAATGACATCCTTCCCTTCCCAATGACCCCGGTGAAGCAAGAAAAGGCTGAGTGGCTTTATCTTTATTCAGTGCCCTGGTCCTTCTGGGACACTTGAACCTGATTGCATCACTTTCCTTGTCAGCCTTGATAAGATGCTGATTGTGGTTCCTGGTTTTCCGTGGCAGAGGAGTCCCCCAGCAGCCTGGGTGGTTAATGGGAGCTGACTGGCTCTCTCCAGTTTGTCAGAGCAGCTCCCTTTGGCTTCCTGCCGCAGCACATTAACACAACAAATTAACATTGTAATTGCATTTTAACTATTTATCGCTGTGGAAAAGGGGAAAAAACCTAGGAAAAAAGGAAGATCACAGGCAAGGGCCCAAGAGACAGGTTAGTAAAGCAAGTCTCTGTCTGCACCTCCCTTCATTTCTATTTATAGCCAGCCATTAAGTTATGCTAATAAACAGCCAGCCACAGGCTATGGCAAATCCCCTGCTCAGACACAGGAAAAGCTGAGTTAAATATATTCAGCTTACTCAACTCCCAGGACTGGTGTGACTGCTACCAAACCCAGAACCACAGGGATGTGAGGGCAGCTCCAGCATCTCTCACTGACACCCATTCATGCAGCACAGCCACCTACATTTGGCATTTTTATACACACATATGTAAAGCAAGCACAGGATAAACGAAACATGGAAATTCCAACAAATACCCCTTATCAATGGCTCTGATGTAATCAATTATTTTGGCAAAGGGCAATTCTCTACAGTTCATAAACTGATTCATCTGGGAGAAAACAGCCCTTTTAACCAAATAGCAGAGTGATGCATCTGCTACCAATTTCTCCAGAGCAATTACATCAAAAATAGCATTTATTGTAGCTCTCCCTCACATGCAATTGGTTGTTATTTTATATCTTCTATATGCAGCAGTTCCTAAAGGGGATAGCATCAGGTCCTCACATAACCTATATATTTAATCAGATTATCCAATTAAATAATACAGCCTTAAATGAAAAGTCTGCTATTCCCTCGAGCAGTTCTGGGAATGCTTTCATTGCTCGTTCTTGTGCTTAAAATGTACTAGCAGTGCTGTCTTCTGCAGCTATTTTTGGGTATCCAGACATTTGTAAAGCACCCATCACTAATTTTTAGATCCCAATACCTTGTTTTCCTCATCAAATTATGGCAGTCAGAAATGTCACATTCATCTGTACACTCACAGCACATAAAAATAATGAGTGCCTTTATCTTTTCAGGCTGAGCAAACACAGGATGAAAAAGTGATTGTGATGATGGAGTTTTTGTTGAGGAAAGAGGGGAATCCCAGCAGGGTGATGTGGTTGCTGTCCCCTACAGGGCTGCTGCTTGTGCTGAGCTGCACCCTTGGGATTTTGGCAGCATGTACCTGGCAGAGGAGCAGCCAGGGAGGCTGGATAACCCCTGGGATGCTCTCTGACTCTCCCAGCAGCCAGCACAGTGAGGTGCTGTGGGGCTGGTTCAGCTCCTGGGGTGCCCCATCCGGGCTGCAGGACTGCAGCACCTCTGATGCTCCAGCTTTCAGGCTTTCTGTGCCCCTCTGAACAAGGATGTACAGGCAGGGAAAGGTTTTTATCAACCCTGAGCAGAAAGTGCTGGGGTTTGCAAATCCCCAGAGGAGGATTTCACATGAGAAGGCCATCATAATGCTACAATAGTGCCACAGGGAATGCTTTGTCCTGCAGGAAACCCTGTGAGGATCATAGCACCCGTGGCTGTTTTCCCTCCCAGCCCCATCCTGGTAAAATATGTTGCCTTACTATTGATTTACAGGTTAATCCAGTGTCTCCATATCATTTCTTAAATAGGTTACAAGTACTGCCAGGATGGAGGCAGGGAGGTGTTGGTCTCAGAGAGGTGGAAGAAGCCATGCAGTGGCTCAGCAATGTGGATAAGTGAACACAAACACCAAGTGTTACAACACTGTCTTGTCCCATAGGAAAAACTAGGGGACAGTGACACATTCAACCCAGACTGAGCAGACTCTGCTGGCTGCTGCAGCACTGAGCTCTCTGAAAACCAGTCACAAGGTCCAGGGGTGCCAGTGGGGCTCCACCACGAGGCTCTGCCTTGCTGCTCAGGAGTTCTGCCAGTCTGGCTCTCCCAGAGTGACCAAGCTTGGGCAGACTTGGAGGTGCTGGGCAGAGCCCAGAACATGTCCCATGCTCAGTACCAGTTACATTGCAGCTGTATGAACAGAACCATGAGCCTGGGTATGCCACTTCCAAGTCAAACAAATGATTCCCAGCAAATTTTTTTTTCACCCACAACACCACAAGGTAATAAAATAAATTTTTAAATGGGTAATTAAAGAATCTGTTCTGTTTCTGTACTCCTCCCTTCCACCCCAGTAAAGCAGGTGAGAGGCATCAGCCCCTGCACCAACTCCTGGGCATTCCCCCACTTCCCAGCCCTCCCCTTTCCTCCAGAGAGCAATTGGGTGAAAAGGGGGATATTATGCAGTCATTAAAATTTCATTTTATTTTTAGCCAGACACGCTGCCATTTAAAAAGCTCCCTGGTGAGCAGGGGATTGGCAGTGTGGGGAAGAGAGAGCAGAGGCAGCAGGGGCTGAGGAGGCAGCAGGGGCTGAGGAGGAAGCAGGAGGTGTCGAAGGCAGCGGTTGCAGGAGCAGCAGAGATGCTGCCTGCTCAGGGAAGGCTTGGCTTCTTGCCAGCCTGCTCTGTGCTCTGAAAAATAGCAAAGCTAATAACCTCAATTACAGCCCAGCCTCTCTGGGGGCTGATGATGATGCCTTTGTTTATCTGAGTCCCAACGTGAAAGCAAAGATTTTTTTTTTGTCTGCAGAGGCATAGAGACACTGGAGAAATGAACAGCCCATGTCAGGGAAAGAAAGGTCAGAGAATCACAGGCTGGTTGGGGTTGGAAAGGATCTTTACAAAACACCTAGCTCCAACCCCCCTGACATGGGCAAGGACAACTTCCACTAGAAGAGTTTGCTCAAAGTGCCATCCCACCTATCATTGAGCCAGTATACATCAGCTACACTTTCTTCCAAAATCCACTTTAGACACTGACAGCTTTAATGCCTTAAATTCTGACTCTTTTGGGCTTGTAGATATTTTAATTTGGCACCCAGAATGCAGCAAATCACCAGTAAGGTCCCTATCAACGTCTCAATCTCAGCTGAAACAGGGATGGGCTTTCACCCTGACCTGCTGCAGCTGTACCACTGACCACATTTCCACTGCAACACTTATAACACATTTCCACTCATAGCACTCATAAAAATGGGTCTGCTGGCTTTTTAAAGAAGTTTGGAGCTATTCTGTAACAGCAGTTGGGGGCTGATTACCAAAATACTGATTTTATAAGTATATTAGTTAGAGAGGGATGCCTAGAAGAGCCAGGCAGAAAGAAAACCACCAATGTCTGTTGGATACTTGAGACACTGATGCAACATTGCTGGACTTCTTGCAATTTTTTCCTGCTTGATTCTACTCTATATTCAGAAAATCTGGTAGGATGGGCTAAAGAAAGCACTACCTTCATAATGAGGTGAGGGACCTGAAAATGGAGCACGGCAACATCAATGCTGGGTCAAGAGAAACCCAGCCTGTGCTAGAGGCGAGCTCTGCCTTCCTCACAGGGAAGAATTAACTACAATAGATTCCACAGAAATGACTGTCACTGCAGAATCCTCCTTGTGTTTAGGGGCTGTTCCTGCTGATGAAATGAGCAGTGCTTTTGCTCATGCATGGCTGCCCTCCATGTGTCACAGGACCCCAAGCCTGCAGGCTCAGCCACTCTTGGCTCTGCCAGATGGTACAGACGGATGGGTCCCCACTGCAGCTGCAATGCAGTTTTTACTGCACTGCATCTTCCTTCTCTCTGTAAGAAAAGCCACATCAAGGCTCGTCAGGATCAGCAAAATCTGCTGTTGTCAAGTTACAGGTTCCCCCTCAGCAGCCCCTTGCAGCAATTCACCTCCAGGTTGTATTTGTATATAAATTTCAATGAGGGTGAACTTATGCAATGGGAATTAAATTTTCTCAATTCCCTGATGGAGCAGAGGCAGTCAGCCAGCACTCACAGCCATGTCATGAGTCAACTCTGTGTCCTGTGTACAAACACAAGAAACACAAGCCTTGCTCATCTGTAGCAGCATAAATCTGAAAATACATCGAATAATCCCCAATCCCCACTTACCAGATACTGGATGCAGAGAAACAAACCACTTCTTCCTGGCATGAGCCACTAAAAGTGCAAAGCCAGCCAGTTTAGCAGCCTGCAGCTGGATGAGTTCTGGGTAGCAGGTTACCAGGGTGTGTTAGACCAGGTTACACAGACTGATGAAACCCAGCACCCCTCACAGCCAGCAGGGCTAGTGGGGCTGTGCTGTTGATATGTTTTGGCTAGGAAAAAGCAGGATCTAACAAGCAATGTAACAGCTCAGGGTAGAGAACCCTGCCTCAGGCTAGGAGTCAAATCTCTCCTTGGCTAAGAGAGCCTGACAATTTAACCTTTGCCTGATCTCACACATGGCTGGCTCTTAAAAAATTACAGTAGAAGGATTGTGAAAGGGGGAGGGAGAGTTATTTTATCTTTGACCTTGTTTGCTCACATTAAATAACCAAACACAGGAGGGTGTGACACAGCCAGGCTGAACCTCTCCGTGGACACACGCTGGCTTTTCCATTAGCCACAAAGAGCTGTTGGGAAATGCACATGACCCAGTCATACAAGAGCCACAGAACCAGGCAGGAGTCACTGCCTTGTCCTCACCACAGAGCTGAGCCTCACCCCACCACGATGGAGCAGGGCTGCACTACCAGTGCCTGCAGCCTTTACACCCTGGAACCACCAGCTGCACCTTCCTCTTCAGATCCCTTTTCCTCCTTTAAGGACAGTAAAGATTGCACAGAACTTAGAGCTGGAGGTTTGCCTTGCAGACATTACGTGATTTTTCAGTAAAATCACAGAAACACCAAACACACTTTTAAGTTCTTCAGCCAAACCCTCTCCAGATGGCTCCAGTCCCCAGGACCCTGAGTCCTCTCCTGGCTCCACACTGCTGCAGGAACACTTGCTGTTCCTACCATGTTTTGGTGCCCTGGTGACTACTGGCATATTAATGTCACAGGCAATAACAGCCAGAGCAGCAGGAGAAGTAGGAGTGATGACAGGAATAAGGAAAGGAAAAATTAATTTTGTTTGTGTGGGATTTTAAAATGAAATAATCCAAGAAACACCAAGGTCAGAGAACTGGTCAGCTCCAGGATACCTGTGTGGGTGATGGACCAAATTCCAACTTGGCCTGTCCTCCTGCAGAGGATGTAGATCTCACTAGAGCATCTTTCCTCTTGTCCTTTGCTCAGGAGCAGTTTGTCACACGAGCCCCTTGGCACCTGCAGTGGTGCTGACTGGTTCTGTGGGTCACCAAAAATCCACTTGGCACTAACAGAGGGAGTGACCCAGAGGTGACACCAACCAGCCACCAGCCAGGCTGGGGCTCCAAGGAAACAAGATTTGCAGTAGGTCCCCAAAAGTGAAGGGGCTGGAAGCAGGGCCCCACCAGCCAGCACCAGTACAAACACTTCTGTTACTGGTGCCAGAGGGAGACCCGACCTTAGTGTTAAAAACTGGGTGGGTAACTTCAAACTCCAAATTCAAATTGCTCTGTTCTTCAAATTAAGGTTTAGCTTAATGTAGATGCAGCAACTCAATAAGCATAATTAACTGTGCTCCAGTTTTTAAGCTTAGGAGATTGCAGACAGCAAGGGATGCTCCCCCCTCCTGTAAGATGAGAAGGAAATAAAGAAGAGGGAGCAGTGCAGATGCTGTTGATGTCTTGGGGAGATCTATGTGCTCGAGGTTGATTAGCAGTTGTCAGTGTCCTTTCTGTGCCAGGAGCAGATAAGCCAGGAGCAGAACACTGCAGGCAGCTGATAGCAGCAATTCCCAGATCAAAGCTTGTGGGGGCTGAGGATGCAGAGCAGGAAAGATTTCCTGGAGAAAACAACTTGTGATGCTGAATGGTTCTGAAGTTTGTGAAAAGTGCCTTGAGCTTACTAAATACAAACATGTCACTGAAATCTTCTTCTCTCCTAGAGAACAGTTTTGTTTTAAACAAAAAGCAGTGTCTCCCAAGTTCAAGCCCAAATTCATATCAAATGTAATTAAGTTTGTCAAATACAAATCTTCAACCATCATTTACAACATCAACTACTTACAAACATGCAAGTTTATTCGGGAAAACACCACAAATGTTGTGCTGTCACTCATCAGTATAGGACATCAACTTCATTAAAATAAACAAGAAAAATCAAAGCAGCCCCTCATGAACTCTCTGGAGGTTTACATGGGAATGTAGGTAACTGGAAGGACCTATCCATATTTCATTTCTAAACCCTCTTAAGCAACCCCAAAACTGTTATGCAAAGAACTACAAACCCTTAGTTGCCAAGGAAAATAGAAAGACAGAGTTTCCAAGCCTCAAGCAGGACGAGTGCCCCCAGCCAGCTGGGATGTGGAGGGGCTCTGCCTTTCAGACAGAGCATCAAACCCATTTCTGGGTAATAGCCCTATAATTTAGATATCAAACCCAGGCCAATGAGGGCCCAGCAGCCACAATCACCATGTTTTTAGCCATCCAACCTAGCACAGAAACCCTCCAGTAGTCCCCTTTCGTAGCACATTATCTTTAATCACAGGCATAATAGAGATTCAATTTGAGGCTTCAGCTGCATTTTCTTCCTTGTTATTCACAGTGCTGTATTTTCCTCAGCAATAAGCAATTTTCCTCCATTTCATTTTGCATTGATCTGCCTCAAAGAGAGTCTTTTAGGGTTTTAATAGCCCTATGTGGAAGCCCCTGGCCAGTAATGAAGACAGAAACTCAGGATTTTACCCAGGAAATTGAATTGCACAAAACAACTGCCAAGAGAGCACCCACTTCTGTTGTTCTCCTGCAGAAAACATCCCTGGAAGTCTGACAGTTATTTGCAGCCATTTGCCAACATTCAAGAGCCCAAATCCCACCATCAAGAGTTGCTCCAGCACAGGCAGGGGCTGTTCAATCTGATGCTTTCTCAGGGTGCTGTGACCACCCAAATGCTCTGTTACCAGAGGGCTTCATCTCCTTGCTCTGGAACCTCCTCCAGCCCTTTCTCAACAAGCAACCTCTTTGAGCAGCATCAATAGTCTCAACTGTTTAAAAAGAAAGTTGCCAAAACATGAAATGAATCCAGGCTGTGTAAATACACAGTTTCCCCCTAATTGACTCTTTAAATGCACCTGTGTCAATGCAGGCACCCAGCAATGTATCAGCTTGCAGGGCTGAAAGGTCTGTTCCCCCCCAGAGGCAGCTGGGCTAACATTTCCTAAATTACAATCATGTTTTCCTTTTCTGTTAATATTTTCATTCCAAAGGTCATTTGCCACACACACACACACTCTCACAAAGCAGGGCAAGGTGAAGGAAGCAGCTCCATTCCCAGGCACAGGAGTCAGTCACTCCATCAATGAAGCAAATCTACAATCTTACTACAAAGATATTTCTATCTGCACCTGGCTGGAAGAGGCTTCATGCTGTGGATCAGCTTGTGTCCAACACCCAGGCTCTGGGAGCAAGTGCAAGGCACCTCTCTGCACATACCTTGGGCTGCTGAGGGTGTCAGAGCATCATCAGGGCTTGGAGCAACCTGCTCCAGGGGAGGGAATCCCTGCTCCAGGGGAAGGAACACATGGCAGGGGATGGGTGATGAGCTTTTAGGGTCCCCTCCAACCCAAACCATTCTGATTTCTTCTGAAGCTCAGTGCTTCACTTGGGCACTCTCAGCCCACACTGAGGCAGCCAAGCCCCAGTCAGCAGGAGCTGCTGCAGCCAGCCCTGCTGACCTAGGTCTCACAGGGGATCTCTCTTTTTTCTCTCTTCTTCTTCTCTCTTTTTTTTGCCTCCTGGGAGGCAAAAAGGATCAGGCTGCACAGCAGCCACGGGGCAACACCAAAAGAGGGACCCCAAAGGTGATGGGAGAGCTGAGCCTGCCCCAGCCTGAGCTGGGGTCTCTCACAAGGGGTGCTTGGTCCCAGGAAACCTGGGCAGTGTTTGTGTGCAGAGAACATGGTTTACACACACAGATCTGAGAGCCTCCCATGGTTAATACCCTTCCTGACATTTCTAAGGAACATAATATCTTCTCTGACTATTATCATATTAGCCTGAGAAGGCTTGTGTGCCCCATCCTAGAGGGTGTCAGGAGCTTAATATTAATTAAATAGCAGATTTAAGGTTATTTCTCATGATCACAGCTGTGATTTGAATTATTGCTTGGTGATATTCTACTTTGGCCTGCTCGCTGCTTTTGATTAATTATTTGCATTTGCTGGTTTATAACATCCATGCATTGCTTCAGACAGAGGCATCTTTTTTGATTCTTACTGAATTATATTCTCTGGTCAGATGATGGATTGGAGTTCCCAGCATACCATAAACAACAGCCCATCCATGATATGTATCTATAGCCCATATTCACTTCTCAGCATATCCTGCATTCAATCATCCTTATATTCATTTCTCCTGATATTATTATTATTATTAGCCTTAGGGAACTTGTTTTATAGGCTATTTAGTTTGAATTAAGCATGTATGCCAGTCACTTCTTGTTTCCAGAAGAACACGGATGATAAATAGTGGGATTTATGCCTGGATTCTGCTTTGGACCAGCTCCCATCTTTACTTATATTATAGTATTATTACTATTAGGAAAACAACCTTGTCAGGACCTTCCATGCACATATTTCACAATCTTGTTAGTGGGTTCATGAGACACAATTGGAAAATGCATTTTCTTTCTACCAACTTTCTGATTTAACCAAATATGCTCTCAAGACAATGAGGACTTTTGCCATTTTCCCCCCATACTGCTACTTCCCAAAACTAAATTCATTGATTGATCAAGACACTGATTATATTTCAGCCACGTTTCTTCTTCATATTAAATTGTCTACACATTGAGACTTATTGAAATTTCAATTATTTTTTAAATTAAACACAGTTGGTTATTTAGGAACAATCGAATGTCTAGACTCCTACTTGGGACAAGTGTTTCTCTCAGCTTTAATGAGACCAAATCAGATAAGCACACACAGTCAAATGGCCACATGTGCAAATGATGGATGATGGAATATTCCATAATATCATTCCATAATCCAGAGTTCCCCCACACTCAGTGCAGCTCTGTCAGATTTTAGGGCTTCATCCCCTTCCCACAAGCAAAGCACGCTTCGATGACACAATGCTCAAATTGTTCCCCATTATCCCTCCACTTTCTCATCCCACAAGTGACTCACAGGAATGTCCCTGGGGATTTCGGGGTTGCTGGCATCCCTGGTGAGAGGGGAGCAGCCACTGCCTGCTGTGCAGCCCTTGGGAGCAGCAGTGAGTCACCAGTCCCTGGCTCTGGCCCTGCTGCCATGGGCCAGGCTGCAGAGGGACAGCCCGGGGATGTCACTCCCTGCTCTGCCCCGGTGACAGACACAGTGACTTCTGGGAGTCACAATTCAGGGCTCTCTCCAGCCTTTGTGTGATGGTTTTGCTTCAAATTTCCAACTGATACTAAAAAATCCCTGTGCTTACCCCCTTTCTGGAGGCATTTGCTGCATGTGACAGCCTTTGGCACAGCAGTGTCACACACCATCAGCCAGAGCTGAGATTAGTCAGCCCTGCTCTCCCAAAATAGAAGTGAGCAGCCCGATGCACGCAAGCGGATTATGAAACTATTTTGTCACATCTGCACTGGGAGATTAAAAGCTGACAAATGATTATCATCATGGAAATGGCTTCTCTAGCAAGGTGAAGATTGGAAACAGCTGGGATGCCACCACCAGAGCTGAATACTGTCAAGACTGGCAGATTATCTCCTGTCTCCATCATTTTTGTGTACAATTCCAGCTACCTGACAGGGGCAAGGAACCCTAAAATAAGGTATGACTCTATTTTTCATACAGAAGCTTTCCTGCTGACAGGATATTTGGGAAGGAAAATCAAATAAAGAAATTATATCCCTCCAAACCCAGCTAGAAAGAAAATCCTCTGTGAGCCAAAACATGAACATAGAAGGAAAAAAAAGCACCCACAATCTTTGCCTGGAAATATCACTATGAATTAAGATGATAATTCTCACTCTCTACAAATCTTACAAACGTAAGTAGCACATCTGAGCAGAATGAATCCCCAGATGCTGCAGAATGGCTTTAAATGAAGGGAATACAAAAGCAGCCAAGCAGCAGGCAGCAGTGCAGGCTCTGGCCAGCTGATGCAGCAGCAGGCATCCCTCCTCCCCTCACTGAGACACCCTGGCAGGGCCCTGCAGCAGAACCATCAAGAGATGACTCAGAAATGGCTTTGAGAGCAGAGACATCCTTGAGGATAGGACTGCAGGAGGATAAGGCATAACACATTCTTCCCACTTAATCCTTGCCAGTGTAAGCACTTTTCTTATGGAAGCTTTAAAAAATCAAGTCCTTGAAGCAGCAGAGGAGGGAAGTGTGTCCCAGTGCACCACTCTGCATCCTGCTGCAGTGTTCACACGGCCAGGGCACTGTGGGGGCACTGAGCAGGGGCAGAGGAGGGACTGGCAGCTCAGGGTCCATCACTTTCTGTCTCATTGCCCTGCCAGCTGCAGCACTCTCATGGAAGAGATCCTTGCCCAGAGCCCTGATTCATTGGGTCAGAGAGATCATGGGCTTCAGGACAGGAGGAGGAAGAAGGCAGGGGTGGAGATATTCTTATGCCTGACCTTCCTGGGATGTTCAGGAGCTGGGGTTTGCTTCTCTGAAGATCCAGGTCTTGGTCTCAGACACAGCCTCACTGAGGTGCTACAGCACTGAGAGAGAGCTCCTGCTGGAGCAGGCTCCTGGCAGGACCTGTGCCCCCATGGAGAGAGGAGCCCGTGCTGGGGCAGCCCTTGGGATGCCAAGGGGGTTCAGGCTGGAGCAGCCTGTCCCTGCAGGACTGTACCCCGTGGGACACCCATCCTGGAGCAGTTCATGGAGAGAGCAGCCTGTGGGAAAGGCCAGTCCTGGAGAAGTTCAGGGAGAACTGCCTGCCATGGCAGGGACCCTGTGATGGAGCAGGGGAGGATTGTGAGGAATCCTGCCCTGAGAAGGAAGGAGCAGCAGAGTCAGTGTGTGAGGAACTGACCACAGCCCCATTCCCTGTACCACTGTGGGAGGAGGGAAAGGATCCAGGAGTGAAGCAGAGCCCAGGAAAGAGAGGGGGTAGAGGGAAGCTATTTTTAGGATTTGTTTGTGTTTTCCATTACTCCACTCTGATTTTGTGGGTAATAAATGGAACTAATTTCCCCAAACCAAGTCTGTTTTGCCTGCAGTGGTAATGTGAGAGACCTCTCCCTGCCCTCATCTCAACCCACGAGCCTTTTGCTATATCTTCTCTCCCCTGCCCAGGAGGAGGAGAGTGATGGAGCAGCTTGAGGGAACATCTGGCACCCAGCCAGGCTCAACCCACCCCAGCTCACCCCGTTATTCACACAACCTCTGGGGACAGTGTCACCTGCAGCTCCAATGTCACCCTGACCACTGCTGAAGCCTGTTTCAAATATGAAATTCCACAGGTAAACCCATCAACAGGCAAAGACCCAAGGTTTTGGTGCAGCTCCTCCTGCCAAGCTGGAGAAGGGGAAGGTTAGTGTGGGAAGCCTGTTCAGAGCAGTTCATCTACCCAGGCCCTGCAGCCTGCACTTGTGAGATTTATTTAAAGTACCCAGATACAGAAAACATCTCATGAATTCCTAAGGGCTCACAGTGTGAGCTTCTAATGAGTGAGCACTCAGGAACATTAAGGAAAATGTTAGGACTTTTAAATAAACACTCAGACTGAGCACCTGATTGATAAATATTCTGTTTAAGCAAAATAAAAGCAGGAGCAGCTCAGCTCCCTGGCCAGCCACAGCCCAACTTCCAGCTGGGTGGGAATGGCAGAGAGAACCTCCCTGCTCAATTACTCACAGAAGTTTTCCAACAGATAAGTCTGTTGAGTTTAATCAAGGTCAATATTTGGATAATCCAGGAAAAATCCACAGCACTTCATGCTTCACATAGAGAGCAGGGTATCTTTGTATCAGGAATGATATGAAAAGGAACGTGACCAACAGAAATCAATCTTCCAATCCCTGTATACTAACAACAATCTGAATATTCCAGCTTTTTGAAGCTTATTTACATTTTGAACCTGCTGCCCTGAACATGGGATATGCAGAAGAAAAGCCCTTCCTGAGCAGGAGAGCCCAAAGTTCACACAAGCAGAGCAGGACACAGCACAGAGCAATTCAGCTCAGTTCTTCTGCGTGTTCTGTGCTTCAAGGGCAGATAATAAAACCTAAACCCACCAAAACCTCTGCCTGAATATCCACAGAGGGAAGCAGGAGGTAGGTGAATGTTGCTACACATTCCACTTGACCTGCTCAGTGTCCCACGTGGTTTGTAAAAGGTGTTTTCAACAAATACTATTAACTCACTCTGTTTCCTACATGGTACTGATTTCCAATATTTTAACAAGTCATTTGAAACACTCTTTGGTGTTTGTATTTATTGCTTGAGTAGATTGGAGGTCTCAGGTGCAAAAGCCTGCCTGGGGCTATGTGTCTCCTTCCACCAGGGACTTGATTAAAGGCAAAATCCAGACCAGTATGTAGAAGAATAATTTTACTGTTACAAGGAATAAGTTTGGATGAGAAAGGATCAGAATTTTCTCCCTTTTGCCATATATAGCTCCAAAATTTCACTTGCTCTCAATAGCTCGGTGGGGAAATATTTATTGTAAGAAGAATTTGTTTTTCATATGAACCTTTAATTTGTCAGACCCAAGAGCCACTGTTTTCTGTGCTCCTGTCTGAATGTGCTTTTTTCCTTTTAGCTCCCTTCCACACAAAATCTGTCACCCTGCCTTATTATTGACCCGTCACAGTTTGGAAACACAGTTTAAAATAAATGAGAGCCTGAATGCCACGGCTGTGGAGTTATTAAACTGCCTGGCACTGAGGAAATTGCTTTTCATAAACATCCTGAGCTCCTATGGCTTTTTTTTCCTAAAGTGCTTAATACAATGAGAGCCCAAGTTAATCTGAATCAGTCTTCAAACTGAATTGTTAATAAGAAAGGAAGATGTATTATTGTTCAATATTGAAAGGCTGAAGTCGGAGGACAGAGCAAAGAAAGGAGTTTTCCATATGTAAATAATGTTCTTTGGACTTGCTGTCACTCGATGCACAAGCTGATCAGTGACAGAAAATGCCTGCACATTCTCAGCAGGTGAGGCCACACAGAGGATGCTCATTCAATCTCTCCCCCACCACGGATCCCAGTGCCAGTGACAGCACCCTCCTGCTGCTACCTGCTCACCCTGACAATTCAGACAGCAACAGGTGAACAAAGAATAAAACAGGATTTCCACGTTACTGTATGGGGCCACAGAAGCACAATAAATATCTTGTAGTTGTTCATTCCCTATTAATCTTTCCAGCTGGGAGCACTCAGGCATGCCCTGTCTGTTCTAGGCACCAGAGGGGAGTGGACAAGGGGTGGTGCAAATCCACACAGGTTTTTGGAAAGCCAGATACATCATCCAGATAGATGGCACATGAAGCCTGTGAGTATCTCTACCAAAATCTAGACAAACCCATCAGGGACACCCTCACGATGTCTGGGCATCCCAGTTTCTCTTCCAGGGCAGCCTGACTTGACCCCACTGCTCTTACTGCACAGCTCACACCAAAGCTGAAGTTTAAAAAGGCTCTTTGAGCCCCTTCTGTGTGAAACAGCCAGAGCTGCAGCAGGACAGGGAGACCACAGGATGCCCTGCCCTACCTGCACACTTGGCAGTCCCACTCAGAGCTGGGATTTGTTTCTTACTTGCACCATACAATCATGCTGCCCTTCAAACCAGGCCTGGGCAGCCTCTGTTTGCCTCAATCTCAGCATCTCAGGGTGCAGACAAAAGCAGATTGATGAATCTCTTTCCTCTCTTTACATCCAGTGCTCCTTAACAGCCTCAAGGTATGGCAGGTTGGTGGTTTCTCTGAAGTCTGATCAGTTCTCCAGCCTGGCAAGGAGATGCAGCAGCAGAACCCTGCCCTTCCTGCACTTTGCTCTCTGAACAGGGCTCAGAGGGAAGAGGGACATGATCACCCTCCTCACCTGCAGTGACCAGTGTGGTACCAAGAAGGGCTCCTTGGAGATGCCTTTACTTCAGGCCTGAAAGAAGCAGTGAAATTTCCAGTCCTTATCCCATTTCAAGCCCCAGCAGGACAAAGGGATGGAAACCAGCATATGAAAACCCAAACAAAACCTGGATTGCCTTAGGTTCTTTTACCTGCTGAGTGTGCACCCATATGATGCTGAAACAAGGCCAGCACCAGCTGCCTTCCCTTTAAGAGATGTTAAACCTAAGCAAATCCTCCATCAGCAAAGAACTCCTGTTTGAAATGCCTCCAAATTGAAGAAAATGAGTATTTCTTCGGGCGGCCCGGTCCCCCAATCGGGGTTGCTATGCAACCGCCTCCTGCACATGGCTGATAACACTCCCGGCATTATTTCCCCGCCTGACTGCGCCGTCAGAACAAAGCCCGGCTAATGAAGCTTTCAGATGCTCTTGGCTCTGCCTTTGACGGCTCAACACGGGTTTTCCCTGCTCCTGTGTGACAGTCCCAGCAGTGATTCGCTGTCCCTCCCAGCCGGGGCTGCTCCGGAGCGGGATGGAGATGCCCTGGACAGCCCCGGGGCAGAGCAGAGCAGCCCCAAAATGGAGAGAGCCACAGAACCTGCCACAGAACCAGGCAGTGCTGAGCAGGCCCTCTGAAATGCTGAGCCATCAGTGTTACAGGTCCAGCCCATGAAATGGTTCCCATTTATCCATCTGCCCTAATGCCCTTGTCACACCTCACTGCTGCCTGCAGGTGTGGGGACAGCGAGGATGAACTTCCTCTGCCCTGTACAGAGAGGGCCAGAAGGAAAACAACTCTCCAGGTTAAGCAGTTCTGTTCCTTGAAGCACTTACAGATTCTTTTTTTAACAGTCTGTTGAAATAAGTGTGACTGTGATGGTCTCACACAGCATGTGCAGGCAAACCTAGGTGAGTTGGCACAGCAAGGACAACCACAGCTGGCAGGAGCAGCAGCTTCACCCTCCTGAGAGACCCGAGGCTGACATAGACCCATTTTGTAGTGCTGCCTCCACACATCTCATGAGCACTGCCAGGGATGCTGATCCCACCACTTTCCTGGGCAGCCTGTTCCATTCTTTCAGTGAGGACATTTTCCCTATTCTCGAATTTAAAATTCCTCTGACACAACTTGAGGCCATTTCCTCTTATTTTTTCATTTGTTACCTGGGAGACTAGAACAACCCCCACCTGGTTATATCCTATCCAGTAGCTGTAAAGAGGGATAAGGTCCCCTCTGAACCTCCTTTTTTCCTGGCTGGACAACCCCAGCTCCCTCTGCTGCTCCCCATATTGTGCTCCAGACCTAGCAGATCTACCCTTCCCCAGCTCATTTCCCTCAGGGCAGAACTCAGTGAAGCAGAGCATTTCCTTGGCCCTGCAGCATCTCACCCCCTGAATGGGATCACCCTCCTCAGTACAGGTGTGGATGTGACACAATCCTGGCCTGGCCAGGCAGGGAGGATGGGTGACAGCACGTGCAGTGTCAGCTTACCAGAGTGCACAGACACAGCACAAAAGCTTCAAGAAGGACAAATTCCTGTCACCAAATGCTTCTCAGACAGCACATGGCTCTGGAAGAAGAGCTGGGGTCGAGTGTTTTCCACACCAGTGGGCTGGTAGGATTCCTGGAGCTAAAAGCACAGATACCCTCATATACCAAAGCAACGTGCAGAGCAGCAACTGGGGAGTTGGAGAAGGTGGCACCTGCTCAACTAAAGACAACCTAAGGAATCAGTCTTTCTCTCAAAGACATAAATTCTGCAAACAACCTGGTAAGAGTCACAAGTGAGCACAGCACCCAGGGAATCCAAGCCAGCCCTGCTGGAGGGGGAGGTTTTAACCCAGCAACCCACCTGGCTGCTCACCCGCTGACTCTGCCTTGCTGGGCTGAGCTGAACAAAGTGCAGTGTGGGTGCTTCTTTTTTGGAGACAAAATTGCCTAACAAGAGACAATTATGTGACATTACCATTAAAAGCAATGTGTGACAAAAAGAAAAGCTCTGAGCCTGTGTATCCTGAGGTCTGCAAACCCCTTTTTCTACTTTTGTGCTAAATAGGTCTCATTTAGCCCATTTGTTCTGTCCCAGCCAGGCAAAGCGAAAGTAGGGTTGATCGATTTGTTAATTACAGTAATTTTATCTTAAATAGAGACAGCTGAGTGTTCATCAAGTCACAACTCTGCCTGTTACCAGCCCTACCCCCTGCTCAATAATTAGGGATAATGAGTGGCTCATAATAAATGCAACCTACAACAGCACGCTCTGAGAGGGTGATGCAGAATCAGGAGGGCTATTAAGGAACCCCCAGGTCTATTTCTCCTTTTGAAGAAAACAGTGTAAAATCTTTAATTGTCTCTCTTGAAACCCTGAGACAGCTCTGCCAGTTTGTTGTAAGTAAAAGGCAATTATTCCACTTTGTGGCTGTGCTGGTGTCCAGAGAAGGTTTAACCAGAGTCACCAGGGCAGGTAAGGGTGGCCCTTTCCTCCTGCACTGACTGGGCACATGCAGAAAGCTGAGGTGGGAGGGTTGTGGGTAACCACACTCCTTGGGAGTTATAAAACTCTGGGTAAGGCTTAAAAGATGAAGTTTCAATAGAAGGCATGAACAGTTCATGCTCAGCTTGGAGCTTCTATCCACACACATGGACAAATAAGAAATATATTCAGCACTGGGGGCTCACCTCACCCTTCCAGCACAGAAAGGACACATTGGCAAAAGCTGAAAGCAAGGGAAAATCAACCTTTCATCCTCCTCCTGCACAGGATGGGATAGGAAACCTTCTGAAGCAGGGTTCTTCTACAGCCTGCCAAGAGCAAGTTTTGGGATGAGTAAGGAGAAGGGAGCAGAACTTGTGTGCATCTGTGTCTCTTCCAAACCCTGAAAAACAAACAAAATGACACACAACCCACAGAGGTACACCCACACCCTGCATTTCTGTTGGGTTGCTTCCTGTTTTATGCCCTAAGTAATGACCCCTGCAACTTCCCCAGCTAGAAAAGTGCAGACAGCCAAGATGGTCACAGTGATGCAAACATCACCACTTACAAGGAGTAAGGAGAAAAGGAACACCTTCCTCCTCTCCCATTCTTTGGGTCAGCCCTGGCCAGAGCTAGAGAACAGAGCTTAGTGTGGAGGGAGAGGCTTCAACCCCCTAAGCTCAGTGGATCCTGCCAGGTCCAGGTGCTGGGGAAGGGCTTTGGCAGGGGAGGTCACCTCTCCTCCCTCCTGGGGAAGGACAACCTGCACAAAGCTGCTCTGGCAAAGGGTGTCTGCCACCACAAACAGCAAAAAACCCATACAAACCTGAGACTGGAGGCACTACAGACTGCCCAGGCCTTTTGCCAGCTGGTAAGGCAGTGCAGCTGCACATTTTCTTTTCCAGTGACTTAAAACATTGAACTTCAGCCTCTATTTCCCCCAACAATGAAGACATGTGCAGCCCTCACGTGCAAACAGGATTTGGAGAGAACTTTAGGGTTCCATCCTCCCAGCATGCAAAACCACTGATGTCATTTGTCTTGTTTTCAGCACTGGGGAGTGCATGGGGGTAAAGAAATAGATGTAATCAAATGTAGTTGTATTTTATTTACAACACTAGTTGCTGTCACTTACTTTGCTCCAGGAAATGCATTTACTTGTGACATTTCCCTCCAAGAGCTAAAGCTTCACTTGTTCCTGTGAAGACTATATTTTTGCAAATACTTAAGGCAAACCCCTTTTAAAAAATCATCATTATTATTTTGATATTTCAGTTCCACTTCATCCACAACTACGTTTAACCAACGTTTGCAAGATTCTTTTATGCTCTGTCCCTTATCTCAGCACAACATACAGTTGCATTCAGAATAAATCCTGGGCTTCTGTTCTGAGCAGGGGAGAGCTGTGTAATGATCAATCACAAAAGCCCTTGGGGATGGGAGAGATTAGCACTTTGATACTACTGAAGATGAATGGGTGGAGTGAGTTTGATAAACTGGTGTTTTCCTCAGATAATTGCTCTGGAAGCTTTTAGAAGCTGCTGGGATCCTCCTGCCCCTTTCCTTTTGTGTCTGGGTAGGAAAGCAAGCCCTGCTTTTCCAGCAGCACTGCTGGACAGGCTGCTGCACTGCTTTTAAACAGTTCACAGCAGATTTATGCCACATTTCATCACTATTGAACACTTTGAGTTGTGATTTAACCAAAGATCCAGGCTGGATTCCTGCTATTCTTGGCTGGTCCAGCACCCAAGCCCCTGAGCAGAGCTCAGCTGAGCAGGGCTGAGGGGGTGGGAAGGGGATTTCTCAGGGAATATGAACACATTTCCTCCAGCTGAAACCTTGAACAACTGCTCCTCTTCCTTCAGCAGCCACTAATCCTTGGTGCTCACCTTCTACTCCCATCCACCTTCCTCTGGGCTTTTAATACCCAACACCAACCTCCTCTTCCTCCTCCTGGAGCATCTTTCTGCAGCAATGCCACAGGATCAGCCAAAGAGGAGCTGCTCCTGAAGCTGTAACACAAAACTCATCCTCTTCATCCCTCTTCAGGCACAAGGCAAATCCTGCTGCATTCACAGATGTGGTGCCATTTAACTTGTTCTCAAGCACCAATGAAAATGGAGCCAAGAGATTTTACTGCATTTTTATTGTTTCACTGAATAAATGAAATTTAAATACAGAATTAAAAAATCATAAAAAATAAAAGGTATTAAAAGCCATCCTTCAGGAGTGTGTTGCATATCATTGACTGAAAAATTTACACCTTTTGATACAAAGATAGGAAAAAAATTTAAAAAGCATATCCATCATCTGGAAAGAGCTGTATTGTTTTTGGTTTTGTTTTG
>VZRH01007635.1:355044-456439 GCA_013397555.1 Urocynchramus pylzowi
TTTTTTTTTTTTTTTTTTTACAATTCCTTTCATATTTAAACCTGATATTTGTCTCATGAGAATCTCCCATTAACCTTGTTTTTCACAGCACTGATTCACATTGTTTGGTGTTCAAAAAACCCCACTCATTTGTAGTTCACAGCAGCAGTGATGCAGTCTTGACCCCTCAATACACATGGACAGAATATTTAATAAACCAGCACATGAGGAGTAGAAAAAAATGCAGCATTGTGTGATTTGCAGAGCACAATTCAGCTTGCAAAGGAACTTTGAGCTCACAGTGATACCTTTATGATTTGGGTACTTCTCAGGGTATCACATCTCTGCCATTTCCTCTTTGCCATCTCTACTCCATCACTGCCACAAAGAATTCCAGAAGGGATGCTGAATAGGTACCTTTGGTTTCTAGAGCCCCAGTTTAAAGCAGCTTGATCTTTCCAGAGATTCCCTTCTCAAGGAAAAGAATCGGGCCCTTTCAGGCACAATTTAAGCCCTATAAAAGAGGCATCTCAAGAATTGTTGACAACTGGGTCAGGGTTGGGAGGTTCTGTTACAGGTTCTTAAGACATCTATGAAGGTGATCCAGCCAGTCAATGGATCTGCATCATCTCAACCAAAAAGAATAGACAGACTCTCTAATATATGAATAATTTCAAGATATCTGCACCACTCACACAGAATTCACAAAAAGCTGGAAAGAATAGGGACTGTGGCTCACCTGTTCCTCAAGGATCTTAACCACCAAGAGGATTTAACCACACAGACAGAATAATCACAGAGAGAAGCACCTTTACAACAGAATCTAGGAGATAATGAATCTTTGAGATAATGAATAAGGAAAGCTACACTTCATCCTGGGGACAAAAAAAGGAGAGGAGGGAAAATTCAGATTGCAAAGGAAACAAACTCCTCTAACAAAAGAAATAATACTGGAGATTGTCACTAGTGCAGCTGGGATTTGGCAAATGAAATACTTTGAGTATACACTTGCAGGGCAGCCCTGCTTCTGCCACATGAATAAATATCCAACTGTATTTAAAAACAGTATTTAGAGAAAGGAGTGCACATTTCCAGACAGGCTGAGTGCTTCACCCCTCACACTGCACTGCAGGGTCCCTCACATGAGGTATTTCAGCATCACCATGAAGGAAAGCAGCACTTCTGCACTCCTCCTCACAGGCATGGTGCTCTTGGAGCTGAGGCTGGATGATGATGATGATGATGAGGATGCAGGAGCAAGGTGTGAGTGTTCTCTGCCCTCACATGTCCAGCCCACTGTGCTGAGGGCAATGGAAATGTGCAGCCAGAGCAGTGAGGGCTCAGCTCAGCTCAGCCACCTCTCATCTCAGGGGAGGTTTGTTGATTTTGAACAAACACATTCACACAAAATCCTCCACAAAGAAGTTCAGTTCACGTGGCCAGGTCAGATCACCAACCTCACGTTAGCTTCAGGATATTTCCTGTGTTGTCTGTTGATATTTAGGTTGTCCATCAAAATAAATGCATGTTTTACCCTCATCAATGGCAATTTGTGTGTGCATTACCAGCATGGGACAGGCACCTTCCTGTCACTCTGCACATCTGAAAGGCTGCTGTATTTTCCATACCTTTTTTGAGGAAAGTTATTTTCTTGTGTTGCACATATGTATTTAACTGCAGTCATGAAATACACGATGTGTTGGTGTCACATCCCATCTGGCCTTTTTTGAAACATCCTTTTTCATTCTTCAAAGTACAGAACAGGAGCTGAATAGTGAAGCCCAGGATCATAAACTCTTCTGGTGACATGCCACAGGCAACCATGGACCCTACCCAAGGGATGTCCTTAGTACCACTGCAGCATTTGACTGTCTCTCCTCCAAGAGAAAGAGCAAATCCAGGATACACAAATGCCTTCCACCACATTCAAGATAATCTTTGTCTTCTTCTGTTCTGTTTGCTGCACAACCACTGCAGCTTTGCCTTTGGGGTTTGTTTTGGGGGATATTTTGTTTAGGAACAGCCATTCCCCCTGCAAACTCTGCTACACAATGATAATTGCTGTTTCCAACAGCCCTGTTAGCACAGAGGCTGCTGTGCTCTCACTGCCAGCTGCTATGGAAGCAGTTCATAAAGGTGCTTTTCCTTCCAAGAAACAAGCAGTGTCTGCTTTGACACTACAACAGCAAAGTCTCTAGTTCCACACCTTCCAAAAACTGCAACCAAGTGCTTTGTTTTGCTCATGTTTTCCTTAGAACATCCGAGGACAAGATGGGTTTTGCTTAATTATCCACTCAGCATGGGGGTTGATGTGGTACAAGTCCAAGAGGTAAGTGTCTGGGTCCAGGCAATGTTCACCTGTTAAAACAAGACATTCAGAAAAAATTCCACATTTTTAAATATCCTTAGTCCTTTAGCTGCTAGATTTGGTTTTTGTTTGCTTTTGCCCCCACCTAAAAACTAGGATTTGTTCACATTCATTTCCATATTACAACCTTTCAGAAGCGTTTCCACAAATCTGAGGTAATGGCTTTGAGAGGAAAGATGTACATTAGATATTAGGAGGAAATTCTTTAGTCTTGGGGTGGTGAAGCAATGGCACAGTTGTCCAGAGAAGTTTTTTTTTTAACTACCTCCTAAAAGAAGCTAAGCATAAAAACTGGATGTCAGAGTCCTTATTTTCAGCTACCATTTGTACTTACCAATATTGCCTCCCACTTCATACAGGAGCAAGTTCGTGCACTCTGTGGAGTTGTTACTGCAGAAAGAAAAACACCCTGAAGGTTAAATCTCTGCAAAGACAGGTTGGGTAGTTCAGTAATATTCCTTCAAAAGGATTGTTTGTGGTTCAGAGACCTGCAATGATCAGAGGCCATGGTACAGAGACCTTGCTGATCCTCCTGCACAGTGCAGGACAGCCAAAATTGGCAAAAAAAGAAAACAAGGCAAGCTGTTGGTGAGACAGCAGGGGACCCATATCCAGCCAAGTTCCCCTCACCCTCCTTGTCTGGACACCTCCTGGGACAGTTACCCACTAAACACAGCCTGCAGGAGCTGGGACAGAGGGGGCAGGAGCTCCTCTGTTCCTTTTTTGGGTTAGTTCAGCTATTCACCACTGAGCACAGGAGGGAATTGCAGAGTTTATTTTAGGAAATCCCTACATTAACATAAGCACACTGGAATTACTACTCCAGGCAATGATACAGGTGAAGCTTTTCTGCAGGAGAGCTGGAGGGGGTTTGCTTGTCAGGGTCAACGTTGCTGCCTTTTCCCTTCCCTTCAGCAAGGATTCTGGAGGTCACTTGGTGTCCAGCAGCCCAGAGGGGACCACTGACCTCCTGACAGCCTGAACACTGGCTGGAATCACTCAGAATAAAATTTGCCTTCCCCATCCAGCTCTATTTCCTAAGCTTAGAACAGAGGAGCAGAGAACAATCTCTCCTCATGAGAGAGACTTGCTGTGCTTCCACCTCACCTCTACCTCAAGACAGAAAACAGCAGCTAGACCACTTAGTTCTTTATTCTTTTTCAAGCAGAGAAAAAGCCATTTACCACTTGAGGAGGTTGACAGTGTTAACAATATTCCAGCCATTCTGGCACAGGTTCTTCTGAAACTGCCTCAAGACATCAGCAACCCTGGTGGCATTGTTCAAGTGCACCTCCAGAGAGTCCTTCAGGAGGAGTGATGCGTGGACTTTCACAATCTTGGAAGGCTGAACAAGGCAGGCAAAAAGAAAAAAGTACTTAAAGAAAGATTCTTATCAGTCAAAACATTAATTTTCAAAATATATTGGAGAGTGTGAAGAATTAAACCTGTCCAGACAGCTGTTCAGAGAATTTAGGCTTGTTTCTTACAGTACAGGGTGAAAGCTTATGGAAGCACCAAGGTGAGCATTATGAATAAATCACCAATGTTTCAGTGTTGAGGCCACGAGAGGAGCCCTGTGCTCTCCACCAGCGTGTGCTGCTGCTCTCTGCTGTTCAAACACAGCACTGACACAAGCTGGGATGAAAATAGGATTTGTCAGAAGGAATTCTGACAAACTGTTTTGCACAAGTGTGTATGATTCTTCTGAAATTCATTTAAATTACTCTGAAAGGAATTTAGAGATCTGGGTTGCAGGCCTCAGAAATTCAGAAAGGTCCTCTCCAAAGAAAGAAAGCACCAAGTGATGTGCCATTCTAACAGACATTGTAGAGCAAAAAGAAAATTAGGCAATAGCCTGAATTTATGCTTTAAAAAATGAGAATAAGTCTGCCTTTATCACAGCAGACATATCTGCCCCAACACATGGGACACTCAGAGCCATAAGAATTCTGCTCTTCACGTGGGGAAAAACAAAATTTCTGTTCCTGATATCTTCCCTGCTTTTAACCAAGTGTTTTGTAGCCTGAAATGTATTTAGTGCTCTTGCTGTTGAGATCAGTTTTTGCCAAAACCACTTGGGAAACCGTTCCTCACTATTCTGCTTTTTTTTTGTCCCTCTTGCTCTTTTCAAGGGTATCACCCCTTTTATCTTTCTGAGTTCTCAGGAAAACATTTGACACTGCCTCAAAGGGGTTTGGGTTTTTTCCCAAGCCCTAACTCACCTCTCCCTGGTTCTTTTCCACCTTGTCTTTATCAGCATGAATCCTCCGCAGCAGATTTTTAATTCGCTTGTCGCAGAACTGGTACCTTTTGCTGTTGCTCTCGTTCAGCTTTCTCACCTGAGCCACCAGAAAAGAGGAGACCTGGGCAGGGGAGAAGGGTGAAAACAGGATTTAAATCAAGCAGAAATAAGGATGTCATTTAGGAACCTGATCATCCCTTTAGCTCCTTAAACAGACAAAAAAAATCTTTGAGGACAGGTAGCCTTGGAATTCAGCCAGAGGTTTTGCTCACAGCTGTGTAATTCCTCTGAAATGTCCAAGGCTATCCCTTCCCTACCCCAATTCTAACAAGACCAAGACACTGCTACACCACACCACCTAATTCCTGTGGAACTCACTGTCCAGAGCAGATCCTGGTAGTGGATCATCATCCGCACCACGTCAGCCGCCCCCTCCGCCAGCTGCTTCTCCTTCCCCTCGGGGATCTTGCTTGGCAGCCCCTTGTGCATGAAGAGGTTTGGGGCCATGACTGTGGAAACGTTCCAGAGGTTCATTTTGTTGTTTTTTTCCCTGGCAACCACCTTGCTGAGAAACTCAAGCAGGGCCTGAGAAGAGGGAAAGAGATGTAAGCCATCCATTACTAGTAATGCTCAAAAAACTACCCTGGCAATTGCTGGAGAGATCATTAATTAGCACTTTTTCTTGATGTAGATCAGCAAATCCCATTTCTTCAGTCAGGAAGTGGAGTGACCAATTTCTAATACCAGGATAGCAACTAATAACCATACCAAGAGAAGTTTATCCAGTATTTATGAATCAGGAAAAACAGTCAGTGTGGGAAACAGATGAGTTTCTAGTCCTTGGCAGGTGGTAATTTACGAAGTCTAGCTGTAAAAGTTTCTGAATCCAAAGATGAATCCTCCCTTTTCCTTCAGTGTCTGCTCAAAGCCATTCCCAGATGTGGAAAAACAAACCTTTTTGGATTATCTCTTTCACCTCACACCTCCACCAGGGCCATGACAGATCATCTTTGATTGAATTATGTATTCCAGTGCTCTAAATGAAGTGTGCAGGGTGCTAAGTCAGCCTTACCTTTAATACTTGGGAGCTCAACTACTCAGGAGGAAAAAAAAAAAGGCAGGAACAACAAACACAGCTCTTATAAAGCACAGAAAAGCAGAGGTGGTGTCTATTTAAAAGCCATGTTGTGGGATATGGCTTAGTGGTGGCCTTGGAAGTGCTGGGGGAATAGTTAGACTCAATGATTTTAAGAAGTTTTTTTTCAATCTAAATAATTCTGTGATTCTATGTTTTATCAGCTAAGTCAAAAGCAAGCAGTTACCTTCAGAGTGTTTCTGTTGGACTCTGGCAGAATCAGGATCAGGAGATTTAGAGCTTGCAGTCTTTGCTTCAGATCTGGAATATCTAGGAGAGTAACAACAGGACAGAGGATTCAGGTTTCTGACCCTTCTTTTTGAGCACATGAATCCTCCAAGGAATGAGACAATTACTCATTGGATGGTTGGTCATCTAGAATTTGAGACCCTGTTTCACAGAAGTAACTCAAACTCATACTGTCCTTAAGAAGGGAACTACCCATGTTTTTGAAGACTGACTCATTTCCTTTAGAGTACACAATCAACCAGCAACTCTCACACCCTTGAAGGGCAGCAAAAGAACCCATAATTCCCCATTTTTTGAACAAAGAACCTGTGCACTCAAGCAGTCAGATTAACACATCCAAACTCCTGGTCTGCCCTTTGGGATCTTAAATCTCTAAGGGAAGCACGCACAAGAGGTTCAGCTCCAGTTATCTCTATTAATCCCACTAGTGAACAAAGAAATGTGCTTGCAGAACAGGCTGTGTGCCCTGACCAGCTCCCACAGCTCAGTCTGTGTGTCTTTATTGATCAATTTGTCCTGACAAATGGCAGCACCCTTGCAGGCTCAAGTGACACACCACTGAAGACCCCAGGACAGTGCTGCTACAGAAAGGCGCATTCAACCAAGCACCAGCGACTGCACCCTCAGCTGTGCTGTGCTCCCATGGGATTCACAGGCTCCCAACACACCTGACAGGAGAGCCCAGGGCCAGGGGAGCTTTGCACAGTGGTGCTGGGCAGGCAGAGCAGGCACTCACTCTGAACAGCAGCAAAGGCAGGCAGGTACTCTGCTGTCAGCAGCGGGGCCGGCAGCTCGCGGATGAATCTCTTCAGCAGCCCCGACACGTCGTTCTGGTGAATGTCATCCCAACGGAACAGGCCACTGTAGAAGTCCCTTTCCAGCTTCTGTTCCAGGCTCTATCAGAAAGATGGGATTTATCACGTGCTTTAATAAGCAAATGTAAGAGAAATTTTATAGCTGAGCACTGGGAGGGCAAGACATCGAGGCAAAATGGTGCAGAGAGCCTCAGCACACGCTCCAGCACTTCCCAGCAATGGATGTTCCTGGTTGTACTGGGAAGGGGATGAGATAATTCAGGTCATTCAAACACTTGGTTCAGCAAATGCTTCCTGATCACCCCTGACACTTCCAAACAATGCTAAAGGGCTCATACCTTAATCCTGGTCTGGGACCCAGAAACTCTCAGGATGCCCTCTGTTTCCAGTCCTCTCTTCTCCAGGCAGGACAGCAGCTGTTAGAGGGGGAAACAGCTCTTAGGCACAGAGGAGGAGTCATCAGCCTGTCCTTGTCACAGACTCCTGACTCTGAGGACCAGAGGTGTGAATGAAACCAGCAGAGAACTTACTGCCTGGAGTAGCAGAGGGACCTTGGTGTTGGGCAGCAGCTTTTGGTCATTTTCCAACAGGGTGTTGAGTGGAACTCCAAAGAGTCTTTTCTCTACAACAGAAACAACATTTCCAAGTCTGTATCAGCTCTAATAGAGGTGTAAGGGATATATCCCCCACTGCAGACTAAGATGGTACTTTTGTAAACACAGATACTAGAGAAAAAGTTAAACAGGACAATTGCAGCCAGACATTAATGTGGTAGTGGGTCTTCATGTCACAATCAACTGGCTTCCAGGAGAAATCCAAAGGAAACACATCTGTCACAAGGTTTCTTATCAAAGACCCTCTGTTCTGACATTTGAAACACACCTGATAAGTGTATGATGAGAAGATGAGTGTAAAAAAAAAGGCACAAAAAAGAGTACAACTAACCTGTTGTTTTCAGTTTTGCTGCTTTGTTTCTCTTCAGCTCAAAGCCCAGGATATCACAGAGAGCTGTAAGTTCAATGAGGGCCAGTGTGGGGATCTTCTTCATGTCCTGAGCTGACAGATCTCCAATCCTGGTCACTCCTAGTCTGCCTTTCGGGATCTTAAATCTCTAAGGGAAACACACACAAAAGGTTCAGCTCAAGTTATCTCTTTTAATCCCTCTAGTGAACAACTTTTGCTGTAGTCTTATTATTTTTTTAATTATAACCAGGCATCTGTTCTCCTGCTGTGTTCAAGACCAGACATGTGCCCAAAACTACTCCTACTCAACCACCAGCTGAATAAATATTTTCCCTTTTCAATATTGCTCTTTAATCATACTAGAGATGCCAGTTTTTCTAAGTTAAAGGCAGCCTGATACCCACCCCAATCTAACTGAACTTTGGAAGCAGCCCAGTTCATTTGCAGAGAGGAGAAAACTTTAGAATTATGAGTAAGAAAGTGCAGTTAATTACTCTCCTCTTTTCAGAGGAAACAAGGATGTGTGTCAAAATAGGGAGTTAAAAGTGTTGTTTCTTTTGATCCTCCTCCACACAATGTCTATCCTTGCCCAATGTTGCAAAGATAACAGCAGAACACACCCCAAAATACCACCAAACACAGGCCCATTGCAACACTACCCATAGGCATGAATTGAATTGGGTGTCTTCTACCACCTTGACAAGCCAAGACTAATAAATTCTAACAAGAAAAATTCCTCCAGTGCTTACTGTTAGGGCATTTCCATCCTTTAACTTCCTGGATTCAGAGAGGAAGGATCCCTTGAGCAGGACAGCTGCTTGCTCTGAGTAGGCAACATCCATGTTAAACACCTCCTCTTTCCCAGGGTTCCGAACTGTGCAGGAATAATCCTGGGTTTCTGCTGCAGAGGAGAAATTGTCTTGAACTTCTGCAAGCCAGGAGGGTGAAGCTTAGAAAGCAAATGTGCTAAAAATGCGGTTTGAGATAGGTTTGGTGCCATTGCTCTTAAAAATCCTGCAGTAACACATGAAAAGGGTATCCCCATAGCACAGAGTGGTCAGTAGGGTGAGAGTCTTCCCTGAAAGGGTGGTCAAGCATTGGAGCATTGGAACAGGCTGCCAAGGGAAGTGGTGGAGTCACCATCCCTGGAAGGGTTCAAAAATTGTGCAGATGTGTCACCTGGGGACATGGTCTAGTGGTGAGCACACTGGTGCTGAGTTAGTGGTTGGACTTGGGATTTTAGAGATCTTTTCCAAGATCTCTAAAATGATTTAATGATTCTATGATCAGTGTGAAGTCACAACATTGTGGCTGAAATGACCAGCTCACTGGTGAGGCAAAACCAGTGTCCTTTAAATTAAAGGACACGCCCATGGGAAACATCTCTTTACACAACTGCTCATGGTATTTATAAGGTTTCACTGACTTTACTAGACTGATTTTATTTTCATCTTTCAGTTGCTTTATCAAGGACCTACAATGATCAGCTTGGGTGACAATTCTAACAACGCTGGGGCCTGGAAAGTTTATTAATCCACAAGTGTGAATAATCACATAAAGAAACCCACAGCCCAACACAAACAAGTTTCAGATACTGTATATACTTAAATATGTGTGTGGCTTTCCTTCCAGTTCCAGCCCTACTTCAGATCCTGCTCTGCATTTAAAAACTCCCCCCTTACTTCTCTGGGTGTTTGAAGTCCGTAGGTTGTGCCACAGTGGATCTGGGCTGGACTCCTCTTTCTCTGCTGCTGTGTCCTGAAAAATAATTAAGAGGTTGTTTTAGCTACAACCAAAAGAGCAGTACCACAGGAAAACAGCTGAAAAGATGGTGGTTATGAATTCTTTATCAAGTAAAAAAAAAAAAAAAAAAAAAAAAAAGATAAAAATATCTAAATAAACCAACCAACCCTCCCCCCCAAAAAGGCAGTGTTAGTTTTTCTCCAGGATTTCCGCCTCTGCAAGGTCAGCTTATCAGAACTGAGTTTGGGAAGCGCTCTTGTTTTGTTTAATGGTGATTTAACATGTCACTGGAACAAGGACAACACAAGAGGGCTCCAAACGACGCCAGTGCTCCACGAGGCACTTTATAGCAAGAGGGTTATTCCAGCCTGGGAAGGCTATGGATCTGCAGGTTTTCCAGTAACTCCTCAACACAGCAGCCAGCATTTCTCCAGTCTCAATCTCTTGAACTGAAAGGACGCCAAGGCATATCAGGAACCCCACATGGACTTCTGTGTCATAACTTCCCCTGGTTTCTCCTTTCCCTGTCCCCTCACTAGCTTAGTATCCCTGGAGGCTGCCTCCCCTCCCCTGGAGCCCAAATCCCTCTGCCCTGTCCTCAGCTCTGCCCTCCACCCCTTCCCTCCTTTAAGCTGCCTGCTCCACCTGGTGCTCCTCTTTCTCTCTGGGTCCACTCAGCCACGTGTGATGCACTCTGCTGGAACAAAACCTTGCAAAAGAGCCTTTCTTGCCTCTCTGGCTGAGCCAGCTGCGGTGAGCGTTGAGCGGGGCCCGAATCTTAACTCAACTTGCTTTTCAACGGGAGAGGCTTGTTGGGAGCAGATAACGGGCAGCAGCACCCCACACTCCAACACCCACATTTTCAACCCTAGACCCAGAAAGCCAAGTCAAGCCCCACGAGGCAAGAAGCTCTTTCAGGAGAGGCCAACAAAGCAGCAAACCTGGGAGCTGGCCACGGCGAAGACGTCGCGCACGTCGCGCACGGGGTGCTTGTTCCTCCTGCGGCGCGAGCGCGAGTAGGTGTCCAGCCGGCGCTGCACGGCCGCCGCCTGCGTCCTGGTCAGCGTGGACAGCAGCACCAGGTTGTCCTTGTCCCCCGCCGGGTCCCCGAGGAGCTCGGACAGCCCCGCATCCTGCAGCCACTCGGCCTCGGCTTCGCCCTCTGCGGAGCGGGGCGGGAGAAGGCAGAGTGAGGAGAGGCAGCGCTCCGCGGTGCCTCGGAGGCACGGAGCAGGAGCCTGGCAGCTCCCTGGCTGGGGTGGCAGTGGGACATCGCTGGGAGGGAGCCACAGCTGTGTTCTCACCATCTCAGCCCTCATGCTAAGCGCCCAGCGGGGGATGGGGTGACACCAGAGTTCACACAGCTCTTTGGGCAGGTGTAGCTGCTCACACAGTTCTTATTGCTCGTTCCAGGTGAAGAAGAAGGAGAAGAAAGAGCTGTGCAGGCAGAGATACTCCCAAGAGCACAGCTCCCAGAGAAGCTGGGCAGAAGAGGGCACAAGTGTGATTCATGGGTGGTATTTAGGCAAGGATTGTGACAGGACATGGGACTGAAGTCACTTGATAAATCAGACTTGATAAATCTGCCTTTCCATGGACTGCCTGGGCAAAGGGGAGCTCTGGCAGCAGCACACAGCCACCCCAGAAGGAATGGCAGGGCTTCCCTGGATCCCACCTGATCTTTCAACAGCTTTGAGAATGGACAAAAGGTCTGTAAGAAGCCACAACACACAACACTGATATTTGGTTTTTGTACTTTTCTAAATTACTTGGTTGTTTATTTTACTTTTTTTTTTTTCTTTTTAATCCATATGCATGCCTAGGTATCAATAATTTTTTTTAAACTATATCCAGATCTTGATCTGGTAGGTTCAGATGTATTTTACTTAATATACTTGCTGAACTATTTGTGCATCATCCCTACTCTCTAATTTTTTAAGTGCATTGGTATCCATACACTCAACTAAAGCAAAAATGTTATTTTTCCTCTGTGCATTCATTTTATACCTGGGCCTATTCAAAAATACCTATCACTAAAATTAAAGACCATTCCAGTTTCAGAAGGAAGTGTGAGAAGCCTGGAGATAGTACAGCAGCATTACTCAAACAAGCTCAATTCCACTTCATTCTTCAATACATATAAAGTTACACTTCAAACACAGAGGACTTTTTTTTTTCTTATGGGATACACTCATAAGGAAGTGCAAGTGAGAAAGTGCCCCGAGCAAGGCAGCTACTTGAAATTCAAAGATGAAAGAAACAATTTAGCAGGTGACTTCAACTTTAACACAGCAAACACCACAAAGCCTTTATCTTTTCAATTCCATCTACCACATTCATCCACTGCAGGCAGCTCCAGAACAGCCCTACCAAAGGTTATACTGGGAAAAAGAAAAATCACAACTGAACTGACTGGCACAGAGCAGCTCGTTCCCCCTCTTCCTGTCCTGTGCAAACTTCTACCTCCTCAGTTACCACAGCAGCTCAGGCCAAGTTTTATTGTTGCTGCATCAATAAAAAGCATCCATGCAGCTCTCCTTGAGAGACTAAATAATTTCATTTTTTCTGGAGAAACCTCATGTTGATGCAGCTTGCAAACACAAGTTGTGACACAATTAAAACTCACAATTAAAACTCTTCAGAGCATGGTCTTCGTGATTTTTGGTGTCATAATGAAACAGAACTTTTTTCATCATCACACCACAATAAATAGAGCTGAACTTGAAGTCAAGTATTTCCCTAAGTGAATCTTCTAGCAAATTGTCTGGTTTTCCTCCATGGCCCTAGGTTTTGGTCATTTCCCATGTCTGGTTTACAGAAGCTAGCAGGCAACACCATCCCCTGGGCACAGCCAGTCATGGTCCCACTCACAGCTCCTCACCAAACACCTTCTTGTTCCACATCCATGGCTTCACAGCAGAACAACACACAAAAAGCCTCTGGTTTATTTTGCCTTTGGGAACTAGAGGAAGTGAAGTGCATTGCTTGCAAATATTGAAAATAGCCAATTGCAGTCATAACAGGAAACTGATCTTACACACAATACCACGCAGCAGCCCCTCCGTGGGACATCCGTGTGAGCCTGCTGCCCCACCTGATGCCAAAGCACCAGATTGTAATTCCTCTGTTTACTATTTTGGCCCAGTTATGTTTGCCAGTAACACAAAAGGAAACCAGCAAAATGGGTTATTTCTGGGGAAAAGGGAAAAACTGGAGAGAAACAGGTCAGAGCAGAGAGATCCACAGAAGATGAGCTGCAGGTTTAAGCCTGGAGAGCTGCTAAGATTTGCCTTGTGAGGTCCAGGCAAGCAGCATTTCAGGAGGGCACAACTAGGAATGATTTTGCAAAACTAAAGAACACCAGTCCCACAAATTTTCTTGAAACATAGCCTAGTCAAAAATAGCATTCATAATAAAATATTACTTTCCAAATATTTATAGGACAGCTAGAGCATCCTACATTTTCAGACTAAACATTAAGCACAACTTCCTTTCTAATTTTTGAAGGTGAGGAATCCCCCTTTGCAGACAGTTCTGCATGGTTATGTGCTGTAAGGTTACAAACAGGTATTTCAAGGGCAGAGTGCCTGTGTCCTCAGCTGGCTGTGCTGTCAGGCCCTGGACAGAGCTGGGCAATCTGACAGCAAGGACAGCACAGAGCTGTGTTTCAGGAAAAGCTGCTTCCTGCTCCCACCAACTGCTAGCAAGGCCATGAGTACCCTCAGCACCTTGCAGCTGCCCCAGACCTGCAGCTACATACTGGCCTCCCACTGCCACCAGGCCACCACCCCTGCTCACCCAGGGCTTGCACAGGAGCGTTCCCAGCTGGGTCAGCATGTTTGCAGTGCCTTATCTCCACAGCCTCCCCTGTCCCTGTGCCATGGTTATCACCAGCCATCTCCCAGGCTGAGCCATGCTGTCTCCAGACAGAGATGCCCAATTCTCAGCTCCCCAGATCTATGCAAAAAGTGACAGTGCCTCTGGCTCTGAGGAGCCCCACAGCCTCTGTGCCCTAAGCAGGAGCTGCAGAGATGCCAAAGCCTGCTCCCTGCACACCATCCAAGGCTTCCCCACTCCCAGCACGGTGTTTATTTGCCTAAGCTCCTTCAGAGAAGGCATCAGGAGCCCCAGCCTGCCCCACCTCCTTCCCCAGGCTGCTGGGAAGGCTTTGCTACTCGGAGCATCATTTCAAGCCTGTCTGGTTTCAATGGCCAATTAAGCACTCATCTCCTACCTGCTAGATTAATCTACAGCATTAAAAGACTTTTCCTTATATCCCTACTTATATACAGTAATCAAATTGCCTCCAGCATATCAGTCTTTAGGATATCCCAGACAGTCTTTCATCTCATGGGATGGTCTCTTTTCCAGTCTCCTTCCTGGTGCACTCATTTTCTGAATACTTTGCATCTCCTCCACTTCTAAAAAATCAAACTTGTGTCCTTTATAAAGGGACTTTACAGCATACCCTCACTTTTACCATGTCCTGCCAAGGACAGCAGACAGGGACAATGATATTCCCACCCTGCCCTCCAGAGCCTCTCTGTGTCCCCACAAGAGCAATTGGCCCTTCCCAGGCACAGCAGCACACTGAGACTGTCACACAAACATTTCCCCAGGACACAGATCGTCCTCAATATCAGGCAGCACAGCAGCTGTGCAGGCTGCAAACCTGTGCTCAAGGGGATGCACAGACAACTACCTCAGTGTCTTCAAAATGGACCCAGAAAGGTGTGATCCCCACCTGTGGGAGCTCTGGGTGTTTATCACCACTTATCAGCCCTCCAGCACCCCAGGGTGTTGTACTTCCCACGGGACTGCTCATCAGGAACTGTAGTGACAGCACAAGGAGTAATGGGTTCATGCTGAAAGAGGGGAACCTTATGTTAAATATTAGGAAGAAATCCTTCCCTGTGAGGGTGGGCAGGCCCTGGCACAGGGTGCCCAGAGCAGCTGTGGCTGCCCCTGGATCCCTGGAAGTGCCCAGGTTGGACAGGGCTTGGAGCACCTTGGGACAATGGAAGTTGTCCCTGCCCATGGCAGGGGTGGCACTGGATGTGCTTTAAAGTCCCTTCCAACCCAACCCATTCTGAGATTCTATGATTCTATAGAAGGAAAACATATCCCAAAAGTTTTGGAATAACTAGCCCAGGTTCCAATTATTCCAAAGCATTGGATAAAATCAGTGATACAAAAAGTGCATTAGAAACAACCCATACACATTTCTTCCAAAGAAAGGAAAAAAGGATATGCAGGAAAAACCTTGTATGGAAGGACTCTAGGCTTTCTGGATGTTTATTGTGGTTTCTTGAACAGGGAATTAGAGAGGGAACAGCCTGCCTTCCACAGAAGCAGCTCTCATAAAAGCCACTATGATGAATCCCAGAACCATGCACACAAACAAGGCTTCCAAGACATCCCCAGCTCTCTCAGAGTGTTTACCATACACCACCTGAACTGGCACTGAGAGCCCCCACCCTTGGTGGGGCTGCTTGAAAAACCTGGAGCCTTGAAGGTGCTCCTGGGACTGGCCTTTGGAGTCAGCTTTGCTCCAGAAGCCGAAACCAGGCCAGGCCAACCCTCCCCTTCTGCAGGCCATTATCCAGCACCCAATTAAAATGATATCTCTATCCCTGATTGACTGATAATATTCTAACCATACTCCAACATGCTTCTGAGTCGTTCAGGTGCATAAGCAAATCTTCTGTTTCAGATGCTCACATTCCTCTCCTCACTCCCAACATTTTTGGCAACCTACCCTCCTGTGTTTTGACATCTGCAAGGCTGCATTCCTCCTGCTCGGCCTCAGCGCTCTGTTTAATGTTCTCCACTTCCAGCCAAAAACTGTCCATTGACAAGTTGTCCAAAGGCTCTACCCTGGAATTCGTGCTCTCTGACACCGGGGATGCCACAGCACTCTTTGGAGGAAGCTGGTTCATTTTCCAAGGGCAATGTCTGGTGCTGAGAGAGGAAGAGATAAGGAGAGAGAGATTAAGCTCCACGTACCACACACGGCATTCGTGTCCAGCCTCCACTGATTAATGACTGCAGCAAAGCCAAACAGAGCTAAGTGCTGAACTTCCTTTGCTTAGTGTTTAGCAATACAGACAAGGCTGGGACTAAATCCCCTGGAGAATGGGGAAAACTGCTGTCCAAACAAGCGAGAGGACACAAGAGCAACAGAGTCTTTTCAGTGCTGTCCCTCCTGTGACCTCCAACACGGCACCTACTGCCCCACACTCACTCCAAGACCTCCCTGCAAGTTTGCACAGACACCCTCTGCATTCACAGCCACCCAGGATGTTCCAAGCTGGAACACATGTGCTCCAGGACCTGGCACAGAGAGGAGCCTGGCAGCTCCCACCACAGCAGCCCAAACCCAGCAGGTTTGTGCTCCCTGTGCAAAACCTTGCACAGCTCCATCCCCTGCACAGCTCCATCCCCTGCACTTCAGCTCACACAACAAACAACTCACAGGGCTGAGGCCCCCTTTTCCTGCCTAGACCAGATTTTTCAGCTGTGAAACAACCCAAGGTGTCCTGGGAAACCCAAGCATATGCAATTTTCTTACCACCCTGCTGATTCATTCATGTGCAGCTGAAGTCCCAGACTGGCCTCATTCAGCTTTCAGCCCCAGTGCTGTGAGCTGCTCATCACTTCATAAAACAGTGCCTCTCCTAAAATGAGCTATAATTGTCTTCAAAGAGTTCCAAGCCATTTAAAGCATTACAAATGCTATTTTTCAAAGACTTACAAAAAAATGGGGTAAATGGAACATACTTATGAGAACACCTCAATGGTTCCACTGATGAATACAAAAATTAAAGAGATGGAACACTACTCTAACTGTGGGTGGTTCAAGAAACACCCATGAACAGCCACCACTACCAAACACAGGCCAAAATTCCTTCATAGTCTCATTAAAAAAAAAAAATCAAGTCTGAATCTTACACCTTGAAAACCATGACAACAAAACACCCACAAAATGCTATTTAGCCTCCTAGCTCTAGGAGCCAAAAGTTATAGATGGCAAAATATCTGCAAAGTTTTAGCCCCTTTCATTCCAGAAAGCCATTATTAGCAGTTCTGGCACTAACTTGCTTCAGCTGAGAAGCATTTCAAATTTTAAAAAGCTGATTTGAAGATCTAATAACTAAGAGACAAACATTGTAGGCCATTCTGCACTTGTGTTTACCCACGTGCATGCACATCACACTCACACCTCACTCTGAAACACACTCTCCTCTCTTCTGGAGGTCAGAACCACAGCAAAAGCATCATTCCAGGAACATCTGGAGACAGCCACAGTGTTTAGAACAAGAACTTAAGGGGTTTGCTTGTTTGTTTTACAGGAAGACAAAAGTGAAAGACTGACTTGAGCTATTCTGCCACCCAGTAGGCAAGAACAGAGGCAATCTGCTTTCCTATTTCTGGATACCCAAATAACACTCAAGATACCAATTTATAGCCTGGTGGAGCACTTAAATAGTCAATCTAAGATTTATTTTTTACCTGCAAAGCTCATGTCCAGCTCTCTCAGTTCCATTGCAGCTACTAACTATTTATTTTTTCTCTTTTCAACTTTTTACTTCTATCTTTACCCATTAGGAATTAAAAAGTTAGATTGCATCCCTCTCCTTAACTCTTCATCTTTAGTACTCCTCTCCATTTGCTCACATTTGGTGACAATCATCTCATAAGATTAAACAAAGACACCTTGCTAGCATCAAAAAAGACTGTTCAGCACCTTGCTAGGATTCTATTATGAGCCAGTCAACAGAACTCCTCACTTGCAACATGAAACTTAGTGGAAGGAGGAATTCAGATTATTCTGAGGGTGTTGGTTTTGGCCATATGAGGAACTCTGGAAGACAAACTTGCACTGAAGAAGTCTTCCCAGTCTCAGGAACCATCTTACAAGTTCTTCTAATTGCTGTACTGCAGGTTTTCATGAGGCACAAAACAACTCTTCTTGCTTTAAGTTACTGCCCTATATTCCTGTGGGATCTGGGTTATACAGGTTAAAGCAGCTCCAAAATGCACCTTTCCTTTGTGTTCAGCTTGGTTTGGAGCTGGCTCATAATGCCCCAGAAATCTCCAGGGATCACCACCAAAACAGAATTTAGGTTTGCAGCTCCAGCAGAACCTGACCAGCAGCTTGCACCCAGCAGATGTGCTCTGTGACAAGCCTGTGTCACCCACGGCTGTGACAATTCCTTCCCCATGCCTGCCTGGAAAAAACAACACAATTTTAAGCCAACATAAATAAAATCTTCAGCTCTTTCCAAAGGGTGGCTCTTGACTTAGATTTTCTGCATGACTTACCCAGACACCAGGATCTGAATGCCAGTTTCAGTCCAGGAGATGTTACTCCAAGAGGAGCATTATTTATATAAAGCATTAGGGCATATTCCTGGAGCACACCTGAGAAGGGTCACAATAAAGCCCTCACAGCCCAGGTTTCAGGCTATGCCCTTGCCAGCAGCTGGTTTTGGTCTACCTTCAGTCCATATCACAGAGTTGTGGTGCAAGGACAGAGTTTTGCCAGACAACAGGGAACTGCTGCACCTCATCCCACCCTGACTGTGCTTCCACGCCACCCAGAGTTACCTGGCTTCCTTCCACAGCTGGAAATACAGATGTTCTGGGACTGCTAGCACCAAAAGCCCACCAGTCACACAACAAACCTACTCTAGGAAAGCCACAGCTGAGCTACTTGTGTGCCAAATGAAAGCCATCCTAACATTTTCCCCTCAGCTGGCCCATTTACTGAAGCACTAATCTTGCTTTCAGCGAGTTGCAGGATGCTGGTATCACACAGCAGCTCCACAGAGGGGCAGCAGGACCCAAAGCCCAGCTCTACTAGTGTTAAACTGTCTCACAGGAAAACATAAAAATCAGGCCTTCACATTTAGAGAAGGTTTTATTTTCTGGTCTAAGTTCCTTTTTTTTTTTTTTCCCTTGAACTCGGTGCACAGGGCTTTGCAGATCCAGCTGCCCAGGTGAAAGGCTAATTTTAGATTCAGTATACCTAAAAGATTGTTCTTCCTCATTGCATACCCGAGTCAACTGGAGGGCAGCCTGTGACGTGCAAGCACAGCAACAGCTGAGATTGAAAGCAGAGATTGTTGGCTTAAAATGTTAATGGCTCAGTGCAACTGGGCAAAGAGGAGGTGGAATAATCAAGTTCACTCCATTGCACTGTCAACCTAGCAAAAAGCATCAGATTATGAAGCTTTAAAAATTAACCCAACAAAAAGGAAACTGGCAGAAAGATCTTGTTAAAGACAGCCATACAGGAAGGGCTCTGTGGAAAGACTGAGCATCTTAATCCAGCCTTCTCTTGTTAAGAGCACAGCCAGTTTTAACGAGGCTCGAGATTCACCTGGCACCTCCAGCCTAAGCCTGACTTCACAGCATTAATAACACAGCTGTGAGAAATTAGGCTGGTACAGACCTTACAGTTTATTTTGTTCCTTTTCTATGTCCCCTCCACGAGGATCCCTGGAAGCCCTGCATGCCTGGCTCACTGACCCTGGGCTGCAAAAGGCAGCCTCAGAGGGGTTTTTGATCTGCTCCTAGATACTGTCAACACTCTGCAAATATGTTGCAAACACTCATGTAATTCTTCACCCTCTTGAATACAATCAAAATACAATAAACACTGTTGCTATGTTCACTCCAGGCTTGAATCACTCCCATGAGAGAGTTTCTCAAAGGACCTGGAGCTGCTTGGGCTTCTTTTCTGCTTGCTCAACATCCCTCCCTCATTGAAATACCTCTCTAGCAGATGAATAAATAAAAAGGTTCCTTCTCAAGCATTTCAAACAGACCAGGAGGCAGCAAGTGCAAGCCAAGAAAATGGAATTCCTTTAAGTTTCTGCTTCCAGAAAACTAAGATGAGAAAAAGGCAACAAGAACAGAAGAATTCAGGCAAGGCAGTCCTGCCACACAAGCAGCACCCAGTCTCTGAAGACATTTCCAAAGATCTGGAGCAAGCACAAAGGCACACATGGAACAAAGAAACAGACAGAAAGTCTGAATGAGCCTCAAGAGCAGCTTTGGAGTAGCACACCAAGTCACAGCATCATTCACAACAATCCAGACCATGAGCACGGAACGCAAGCATCTCGCAAGAAAAAAAAAAAAAAAAAAAAAAAAAAAAAGAGATTAGTCTATCAACTGGTTTCAGTATTTTCAGTATTTTGACAGATAAAGGCCCTTTGTCATAGAACAAAACTGCACTAATGTCCCACCATGCACATCTTACTTCAAGGTCAAAAACAACTCATGAGTACAAAAGCAAAAATTGAAAGAAACAACCAAAAAGTTCATGCAGGCTCTCCTCACATTGCTTCCAGGTTCTTACCCTAAGCAAGCAGTTTAAACCTAAAGAATGAAATGTGTAGTTAATTCTGAAGAGAAAAACATCACCTAAAGATCAGCACATCACAGTTCACAACATACTATGTTTTCTTGTTTAAAATCATGTAGTGGGATAAAGGCACCCAGGAATAACAGACAGAAGTATTTGAAAAACTGAGAAAATCCTGAAGTGGTAGCTCACTTTTTTTTTTTTTTAAACATAGATATAGCTGTAGCTATTTTGCTTATTGGATGCTTAAACTTCAGTCTATCAAAATGATCAATGCAAATATAAAAACAGATTCCTGTATGGAAGAAGTCAATCTACTCATCAGAACTTTACATGAAATACACATGATCACTATTTCATTCAGACACATAGAACTACACAAAACTCTATTCCTACCACAGAGAGCAATTTTATGCAGGAGATGGCTCATGACCAAAAATTCCACAACTTTTCTACCCAAGGTCTAAACCAGAAGAAAGTCCTACTGCAAATCTTTAATGCCTGGCTTAGTCACCCTCAAAATAGTCCAAATTTTGTACATGAACACCACTACCAATTCCTCCCTTCTCCCCAGCATGCAGAAAAGAACTCCTCCTTACTCTTAGGAGAAAATGGAAAGCACATGGCTGGTTCAGATTCCTCAGACCAGGCCATAAAAGCAAAGAGAGGCTAATTATCAAATTACTGCGGTGGCAGTGAACAGTAACTTACCCAAGTGACTCTTACCATGCTTTCCTTTCCCTGGCTCAACTCAACCAAAACAGTCAGAGCCAGAATCAAAGCAATTTTAGCAGTAGTCTGCCACTGCTGATGTGCATCTGCATATCTCTGACCAGACATTTGCTCACATATTTAGTAGTTTCACTGAGAGTATCCCCTGTGAGAAGTCACAGTGCCTTTAGCCCAGGCCATTTTATCCAGCACTGCTGCCAACCCCCACTTATGTCCCCATTCAGGTATTTTATCAAGGACTCTGCACACGTGGGATGGCACAGTTGAAGGTCTGTCTCTACAGAGAATAGCTAAGATGTCAGTGCCACAATTTGCTAATAAGATTACAGCTTGTTTTCAGTAACACAGCAATCAGCTCATCAAGATCTTCCATTATGCAAGCAGCTCAGGGAGCAGCGTCATTTCAGGTTGTTTTGAAGAAGCCTGTTCTGCCAGTGATAAAGAGGACATGCCAGATCGTGCTCTGTGGGTGCAGTAATTCCCACCAGCTGTGCTCCAGTGCATCCCTGAGGAGGCACAACCTCACCTCCTGCCCTGGCATTCTCAGTGACACCAGAAAAAGCAGTCCTTTGCCCAGGGCTGTGTGGAGTGAAAGATGTGAATCCTGAGACTTGTGTGTATCCCACTGCTTCAGCCTAGCACTTCCAATGTTTTCCATGCTGGACAAACTCCAGAGTGTGGTGGAGCACTGGCACAGAGAAGCTGTAGATGTCCCATCCCTGGAAGTGTTTGGAGCAACCTGACCTGATCATGGGCATCCCTTCCCATGGATCAGTTTGGAACTTTATGATCTTTAAGGTCCCTTCCAACCCAAACCATTCTATGATTCTGTTACCTCCACCACAGATCTCAACTAAAGCACAGGCTGTAACTTTCCTGACAATAAATGTCTCTATCAAAGTGCTTAAGGGCAAAGAAACTCCATCTCTACTTCCTTGTCTCAGGCCTTCATCTGGAATCGATTTGTCTCTACTCCATCTGGTAAGGGGCTAAATAAGCCAGCTAAGGAATAGGGAAAGTTGCCTTTAATTACAAATCTGCCTAGAGGCATCTCCAACTGAAACTCAGAGGAGAACAAAAACAGGATTGATAACCCCATGCAGATTCAGCCAAATTAAAAATATTCAAAGCCATGTTTAGCTTAGACTATTAGCTGGGTGTCTGTCCCACCAGGCTAGGGCTTGTTTTGGCTTTAGAAGACACAAGCCAGCCTCTCTGTGCATGGCTTTGTGTTTGACTGTAAAGTCACAGTGGATGAGCCTGTTGTTCACTTTCCCTGCATTAGCAGGGTAAGCCAAACAGGAAAGGGCTTTCATCCAAAGGGAAATCCTGCTGGGAGAAAGGGGTACCTGGCCAAAACAAATCTTTAGTAGTACTGGCATCGTTAATGTGATTGTGAATTGATGAAGCTGATCTACAGGATGATTAGATGTCAGTCATTAATTAAAAGGTGGCATTCCTAACCCTATTTCCATCTCCACTGAATCCATGTCCGTTTAAACACATCAGCAGCTTTGTCCATCCAGTTCCCACAAGGACCTGGTCTGCCATTCCAATTCCACCTATCAGTATGGCACCAGGATCCCAAACCCCTCAGCCCAGCTGGCATAGGGCTACAAACCCCACAGCTCCCACATTTTGTCCTCACCCACTCCCCTCTCCCACACAGAAGCAGCCCCGGGCTGAGCCTGTGCACAGGAGTGCCACGAGGAAAGCAGCAGGCAGGGAATCACTGTCCTCTGGCAGGGAATCACTGTCCTTTGGCAGGGAATCACTGCCCTTTGGTGACTTTGCTGTCACAGCCCCGAGCACACACTGCCAGGGATTCTGCCGAGGCCAATGAGTCAATACCGCCCAGTCACTGCACACATCTCAAAACACACTGCCGTTACACCAGAGTGTTTTGAGGCACCTTTATTGCCACCACTGCTGGGACTTCAGTGAGATGCTCAGCCTGTGCACACCTCAGACACTCAGCTGAGGGACCAAGGGCTGAGGGACCACTTGGCTTCCAGAGGAAAGGCTGCCAGCATGTTTGAATCCACTATGAAAAGGCTGTGAACTTATTTCCTGTGTGATCATTCGTTAACACAAAGGCCTTTCACTGAGGCAGCTCCACACATACTAAACACTTGTCCTACAGCTTCTCAAATGTTGAACTTGGAATAAATCAGGGTGAGAGAACTCATCCTTATTTCTTCTTCTAGCCCATTCTACCAGCTGTACCTGCATTAGAGCACAGAATGAGTAACTGCAAGTTGCTGCTCAGCTGCATGAGAACAGCCCAGAGATGCTGGAGAAGTCACAAGAGTGACGTGCTGACCAGCACAGGGGAAGGAGGGGTGGAGAGGTGTGCTGGAATCCAGCTATGCTTCACTCACCAGAGCTTTAGGGATGCAGGAAGACAGGGAGGAGTCATCAACTCCTCGCTTGGATTTCTCAGGGCAGAGTTATTACACATAACACAAAGTGCTAGGCTGTTATCCTGCCATGAAAAGCCCTTGGCTGGGATTTATAACCAATTCTATAACTGGAGTGTCACCAGCCAGCCCAGGGCCACCAGCCCTGCCCGTGAGCTGCCCCAGGTCCCACGAGCTTTACAACACTGAGAGGAAGAGGAGGAGGGAGGCAGACCTGGCTCAGCTGTGGCTTTTGCTCAGTGCTGTTTTGGAACTATGACAGCACCACCAGCCCCTTGCAAGGCAGCAGGAATCCTACTGGGAACTCAATGAGCACATCAGAGTTGCTGATCAAAAATAAGCACTGATTACGGTCAACTAATTAGAAGAGCAGGCTGGCATATCCTTGCCCTATTGGACAGGTAAGTTTTAGGTCAATCCTAGGCAAGAGGCTTAGCTACACATAAACACACAGACACCTCACCTGTGGTGAGTCCTGAGTGACCAGGTGGGAAGTGCCACTTGGCTGGAGTTCAATGTTTTGGGCAAAGTTGGTGAGCAAGTTTGAGGTTCCTGCTGCAGCACCTCTTCAGAGCTGACCACAGAGGTGTTCTGGCACCAGCACAGACACTGGAACTCAACTAACTCGTTTGGCAAAAGCCTTAAGTTGTTAACAAGTATTTTGATTTTTATCAAAGAAAACCTGCAACACTGAAGGTTTTAATCTCGTTCTCTTACACGTGGGTAATTTTAAAATAATTTACCATATCATTCCTGTGTCAGTCCCCCTACAATTATTATTAATTTTTTTTCACAACTCAAATTTTGCCTGGGGTCTTCTAAAGAGTTCCTGTCTTGCTTTGAATTGCACAGTGTCATCAAATTGGACTGGAAACTATGAGAACTCAGACAGACACATGAAAATGTGAGCTGTGATTAGAAGTGCAATCACTGTCAGCACATTCACCCAAAATCAACAGATTCTGACCACTACAGCAAGGAAACATTCTGAAACTCAATGCAAGCTTCTCAGTTGGTGCAAATACACCTCAGATTAATTCTTAACTCATATAATACTCAGTAAGCACACAAGCAGAACAGTGTTTGTCAAGCAAAGCAGTTCAAATTTCAGTTCTATCCTCCACAGCCTGCATGATAAATCAGCAGTTCTTACGTTCATATAGATCCACAAAGCCCTGGAGATCCCTCAGACCCCAAGGCAGGTTACCAGCAGGTCACAAGGAAGCATTTCAGCCCCTCAGGTCCCACTTGCCCAGCTTGCTGCACTCAGCCCAGTACAGTGTGTACAGTACAGCCCAGTACAGCCCAGTACAGAGTGAGTACAGGGAAAAGAACAGGGATTTCCGCAGGCTTAGTATGAGGAAAAAGAAAGGGAATTTCCACAGGTTTCATTTCAGGATCAAGGCACTCAAAGCACTATTTTAAGAGCACACAACAGCCTGCTCACCTCTAGAAATTCACCTTGCTTCCACCTACCCCTTCCCAGGCGCTGCCTTGGCCCCGTGCCCTGCTGCAGGGAGCAGAGCAGCAGGGCCACCCCGTGTCGCACGGGAACGCTCCGTACCTGCTGAGCAGCTGGGCACAGCTGGCTGCCCGGCCAGGTGCCAGCCCCCCCCGGGGCCTGGCCATGCCACCCCCGGCCATCCTGGAGCCACACCTGCCGCGCTTGTCCATGTCCAGCCGGGACGAGGGTGGCGGTCACTCCATCCGTGCCGTCCACACGCTGCTGGGAAGGAAGAGCTGCTCCTTGTCACCCTCGAGGTGACGAGGGAGCATCCTCTGCTCCCTCCCTGTGTCCCCCCGCCCCGCAGCAGTGACAGTAAATCCAGCTGAGCCCTCAAGCAGCGCTGCCCGAGGCGGAGCCGCCCACGCGTGGGACACAGGGGACAGCCCACAGGCAGCAGCCGGCGCTCCGAGAGCAGAAAATAGCAGCGAGCTCTTCCCGAGGCTGGGCTGCAGCTCGGGCTCGCTAAACATTAACGTGAGCCTCGGCCCACGCGAAAAAGGAACTCCCAAACGCAGCCGAGGAAGGAGGAGTCAAGCAGCCTATTCGCTCCTTAGATTGCACTTGAAGAGAACATCAAGAAAAGAACAAAATATCTGCCCGGGGACGAGGGGAGGGCAGGAAAAAAACCAAAAAACAAACAAACAAACAAAACCTCAAAAAAACCCAAAAAACAAACAAACAAAAAAACCCCAAACAAACAAACAAAAAAACAAACAAAAAAACCCAAACCAAAACAAACCCCCCAAAAAAAACAAAACAAAAAAAACCAACTCCAAGTGCATATTAAAAAAGCAATTCAACATTTATTGCCATAGTTGATCAGTGAGTAAACCCCAGCTGGATGTAAGACACTGGTGTTGAAAGAGCAGTGTAAACTCGTAACACCCACAGAGAACATTTTGCAAGATTCAGACTTTTCTTTAAAAATCTCAACAACAAGCGATATACAATTGAACAAAGGGTTAAAGCAATCGTATTCCTTGTAGCCGTTCCTGACAGGTTTTGTTCTTTCCTTGCTATTCTCTCTACGATGTTTCAGTAACTCTCCTTTTTCTTCTAACATTTTTTATTCAGTTAAAGGGACGAGTAACTTATTAAAGTTTTTTAGTGAAGGCACACAAAGCTGATGCAGCACAAGTAACAATCCCGCTCTGTGCTTCCCGTATTCCCAGTAAGGCTGGATCGACAGCTCAGCCTGCTTGGCCTCCAACAGCTTAAAGGGCAGCAGCAGCTATTTTAGAGACAATCCCTCGTCATAAAAGAGCCCATCTTGGCTTTGTTCTTCCTAACACAGGTTTTTTCCCAACCACGGCTTGAGCTCACCCTGCTGCTGAAGGAACACTGCCTCACTCCCCAGCTTCAGACTCAGGGCTGGCACGGGGAAGGTTCTTGGTCTGGGACATTTACAACTCCCCACACTAACTATGCAGAAGTATTCATGGGGATTTCCTCTCTTTTCCTCCTTACCCACAATTCCTGTAAAACTTATTCCTCCACCTGTAATTCAAAACGCAGGTTTATCCACATAGCTCCTCCTACATCAGCCCCAAAGATCAACCACAGAAAGTGCCAGCTTGTGAAGTTCAGTTATAACCAAACCCAGAGACCACAGGTTTTAGAGCAGCTCACAATCACACACAGGTAGGTATCACAGAATGGTTTGGAAGGGACCTTCAGGGCCATCCAGTGCCACCCCCTGCCGTGGTAGGGACACCTTCCACTGTCCCAGGCTGCTCCAAGCCCTGTCCAGCCTGGCCTTGGACACTGCCAGGGATCCAGGGGCAGCCCCAGCTGCTCTGGGTACCCTGTGCCAGGAGTAGGAGTACCCACCCTCCCAGGGAACAATTCCTTCCTACTATCCATCATAAAAATTCACCCACTAATTGAGACTGTGGGAACATGCAGAAAGCAAATTAAAGATTTTTCATCCTTTTTTTTGCAGCTACACAGACTACAGTCGTTGCAGAAGTGTCACCATCACGTGTGAACACACACACTGCTCAGGATGTGAGACATGGGAAGGGAGAGCAAGGAGGGATGACAACAGAATCATCTGCAAGACAAAATGTGGCTGCTCTTTGCTTTCTGTTTCTACAAAATCTGAAAAGCATTTTGTTCTCCCCAGGGAGCACTCAGCCTTTCCAAACCACTCCCCACGGAGCACACCTTGCCCTGAAACAAGGGCTTGGGTTCCAGGCCATTCCTTCTCCCGGACATAAAATCACCTCTAACCTGCCAGCACTGCAAATAGATGGGCACCACAGCCCATAACTTTATTTCTTTTGTCCCTCAGTGGTGTTCCTTGTCATTAAATGTCTTTTAATAACTCCAGCAGCCAGCTGATCATCCTTTTTAATGGGTCAATTTACAGACAGAGCCTGCCAGACACTCGTACCAGGCAGTTTCATCCTCAGGTTTCTCATACAGTAGTAATAACTCAGCCAGGCTTGTTGCACAACTGAGCAAATTTAAAGCATCCAGATGAAGACAGAATTCTTTAAGAGTACATGCAGCTTTGATTACTCACACAAAGAGTACACAAGCACTGCTGAAAGTTTCTGATCTCTGTGGATAATAACAGCTGCACTACAGCCTTTCACGTCTCCACTCCTGTCTGGCCTTCAGTTATTCATGGTATTTGAGAGGAGTAATCAGTAAGTTTATCTCCTAGATTGTGCTTGTGAGAAAAAAGGTGGAGGAATAGAGGCCAGCTGAGTCTGCTTTTTCAGAGTGAATCAGGATAAATATTCCAACTCTGGTTTTGAGCTCTCCAGCATGTTTCATGCTCCAGGACAGTCTTCCTGGCATCATTAGAGATGAGACAAGCTCACTAGGATAAGTTTATCTGGATCACAGGAGCTGAATCTTACTCAAATATGGAGACAAAGAGGCATATGATGCTCTCAGCAGCCAATTAGTTCAAATGAATCATGGGAACAGACCCAGCCTGTTACCGTCACCACTTTAGTGCACAAGTTATTTCTGAAGGTATCCACACATCCTGCCAAGCTGACATGACTTGGCCTGACTTTTTCAGGATCAAAAGGAGGTGGAAAAACATCTGACATGCTTTTGGATAGTCAGGGATTTCAGCAGACCTAAAGAAAGGAGGAACTCTCTGCAGTTTGGGAGAGCTGCCTCTGCATGGTGCCTGAGAGAGCTGGCCATCAGAGCCTTCAGGTCAGCTGGAATAAAACATCCATGGGCTGCACTGCAAGATCTTATGGCAGCTTTACTTTTTTCAAGCATCCCAAAATGAGTTCATTACTCTGGAAAATGAATGCAAGTGACACACTGCAATGTGGAGTGGGAAAACCTGGATGTAACCCAAACCCATAAAATGCAATTCTTTTTTTCTCAGGTTTATTTTGAGGGCACATAGCATTAGGAAAACCTGAAAATCATTTATCCCCGCTCAATCCACCACATAAGAAAATCCTCAAGTGGTGCTACCTATCTATCACACAGATTCAGTGAGATTAAGAGATTATTCCAGTTTCTGGAGTCACTAAATCAGTGAGATTATCCAAGCCCCAGCTCGCTCCCAGTCTGGCAGGGAGCAGCAGCCAGGCTGTGGCCTGGGGCACAGAGTGAGCTGCAGTCAGGCCTGGGTAAGGCAGCAGCTCCCAGCAGCTGGGCCTGCCACACATCTGGTTCTGCTCTGCCCTGAGCTGGGAGAGAAATCCAGCACCTCACAGGAAAAGAGCTGCCAAGAGACAGCCCCAGCAACACTCAGGCCCTACAAAGTGTTTCCACTCATGACTTTACTGCATGAGACAAGAGCTGATCTGTCATCCTCTTGGGAGGATGCCCAGGGAGCTGGAGGATCAATAATCAATATCAATAAATATCAGTATCTCCAGCTGCAAATTCTGTTTGAAAATGTCCTGCCTTGGGAGAATTAAGGGGAGGGGGGATAGGGGGGAAAAATGTCATACTCTCTTTATACACAGATGTATGTTCAGATAAGTCAACTGTAAAGTTGCTTAAACCTAATTACTACTGTAAATGTAAATTAAATCACCCAAAACATTTCCACTGCTCAAGGAAGAGCTGTAACAATAGGAGGAAGCACTAAGACGGGAGCTATTCTTAACACTCAAAAACATTTATTCTGATGAATAACCAAGACTTACTTATTAATGTAAATTGAATATGCCTCTGCCTCCTGGGCACTGAAGGCTGTGTAAAATTAGAAGCCTTAGCGGGTTTTAGAGGATGACCTCGTTTACCTCCCTGCTCAAACACGTGCCTGGTATCCACAGGGGGCTGTTCCTCGCAAAAAAATCTCTCTTGCTGGACACTGCAGGCAGAAAGGAATCACAGGCACCAGAGCAATGACCAGCAAGCTGCTTGTTCACTTCCTCCAGGCACAGGGATCTGCTGTCCCTGCAGCCAGGTGACAGAGGGCCACACATCACTCTGGAGGAGAGGCAAGTGGGAGCAGTGAGCAGCAGCCAGTCCCCTCTCCAGCTGCAGGGAGTGACCAGCACCTCGTGCCAGCTGAGCACGCACGGGAGTTCTCTGACTCCACTCCGCACAGCTCATCCCCAGCACCACCTCCACGGAGCACTTTGAACACCATTTTCACAGAAGGGGAATATGCAAAAGCTCCAGTTCCCAGCTGATTTCACAAACCTCATTTTGATTTTTGCACGTTGGATTTTCTGTTCCCTTCTGGGAAAGGGACGGGGCAATGGAGCAACAAACAGAAAGAGTGGCAGAAGTGGACTTTCTTTCTGAGGTGCCCCAGTTCTCAGCCCAAAGATGTGATCGACTAGGCTGTCATCTTGTTTATTTCCTGCAGCGCAATCACGGCAGGGGATGGGCTCGCCGGGCTGAACTCACCGTGAGTCAGTTTGCGGGCATCCCGCAGGAGCTGCTGCCCAAAGAATGCCAAACATCCACTCCTGGGAGAAGTCATGCCCGTGGCACGGCCCCACACTCAGTGCAGCTACCAAGGCTATGAGACAGCTCTGCAACAGCTACTGATAAGCTGGGGTTTTAGCAAGGACGGTAAGACAAGGGGATGAGAAAAGGAGGAGTGACCTGATCATAATTCCACAACTAAGCTCTTTGTTAAGATTAAAAGTGAAACACCTGAACATGGACTAAGTACAAAAACAGTTTTCAGAACAATGTTTCATTTAGGAGGTTTTCTTGTTTGTTTGTTTTGACAGATTTTAGCATATTATGGCTTTTATAATTGCCTTGCAAATTTTTATATTGGGTCAGACTAGCTACTACTTCAGAAATGAGGCTGGACACCCCCTTCCCCCCCTTACTGAAGCTTATCTTGTTGAATGATTACATTAAAACCTAAATCCAGTCACCTAAATACTCCAAGATTCAGAGAAAAATAATTACCAAATAGGTCCCCACACACATTGTTAGAGGGAGTTAACCTGGGAATGAATTGCCACTGTGCCCATTTGTGGGTAGATCCACCAGACTCCAAGTAGGGCAACAGAGGGACACCCCCCCTCTCCAGGGGAGCTGCATTTTTGCAGATCCAGATTGCTCAATCAGTTATTTCCAAAATAAAAAGAAGATTTAATACAGTCAAGTAGCAGAAGCTCTTATTTAGCAGCCAGGCAATTGTAAGTGCCAATTATTCCACTCATAAGCAACAGTTTTGTTGTACTCCAAAGTGCCATCACTTATCCTAACAGGCTTCTGTTCCACTTTGTCATCTCTTCAGCTGTAACAGGTCTGTCAGGAAGAATCCAAACTTCTCTGTGTGGAGAGACATTACAAGTGGCCTGTAATTTATATTTATGGGTATTCTCATTTGTCCTCAAGAAGAGAGCTGGACTGCTGTTCAAAGGCTCAGATGTGAAAAAAAAAAAAAGTCAGCATCCACTATTTTTGCTCTGCTGGTGCCTGGCTCTGAAGTCACCACTCAGAGCTTGTCTGTACTGGTTTTGTCTATAAACGATGCAACAGCTGGAACAAAACTGGTTGAGATGCTGGACCTGATTGCACAATTCAGCTCACAGCTCTCACAGAGCTATTTGTAGTCAAGAGCCTGTTAACTCATTAGAAGAGGGCTTGTTTTTCCAAAGTTTTAATGACAAAGTTTAATTACATGAGTCTTTATGAAAACCAGGACTGGAAGATAGCAGACATGATCTAGCTTGGGGGCCAAGGAGGGGATGGAAGAGCTTGCTGCAGACATTCCCAAACAGCTTTGTAGTGCAGGATTTACAGGAAGAACTGAGGGCAGCTGAGGCTGGTGGTGTAAGATCATCTCAAAGGTCAGTCAGGGATTAGAGCAGTGTCTATAAATCCCCACGTGCTGTTTGCTGTATAAAATCCTCAGCTCTAACTGGAGGGCCAGAGAGGAGATGGGACACAAAGTCTCAGGCTTCAGTGTCAAGTGATGCAAGACAGATTTTTATTGTTCAGTTTACACCTGGTGTGCAAGGTCAGACTAAGCAGTGCTCAGTGCCAAGGCCAAAAGAAGATTTTACATAGATCAGGCATTGAAAAGCCACAGTCAAAACCAACAAGTGAAAGAAGCAGAAATTCAACCTAGACTCACAGGGGAATTGAAAACTGTGAAGATTTCATAAAAATAAACCTAAAAACACCCAAGAAAGGAAATGAAGCAATTGTGTTCTACCTCACAGTTCTAGTAATTTTGATGAATAAACACTTTAACCCAACTAACATTCAGAAACACGTTTCAACCCTGGTGTAAGCAGCCAAACTTTTGTACATTTTCTGACACAGGTATCACCTGGTTGTGGTTGCTGACCCAACTCCTGCTCATGTTTTGGCCCCAAAAATGCTGATACAGCTCGTCCTGATCTGTGCTGGGAGCAGGCACTGGGCTAAAACAAGAGCTACACATATGGCAGAGACAAAGGAGAGGAGGAGATGAGAACTGCTGCTCTTGCAGCTCTGCAAAAGCAGCTCTTGGGCAGTTTCTGATATGAGAAACTCTTCAGAAACAACTGGAAGAACCCATAGGAATGGTAGAAATCAAGCTTCCATGGTGGAAGCTGTGAATACATCACCTTATCCAGAACACTTTCAAGCTGACCTGACAGCATCTGCACTGTGACACTTGTACCATGCTCGAGGAGGAGGGAGGAGCATTCTCACCATCAGATGGGAAACTGGCTTCCTCCTAAGCATGGGAGTTAGGGAATTTGTCAATTAACCAGTTAATTAGAGAATTAACAAGCTATCATCCCAGTGAGAGGGGACTGAGCCCTTGTTTGAATTTTGTACCTGATGAGCGCACGTAATAAAGCTGGCTTCACAGTGTACATCCTCCTGGAACTCTGAGAGATCCAAATGAACTGTGATGCCTAACTTAGAGCCAGTGTAAAAAAAAAAAAAAAAAAAGAACTTTTATGGGGTTAAATGATATTCACAGACCCCCAGATAGCAGCTTCTTGACCTTTACAAGGACCGTTTTTCCTTTGCCATCTGCTTTGTTAACAATGAGGTGGTGATAATCCTTTACAAAACTGCACAGACCACATTAGCAGAATTCACAGGAATGCCTTAAAGCAGCAATTCCTTGATCTTATTTACCAATTCCACTCCCCAGTTAAGTTTCCTTCCATCTAACACATATATTACAGCTAGAATGAGCCTCGCAAAAAGCCCTTCTCCAAAAAACCTTTTTCCAGGGTGAGAGCTGATATTTCACCAAGCCTTGGATTCTCCCAAGGGAGCTGGCAGCTCTGTGCTTGCTCCAAACCCTTCCTGGCCCACAAACATCCGGCAGGCTCGTGCCTGCAGCGCACTGGCCGAGGCAGCGTAGGAAGCACGGAGTGAATGAACTCCAAAACCCTCGGATGAGGGATACGGCTGCTCCCAGGAGGGATCCTTCCTCTCCCGTTACTCAAAGGAAGCACTGCAGCTAAATACAGCTGTTACCTTTATCTCCTTTTACCCTGCTTGTGCACAGGCTGGAGGGAGGCCAGGGCTGAGGAATGTTTGCCCCAAACAAGGGGCTGGGAGATCAGCTGCAGGGATGTATATACTGCCCTGCATGCCTCACCTTCCGCTGGGGGACACACAGGGATTTCCTTCCACTGTGTCAGCCCCGTTGCTTTCAAACAGGAACATTGTCCCAGCTTTACCTTGACCGAGAAAAACAACTTTCATCAGCAAAGCTGTATTTATTTGTTGCCTAAAGAGGATATCCTTCCAGTTCCATTATATATTGGCCACCTGCTACGGGCTTCACAAGAGTTTCAGGCTCATGTTCACTCAAGGGCTTAAACACAAGAAATTCCACCTTTATTTCCAGTGTTCATCACTTAAAATCTAATTCAGAAATGAGAGCCTTCAAAGAGAAAAGTGCAGAGGCAAGGGAGCGAAGAGTTCCAGATTTCCAATGTTTCTCAGTTACAATGATACATCTCTCATGCTTCCCTAGGTGACCCAAGCAGCCATAATTGAGGAATACAAAATAACTCTTGGCCAGCAGGCTCCTGTCAGTGCTTCCTCCATGCCCAGGCTGTCCAGTTTGCTACTATTGACCCACCAGTGTGCAGTGGCCAAGCAGGCTACTGTCACTTCACTATATGATGGGCATGTCCTTGTCCATGAGGACATCTCACAGACCAGAAGCCACAACCTTCAACTGAAATTATGACAGATGGCCAAAATTCCATACTCTATATGAACTAAACTTTCAGAGAACTAGTGAATTCAAACTAAAATTTTGAAAGTATGGGAAAGAAATACCAGAATATTGTTTGTTCTAAAAGGTCCCCAGTGGGGGCTGCCCTATTATTTTTCTGTATGATGAGAGAAAAGTTCCCTTTGCACACAGCTGGCACGGAATATTTAGTAAGAAAAATCCTCGTTCTTACAAGACACACAGATTTTAATAGCTCAGCAGTCCAGGCACTGGCAGCCCTGGGGGCTGATGGAATAAGCCTTGCAGATGGAAACAATTATTTAGGAAGGGAAGGACTCCTGCATGCACGGAGCAACATCTCACTAAAACTGAAGCCTCCCACCAACACATTCCAGACTCTTGGAGTAATTTGCTTTGGGGAGTATGCTTTAAGCTACATCAGCTTTTGTATTTCTTTCTTCAATCTTAATTGCAATCACAAAACATACTCCCCTGCAAACTGACCCAACGGTCTGACCAAACAGCAACAAATACCAGGAAATACTGCAAACATCTGAAGCTCAAACCAATTTAGAGACCCAACTCTTCAAGCAACAAGTTGTGATTTCAGACAAGCTTTTCACTACACAACACACCTGGAAGGACTTACCCACCCAATCAATAATTCTGTAGTGGATGACTTACCCCTAAAGTCTGTGGAATAAGTAATGAATAAATCACACAGGCTGTACTTGATATGTAGTTTATCAAACTGAAGTGCTTTACATAGATCAAAATCATGAGTCTTGGAAAGGAACAGAATTTCCAAAAGCACTAATTGATTAGAAAAATCTAATTAAGGGTAGTCCTTCCAAGCCAGCTGCATAAAGAATATTTAATATAATATGTTGCAGGAGAAAATAACTCCAGCAGGTTTCAATTAAGCCTTGTTGCCATATGGATTTTGCATCCGCAGCAGGAAGGCTCAAACATCATGTCACAACTAAGATATTTTTATGTCTCCAACTGAAAGCATTTAAACTGCTTGGAATAGAAGCATATGGGCCATAACATCCCCAATTAAGAAAATATTTTGCTGAACTGGGAGCCTAAAAGGCACATGAAGCAAAAATACATTATATTGTTGGTCAGGTATGGGTAGTTTCTAACTTTTAAAGGCTGTAAAAAGCTAGGAGTGTATTGCATATATGCCCTAGTGACCTCTTATCCAAAAGAGAAGATCCCAGTGCAAGTCACACAGTGATTTTTAAGGAGGCATTGAAGGGGTGGGGGCCCCTTTGCTGTGCAGACAGGGAAGGGCACTGCTCCTAGAGCACTTTACACCATCTCAAGCAGTGAGGGGCTCCTCAGGTCACCACCTCAGCCAACCTCCTGCTTAAAGTAGGGTCAAACACAGCCAGAGCAGGGTTCTGAGAGCTTTGGCCAGCTGGGTCTTGTAAAGAATTGAGGTGCCAGCACCTCTTTGGGCTCCCATTTCAGCACTCCAGTGAGTGATATTTTCCTTAAGGCAAGCTGGACACTCACCCATTGCAGTTTATAAAGCTTTGACAAATAACACAACTCTCTATCCAACTAATCAAAGATGCTGTGAAGTGGGAAACAACAGTTATGCTTCCCATATTTAAAAAAAATACTTCAAAAATGTGTCTTGATTAACCCAAGAGCTCGGCTGCTGCACCCTCTTGGGATCTTGAGCCAAACATTCAGTGTTATTTTTCTTCATACAGCTTGGACCCAAGAGCCCTAATTCCTCTTTACTGGAAACAGATGTCAACCAAGTTAAATCATCCCATGACTCCTGCAGGAGAAGGATGTAAACAGCCACAGCTCACCCAGCTGTTACTCAGAGAGGTCCTGCTGACAAGTTAGGGATCCCCACGCGCTGCAAGACCTTAAAAATGCTTTGACATAGTGATTTGAGATATGTTTATCACTTAGGAGGAGAAAAACACATTAGGTCACTTCAGTTTACACTAGATTAGAGTTTGGGTCTTTTCACCAACATCTTCCAGAGTTTGGAGCCCAGAGGAGAAAGAAATTGTTATCTATGTTTTTATACATACAATGCTTCCCAACAGAGCCTTAATGTTTAACAGACCCCACCCCTGCAAAGTAAAGGCTTTACAAACAAGAAGAGGGGAAAAAGAGAGATTAAGTGATGTGCAAAAGGTCATAAATGACATACAGTACAGTTTGGCACACAGAAATGGATCCTCCACCTCCCAGGAGGCTTAACTTCAGCCAAAAGGAACTACCAAATTATAACTCTCACTAAGGCTGTGCTCCAAAGTGTTCAATCCAGGTTTTGCTATCTTCTCAGCTGAGAAAGATACCTGTTTGCTGCAGCATGGAAGAGCTCTGGGACAGAGGCTGCTGGATGCATGTGAGAAATGATGCACCAGGTGAACAAGAGAGCCTCAGGTGAATTAAATCCAAAGCTGTTTGTGGTCAGTGTGAACAACCACACTGACAGGAGCTCCACTACAGCATCCAAGATTGCAAACTCTCTTGCTGATACCCAGGAAGCAGCTTTTGCACACAACAGCAAAAGGAAATTAAAGCACAAACTCATGGATGCTATTGAAGCACTTGCAAACTGAAAGGCAGCTGCAAGGTCATGCTGCATTCATGCTGTGAGCTCCAAATGCCCAGCAAAGACAGGCACAGGGGCAGGCATTACAGCCAGATTCAGGGAAAGGAAATATTTTAAGAAATATGGATCACAATAAAAAGTCTACAGGGTTCAAACTGAGACCCCTCATCTGTAGGTCTGTGTCCATTCTCCAGGCCAGGTTCACACACTACCAACTTCTTGTAAGAGGCACTGATCCACAGCAGAACCAAAATGCCCTTTCTATACTACTTTTAGCTGAATTCACACACAAAACTCCTATTCTTAGCAGCCAAATATTTATTTGTGCATTATTTTTCATAGCTCAAAGACAGGAAAACCAGGTTTAAACCACTAGTGCCATCAGCATAGCTGTGGTACTGGGGAACTCTGCAGGAACTAGGAGTCCTCAAAGTAGCTTTCTCAAGCAGGTTTTTGCAAGCTGGCACCAACCTCCCTGCTATTACAGTGACACTGCCAGGGACAGCCAGCCCAGCCAAGCTAAAGCTATTCTGAGGGTATTTACACAGACTAAAAACTACACAAAGCATACACTTCTGAAGCACCAGGCTTCAGAACATCACCATGTAGTACAAGAAGCAGTATTCTCCTAGACCTTTAGATTGTTTATTTACCCATCTCAGTTCATCTACTTCTTTGCAGCGATGGTCCCAGTATAACATTTTTAACTTAAACTGTGGCATTCTGGCAACTACCTCAAGATAACAGGGTTTCTTTTTGTGCAGAGGTTAACACAGTCTAAAAGACTCAAGTAGCCTAAACAAGTGAAATCCCACAGAGACAGGAGGTATCATCCCCAGGGCTCCAGCTGCAATATTAGAGGCATCCCCAACAATGCAGCTGCCACATGAAGCCTTAAGTGTGCATGGTGGAAAAGGTGAAGAGAAAAACCTTGACGCTACCAGCAAACGTCCTTCTCGCTGGCTCAGGGAAGACAGCTTTAAGATGTCAGTACAGCCGAGACAATAACCCCATTCCCCAACGGGGCAGAAGCCAAATTCTGCGGGAAAAGCGCCAATTCAGCACTGCACAACCACGACTCCCGGAGCTGCGGGGCACGGCCGGAGCCCCCCAGCAGCGCCGAGCATCAACCTACCTGCAGCGGCCAGCGGCCAGCTGGAGCGGTCAGCGCTGCAGAGCACGGCCGGAGAGGAGGAGGAGGAGGAGGAGGAGAGAGCGGGGGGTTCTCCCGACCCGCATCCCAGCTGGCCGGAGCCGCCCAGGGCCGGGCGCGGAGCTCGGCGGAGGCGAGAGCCGGAGAGGAGACCCTTCTTCCCTCCGCCCCCGTCCCGCCCCTCCAGAGCTCGCCCCGCTCCCCGCCCGCTCCCTCCGCATCTGCCCGGAGCATCCAACCCTTCCCGTTCGCCGCTGACAGGCGAGGAAAGAAACGGGGGATCCCCGCTGGAGAAGAACCCCGAAGCTCCCTCCTAGAAGAGGGGGATGTCCTGGGCAAACAGCTTTTCTTTTGTGTTTTCCTTTCTAAAGAAAGGAGCCGCGAAAATAAAGATGCGGGCAAACAAATTTTATTTAAGAGTACGGACAAATATTTGGCCACGCGGGGCTCAGGGCATGGGGTGGGAAAAGCAAACACAACCAGGGCAGGTTTCATCATTTTTGCGGGCTGGTGTTGCACAGTGTGCCCGGGTAAGGCTCTGGGGAGACAGGCACCGCACACGGGCAGCAGGAACAATGATTCTCACAAGCGGCAGCGCGCTCATTGAATTACTTTGTAATTCAGGTCCTCTTGAAAACAAAAGAGTGTGTTGGACGTGTGCATCAACACAAGAGCACACAGCTGTTCTGTTCAAAGCCAGCGCCTCGATAAACCCTTAGGCTACAAAACGATGGCTCGTCTCAGGCTCCTCTCCCTCCTTGTGGTTCCAATAACTGGTTAAATCAAGCTGTTGTGAGTGTTTCTAGGCTGTAATCTACCTTACATCAGCGTGCCAGCTGTGCTGAAAAACAAAGCCTGAACGGAAATCAGGGACATGCATGCTCGGGATCTGCTGAGGGCTTAATTATTTCTTGTTAATTGGAGGTAGGCCTGCTTCATTTCTGAGACCTAAGTGTTGAAAAGTCGTTTCCTACTTTGAGAACTGACAAGTTGCAGATGAGAAAAGTGCTAATTGGACTATGAGTATAATAATTTTATGGCTGTATTGCATTTAAAATCGGGTGAGAACTACTACAGAGGTTGCCTTGATCTTATTTATTTGAAATCAAAGATTAGTGTTGGGGAACAGAAACTATCACTGGTGCTGTTGGAGTGCTTGGTCCTTGTAAAAAAGGAGTTTATCCCTCTGAAGTGAGAGGGGAGCAGAATGGACAAGAAATTGGCAGCTGTCATCCATTTCACATTTAGGCAGTCCGCACTCTGAAAGCAGCTGCGGTGAGCTGAGTAGGTGCTGCCTTAGTCTGGAATGGGTTTCTTTCTCAGAGAATTCCCCTCCCTCTGGCACGCTGCAGTAGCTGTCACCAATGCTGACCTGGATTGCCATGGGACTCCCTGCTTTATTCTCACCCTGAGCTGGTTCTCTCAGCTTGGCTCAGCTGCAGTTTCCTCCCCAGGACTGAAAGCAGCAGTCCTCTGCTCTTCAGGCTCAGGGAGCCTGGGATTTTCCCAGCTCTTTCACTCAGCAAAGCAAACAGCTGAGCCATGTAGGTAACCAGATAGGATGGCAGCAGCAGAGTCCTCAGGAAGTTAAAGGTCTGGAGCAACAGGCAGACAAAATTCCACGTGAGAGAAGAAAGCAAGGCGCACAACAGCTGGGGAAGAAAAGGAAGAACTGAATTGTCACTGCAATGATATCTTTGGAAGAGATTCCATTTTGAAACCACCAGTGTTTGTTCCCTTCCCTCGCCCACACAACACAACCAACAATGTTATAACCTACAAAAGACAAGTTCAAGCTGCTGTGTTCAAGTCAATAGTTGTACATATGAGGAATTCCAGGAGCACTAAATGGTATCCTAGACAAGACCAAGCTCATTGTTAGCACTGTTAGCTTTTGAAAAACTAGGAAATTAATGAATGCTAAATAAATTGTTACTACACTGATTTGGTTCCGCCTTGGTGGTGATAATGGTCTTAAAAATGCTTTGAACTGAGGTATTGCTGATGCCATGCTAAAGCTCAGCTTCAGGGTGTGTTAGTCAAATAACTGCAGCAGGTTAAGATGATTCTAGCCCTTGGCTAGTCCAGCCTAAGCAAGGTGTGCACTCCCACAGAACTGGTGGAAGGAAATGTGAGTGAGTACCTCAGTTGCTGCAATTCAAAACTCCCAGCAATGTAACTGAGCAGACAGGACTGGGAATAGTGACAGTGGAGGCACAGAGCAGCTTTCCCTTGTGAGCCCCTTCTGCAAAGGAACAGACAGTCAGGAACAGGGCACAGGGAAAGAGAAGACACACAAGACATGAAGCTCTTCCACTGCTTGAAATTTATCTTTTGGGATTTGTGTAAAGCCTAAAAGGATTAGGGTTGCTGTGTTTGCAAAGAGATTTCTGGCCTCAGTTCTTATTGAGCAAGTGAAATACATCTTATTTTCAGTCACATGCTCCACTGTAAGAAATCTGAAGCAACTTTTTAAAGTACATAGTACCAGCCATAAATACCGGGAGAGTTTTTACACACAGTTGAGTTAAACCTCTTATCTTAGAGGAATAAGTAGCAAATTTTGCCATTTTAAATGCAGTTCTCAAGGACTTTTAAAATATGCATATGTACCTTTAAGTATACATACACACACACATTCATGATAGTCATTCTGCACAATTTTGTGTTACCTTTACCTCGTCTACAACAGGAGTCATCACAAATTGGGAAGGCAGAAAATAAAACCTCCCATTAGTTATTAACCAGGCAGAAAACAATCTTGGAGCTTTGTCTTGCCCAAGAGGCCTCTGAGTCAGGCAGAGGTGAAAAAAGTCAGAGCTGAGGCACAAAAGCAGTAGATATGCAAGGAGGCAGCCTGTCCCACTACTCACCATCAGGATGTTATAGAAAATGCTCTTTTCAGCACGGGAATATCTTATCTCCTGCCTCTGGGACGAGCTGTTTGAGGTCACTGCAAGAAGGCTTTGCTTTTGCCTTTTTGGATTTGAGCTCAGATAAGCAGGCTTGGGCCTCAGTCTTCCCACAGCTCCACTGGACTGTGACTCCTCTTGCATCTCTGCACTGGATGCATCACTCTGGTTTTCTTCCTTTGTTAGTTCATCTTCAGAGTCAGGATCAGGCTCATCAGGTGATTCTTTCTCAATCTTTTCTGTGCTGGGCATCTGTGCTAGAAGCAGGTTTCAAAAGAACATGTAAAATACCTGTATGAGGCTTTTTTCCCCATGGCTGTAAGACTCACACATTCCATCTAGGAGCTGGACAAAGTTCCTCTGAACTTTTTCCAGCTGAAATAAAGGATTTTCAAACCAAACTAGATAATAAAAGGCCTTTACAAGTGTTTAATTTTAACTAATTAGCTCTTAGTCAGCAATTTTATTAAAGGAGAAGCTGAAACACTACATTTTTGCTTGTGCTTGCTGTAAACTAGCATAAAGGAAGTGGATACAACTGAATTAGTTAGGAAGTTATTAAAAAGAGTACTTTTATTTTTATAACTGGGAAAAGCTTTAATGTTCTTATTCTGTAAATATGCTGTTATGTAAAAATGTAGTGATGTGTCCAGTTTTACTGGTTAAAATGTAATTTAGAGCATTTGTGGAAATAGTTGGAGGCCTGGTGCTAACAGCAGTCACTACAGGCCAGAAATTGTGAATGTAAATGTAGCAAGAATAACGTGAAAAATCTCCTTCAAAACATCAAGAGAATTACTCTGTCCAGACAAAAGCCTGAGCACTCAACTGCAGTGTAAGAATGTGGCACAGCTATGTAAAATAGATATTTTGTCACTGATTTTGAATTTCCTCAACTGGGATTAGATTTTTTTTTTCTCCAGCATTAGAGCACAGTAGCAAGGCTTTATCCTCACAAGTGCAACAACAAGCTTCTTATTAGTCTAAACCAAAGGCTGTTATTGGTTGCTGACATGTTAAAAGAAAGAATCAGGGATGGATTGGAAAAACAAACTGGAAAAATACATAAATAAATGAAAATGCATGTCTTGCTCCCTTCAAAACTTTCTATCAGCCTCAGCATAAAAGAATTCCTTCATACCAGCTCCCCCAGTAAAACCCTCCATGTCTTTCCAAAAAGGAGAGGTGCAAGAGAACTGTGAGGGCACAATTTAAAGTGTACAGAATTAGAGGATTAGGCTTGCTTTCTAGGAGACTTTTGAAAGAGAAACCTAGAAAAATTACTTGTCCTTTGTCCTTCTTAAATCAAATTACCATTGCGAAAAAGGGAGAGTGTGAGAAGGGTAAGTACCAGCTTGGCTGTCTTATAAGCATTTTTGATAGAAAAACATAATAATTTGTTTGTTTTATAATAATTTATTTGCTTTTTCTGTATGCTACCACCAGTACTAACAAACCTTTAGCTTCCTCCTGTGACAAGTGGCACTAACCTAAAAATAGCCAGCAGAGTGCTTTAAAGAGGAAGTTAACTCTATGCAGCAGCATTTTACCTGATCAACTGCCCAACTTACCTTCATTAAGCAGCAGCTGTAGCCAGATAATGGCGATGATCAGCAGCATTACAAAGGGCAAGCAGAACCAGAAGAAAAGCAGAGGAAAGGTCAGCTCGTTCACCAGGGGAACCAGGGGATACCTCATGGCTTGCTTCAGGTTACTCTAAGTTTAGAACAGCCCGACTGCTCCCCTTTCTAACCACCTTTTAATAACTCTCATTGCAGCGCTGGTGGTCACAAGAAAGGAGTGGTAAATCTGCAAAGGGGACAGCCCCGTGCTGGGGAGGGAGCAGCAGGGATTAATAGGGGATAAGAACAACTGAGAAAGGCCAATCAAATCAGATGTTTTCTTCAGCTGCTATTTAGAGGATAAATACAGGTTAGGAAGCTTTCCAGGCTTAAGTTAAAACTGTAGTTATAGTTCTTGTCTTTGAATATAGGGGAGGTAACCCAGTGCTTTGGCCACTTTGAGACTGAGCAGCCAAGGTTGCTCTTGAGAATAAAACAGATTCAACCTTCCAGAGAAGTGTAGAGGATGAGCAGCTACAAGATTCTTCTCCTGGGCTCTTATTCAATGTAGAGCCCAAAAATGTCCCATATAGACTCTATTTTTACCCTACTCTGTATATCCTCATCTATTAGTTAATCCTTTAGGGAAATAAACCTTTATATTTTAATTGCCCTTCTGTCTCCCTTCCCTCCAAGAAAGGCAACTAGCACATTTCATAGGATGTGTGCCTATAAAAACATTGCTTAGGAGTAAAGGAATTCAGTAGTGATCAAAGAAGGAACCAGATAAGTGATTTGATAACTTAATATTCATCACACTGTGGGTTTCTCTTTCAATAAAATAAAGCCATAATCTATTGCTTACCTCACAGAGGGTTGTTTGACTAGATTGTTTGTGGAGCTCTCAGGAGAAGAGAGCAGTGATGTAAATGTATGTTACAAATGATTGCCTGCTTTTAATGTTCTTGCTCTGAGCGTTTGTTTGTTTTTATGTAGTAACAGCCCCTTGAAATGAGCCTTTTAATCCCAAGATCTAAATGAACTCTGCAAATTCTTATTAATTCACATTAATAACACCTTTGCATGATAAAAGAAAGCTATTAGCCCTGCTTTGTGCATTGGGTAAACAAGTGAGAAAAGCCATTAAAGCCCTGAGCTTCAAGGATGCTCAATATCTGAGTCCCCATTTCACACAGTGGGGGTGGCAGGTTGGGGGCACCTCTGGAAATCAGGCTGTTGATAGTTTGTCTGCAGTGCTGAGAGGGATGGAAAGGAGCTGAAGCTGTGATCTGTTTAATTTTAATGATGAATTGTGTCTCTTAGTCACATCACTGGAAGCCCTTGGAGTCCACGCTGGCTCTCACTGAGCTGAGCCAGCCTGGGACGTCCCTGTTGCCATGGCAGGATGGATCCCACCCTGGAACCCCATCTCCCCAGGGAATGGGGGTTGAAATAAGGAGGAAAGGCCCTCCCCATTCCCTGGCTGGTGGCACAGGAGTGGCAGATGCCTGGGCCGTGTCAGTGACCTCCTGGGCAAGTGGCACAGCCCGGGGCTCTGGGGTTTCACCTCCACACAAGCCACAGCCATTGGGGAGGTTTCCCAGCCCAAGTTTAAAGAGCAGGGGGGCCCTGAGTGAAGGGGAGCAGGGGTACAGGCTGATGGTGGTACCCATAAAGTTGGATTTGTTACCTGGTGTGCAACAAGCCAATAATGACACTCTCGAGAGGGACATTGTTTATTTCAGAGCTGCCCCAGCCTGGGTGCTCAGTGCTATTCCAGAAATCCAGCACACCCCCATGGACTTTCCCTGCCATTATTTATACACAGAAATTTAGAGTTGGTGACTTTCCAAGCACAGCCCCTCTGTTAAGACTGCTTAGTAAGTTTCTTGCAAGTTACATCAGCCCAGCAATTTCTGTGCATTCTCAGGGGAAGGGTCTTTTTTAGCATTATAATGAACATGTTCAGCTCTAGGACACATGGACCTTGAGTATTTTGCCAAGCTAGCAATACATAGATAGACATACATCAACATTTTCATTTGCTACGTCCATGAAGCTCATTAGCTTCAGGATGTCCTTGACTAAGGGATGATCCTGCTGCCTGTTCCACTGATCAGGTCTCCTTTCTTGCTCATTAGGCTTGAAAGCACACAAAGGTCTTACATCAAAGAATATCCCAATTTAAGATAATCTTGACAGGTTCCACCCTGGGGGTGCTGGTGGACAGTGGCTGAACATGAGCCAGGTGTGCCCAGGAAGCCAACAAAGTCCATGGCACCCTGGCCTGTCTTGGGACTACTGTGGCCAGCAGGACCAGGAAAGTGATTCCTGCCCTGTGCTGGGCCCTGGAGAGGGCCACCTCGGCTCCTGGGCCCTGGAGAGGGCCACCTGGACTCAGGAAGAACAATATCCAGGGCTGGATGAGGCTCTGGCCTAGTGGACATGGTTGCCTTAGGTCGTAGGTTGGACTTGATGATCTCAGAAGCATTTTCCAACCCAAATGATCCCGTGAGGGATGCTCAGAGCAGCACAGAGCAGACGATTGTCCCCCTCTGCTCTGCTCTGGTGAGAGCCCACCTCAAGCACTGGGCACAGTTGTGGTGTCTCCAGCACCAGATGGAGATGGAGCTGCTGGAGCAGCTCCTGGGGAGGCCACGAGGCTGCTGAGGGCACTGGAGCACCTCGAGACAGGCCAGGAGAGCTGGGGCTGCTCAGCCTGGACAGCAGAAGGTTGTGTGCAGACCTCATGGCACATTTCCAGTGTGTGAAGGAGCTGCAGGGAAGCTGGGCAGTGACTCTTCCTCAGGAGATGCAGCGACAGGACAAGGGGGAATGGGNCCGCTCGCTGGCGGCGCGGAGCCGCGGGGCCCGCGGCGGGGCCGGCGCGGAGACCCAGGTGGGGAACGACCTGGGCAGCCCCGAGCCCCTGCGCTGGCTGCTGCGCTCGCCCTTCGACCGCAACGTGCCCGTCCAGCTGGAGCTGCAGGAGCTGCTCCTCGANCAGAAGGTTGTGTGCAGACCTCATGGCACATTTCCAGTGTGTGAAGGAGCTGCAGGGAAGCTGGGCAGTGACTCTTCCTCAGGAGATGCAGCGACAGGACAAGGGGGAATGGGNCCACGTCTTCCAGCGCCTCGGCGTCTCCTCGCAGGTACGGCCGGGCCGGGCGGAGCCGCCCGAGGATCCCGAAATGGTTTGGGGTGGAAGGGACAGCGCTCCACCCTCTGCCATGGGCACGGACAGCTTCCACTGGACGGGGTTGCTCAGATTTCTGTGCAGCCTGGCCTTGGACACTTCCAGGGATGAGACAGCCACAACTTCCCTGGGCAGCCTGTGCCAGTGCTTCGCCACCTTCACAGGAAGGAATCTTTTCTTAATACCCAACCTAAGCGTACTTCTCTAAACTTACTGTTGAGTAATGCTCTTATTAGTTGTGTTTACTGACCACCTGCATAACCAGCTGTGTTGAGAGTTGCTTCTCAGACCATGGAGCCCTTTACCTGCATGACAACACCAGTTTGAGAGCTTANTAAGGTCCATTCCATGATTCTGTGCCGTGTTGGCCGCTTCCTGTCCCACAGGTACGGTCTCCTCTCCTTGGAAGCACACAAAGCTCCCACATTACGGAGCACACCCATTCAAGATTATCTCGATTATCTCGATTATCTCAAGGCCCCGCGCGGCAGCAGCGGCGCTCCGGAACCCCGGTGCGGGCCCGCGTTGCCGGCCGGACGCAGNCAGCTGTGTTGAGAGTTGCTTCTCAGACCATGGAGCCCTTTACCTGCATGACAACACCAGTTTGAGAGCTTTACCCAGAGTGAACTACCACTGGTTTTTACTCACTCCTCTCTGCATAGATTTTGATTTCTTAGATTTTTAATAATTTATATATGCCTTTAAAAGTCCATTCTCCTCTACCATTATGGGTTTACTCTTTGGTTGAATTAGTATTAACATCTTTTTTACCCCCTTAAACACTAGATACGATTTAACTTTCATTATTAATACCCTGCACATAAAGTGCTTTCTCATGCCCATTTTGGAGGAGTTTTTTGCTGATGCTTAAAAGAAGAAGCGGAGGTAACTAACCCTGGCTTTTCCCTTCATACCTTTATTACTGTTCTTTCCCCTTGTCTCTCCCAGGGCTGTGTGGATCACCCAATTGTTCTGACAGAAGCAGTTTGCAACCCTCTGTACTCAAGGCAAATGATGTCTGAGCTCCTCTTTGAATGCTACCAAGTGCCAAAGGTGTCCTATGGCGTGGACAGCCTGTACAGTTTTTATCACAACAGGAGGCAGAGCTGGCCCTGCAGTGGTTTGGTGATATCCTCAGGGTACCAGTGCACACACATTTTGCCAGTCTTAGAAGGCAGGTGAGTTCTGAGTGTCTTAAGTCTGGTGCTTTTCAAGTGATGCAAATACCTGTTCCTCCAGCCCTGCACTATTAACTCTTGTAGTAATTTATACTGATGAGTTAAAACCAGGTCTGCAGATTTTGCTAAGTTGTGTTGAGTTTTGAATTGAAGAAGCAGTGCAGCTCTTGTAAGTGTGTTTAGTTGCTAATTGTGCCTTGATGTGTACTTTCAAAGGGAGAAGGGGGTAGGTTCCCCAAGTGAAACTGGGCATTAAAAAACAATTTAGGTTTTAAAGCAGCTTTGGCACAAAGAGAAGTGCTCTGTGTGTGAGACTTCTGCAGTGCTTGAGATTTTTTATCATTCTGCTTATTCTGCTACATTGCTCTAGTTTCTCTTTTTGCTTTTTTTTCTCTTTCTTAATCTTTACTGCAGGAGATGGCTTTATTATGTCTGGTAATACATTTTCAAGGTTTACGCTTGTCCAACCACTAAGTGTTACAAAGGTTAAAAAACTACTTTTTGCACCACTATCCATCACTTCTCTTGTTAGAACAGAACATCTCCTTGCTGTGGCCAAAATTTTTTAATATTTGGGCTTTTTTTAAAAAGCAGAACAGAGCCTTTCAGAATAAAATAGTGAACACAGCAGTGATTTTGCTGTTGCCTGAGAAAAGCAGGTGTGTTCGATTCTCTGGTAAACCGAACCTTGAAATATTTATCTGTGCATATTCATCTACAGAAATCAAGCACTTTGGGGGGAGGCAGGAGCTCTGTTTGATTTGCTGTGGATTCCCCCAGTGTGAGCTGTGTCTGTTTGCATTTTGAGGCTGGATGCCAAGAACTGCAAGCGCATTAACCTGGGGGGGTGCCAGGCTGCCGTGTACCTGCAGCGGCTGCTGCAGCTCAAGTACCCCGGGCATTTCGCTGCCATCACGCTGAGCCGCATGGAGGAGATCCTGCACGAGCACAGCTACGTCGCCCAGGACTACATTGAAGGTAAAACCAGCTCTAATTCACCACCAGCTAGTGCTCACCCACTTTATTGATATTGTTCACCCACCCATGTTGTTGGTCTTTAACATAATTCCCCACTAGTTCTCAATGGTTTTCGTTTGTCCTCTCTACCCCCTTGTTTCGAAGTTGGCTCGAATTCTTTCAGAAACATTCTGCTGTTCTCTTTTTTTGTGGTAACCTGCCTTACGTTTAACAGCAGTTTAATATTTAAAATTAAGCCAGAAATAAAATTTAACTACTACTACAAAGGAAAAATCTGTATTGGTTCAAATTTCTGTGTGAATAAAAACTGTGATGGTTTCATCAGAAAGGAATTTAAAATGAGCTTTTTGTTTCCTTTATACGTCAACAAAACCTCTAATTGGGTTAGGATTTCTGTGTTTCGTATCTGCTTTAAGGTTTCCAAAGTTGCACAGGACATTTCTCATGACTTTGTGTTAATTAAATAAGTTTTAAAACTTCCATGGCAAATGTCATCGGAAGTAGTGCCTGAAGAAAAGTGGTTTTTTTAAAATTTGTCATTTGTAAATGAGCCTTCCTTAGCAATGTGTGAGTGCTCTCTGTCCCCTTGGGCACAGAGACTTCAGTGTGCACTTGCACTTTGTAGTACTTGGTGTTTCCTGGAGGTCAGAGCACTCAGAGCTGCCTGCACTGGCTGTGTGACCTGGAGGCAGCACTCAGAGGGGACAGCCAAGCTTGGGAACAGCTGCCAAGAGGTGACAAAATTCTGTGCTTGCCCTTTTTTTGCCTTCTTTCCTCACCTTTCATCCTTTGCGCGGGGTGCGCGCAACACGTCAATCGTTGTTTTGGGCTGCAGGAACAAAAAGTTCCTTTGCTTTCCAAATGCCCAGAGCTGCAGAAGTGGCGGTGCCCAGAGTACTACGAGAACAACGTGCACAAGATGCAGCTGCCTTTCTCCAACAAGCTGCTGGGCAGCACTGTGGCATCCGAGGAGAAGCAGGAGAAGAGGCAGCAGCAGCTGCGGCGGCTTCAGGAGCTCAACGCGCGGCGTCGGGAGGAGAAGCTGCAGCTGGACCAGGAGAGGCTGGACAGGTTGCTGTATGTGCAGGTAATGAAGGCAGAGTTTCAGTGTCTTGGGAGGAGGGCAGGCTGCCCTCAGAGCTTTATCAGAAGGTCACACATCATGGTAAAGAAGCTGTGACTGTTGTGGGTGTTCCCTGATAGGAGCTTACTTGTGAGTTATAGAGAGAGATTATTGATGCAGGGGGTGTTCTCAGTTTCTGAGCAGCACTTCTTTTGGGAAATACTTCAAATGCTGTCAAAGTGTGCACATCATAGTCTCTAGTCATTCAAGCAGAGTGTGTGTGCATCATTGCTGAGTGCTGTTGCTTTCTCTTGTTCATCACAGCTGACTCTGGTCTGTCCACAGGAACTTTTAGAAGATGGTCAGATGGATCAATTCCACAAAGCTTTGGTGGAGCTGAACATGGACTCTGCAGAAGAGCTTCAATCTTACATCAACAAATTGAGTGTGTCTGTTGAACAAACGAAGCAGAAAATCCTACAGTCAGAAGTCAATATTGAAGTAGATGTTGTGGACAGCAAACCAGAGGTAGGATGTTTTCACCAAGTGAATCCTCATTTTATCTCTGAAAGAATTAAAATACTTTTGTGCTTGAAAATGTGTCCCTTCAGACTTCCATTGATGAACTAAGCCTTTTCTTTAACACACTGCAAGTCAATAAGTTGGCAACTGCTTCTCTCTTTTCAGAGAGAATGTCCTGAGACAACCATCCTTAATCTTCAGTAGTCTTCTATTAAAGATACAGAGGAGATAAAGATACAACCCATCCATCTTTTTGTTAAAAAAAGTATTTGTTTTCCTTTTTGTTCTTCCCCATCCGGTGCAGAGAACTTAAATGGTAAACAACCAACCCTGCCTTTGTTGTGGCTGTCTATTTTTGGTGCATTTAAGCAGCATGTTCTGTTTGGGTTCCTTAATGAAATATTAATTACTACACTTGGTTGTTGGAGTTGTCTTGAAGATGAGAAGTTCCTTGTCTGCTTTGCCAGACTAACACAGGCCCAGCACACAGCAGCTGCTGCCAAGAGGTGCTCTAAGGCTGCTTGTGCATGTGCTTTTAATTGCCTTTCAGGTCACATAAGACAAAGATTTTTGGCTTTATCAGCCTCTGTTCAGGGAAAAGGTAGAGAGCAAAACAGAAAATTGAAGCATAGAGGGGAGATCCTTATTTAGGTTGCCCAGAGAAGCTGTAGCTAGCCCATCCCTGGAAGTGTTCAAGGCCAGCTTGGAGTAACCTGGTCTAGTGGAAGGTGTCCCTGCCCATGGCAGGGGGTGGAACTGGATGAGCTTTTGAGGTCCCTTCCAACCCAAACCATTCCATGATTCTATGATTATCAGTGCAAGAATCAAAATGATTGTGCTTCAGCAAAATTCAGGGAGATGATGGGCTTATCATTGTGGTGAAGAATCTTTCTGCCTTCGGTCAAAAGAAGTTACTCTAGATAAAAGAATTGAAAGATTAGCAGTTACCTGTGATTTTTCTCAGTGAAAATGTGCCTAAATTCCAACATCTCCCACACCCCTGTTCTTTGCTGGGTGAAATCTCAGACCTCAGAATGAATCCACAAGCTTTGTTATTTGATTTGTGCCTTGAGAGAGCACTTAGAATTATCACAAAATCCCTTTGTAAGACCAGATGTTCAGCTGAGTTCTGTGTATCTTTCTAGTTTTGTCTTTTTCCATTTTTTATAAGATGAAAAAAGAAATGCATTTAACAGGACTACATGAGACTATGTTTTTTGCTATAACAATGAACACTTCTAAATGTCAAAAATAGATACTTAAGAATGTTTGAAGGATGTAATTTTACCTCATCCTGGCATTGCAACAAATGTTTCAAGTGTACAATAACCAAAAGAAATATTTAGCAACAAAATCCCAGAGGTAACATTGTAACACAAAAAAATCAAGATAATTAAAAACCTGCTCCTACCTCACAACAGAAGTCTTGTAGGATTTTGAGTGATGCTTTTCATTAGGACAGAGCTTCATGTCTGTGTAAAATAAAAGGGGATTTGGTGTGTCCTGTGAGCAAATATTAGACAGCTGAAACTCAAAAATTGTGTGTTGGCTTTGTAGCTAGCAAATATTTGTTTTCCAGTCCCACACAAGCAAAATATGGAATTTAATGGTAATTATAGAGCAGTTAGAGGTGTTGGAAGGGTACCAGGTTTTAACCAATATAAAAAGCTATTTTACTAAGTTTTAATATGCTGTTATGCTTAGGACATGGCTGCCTGGGATCCTGGCAGTCACCCTCCATTTCTGAGTTGGCATTGGGATAAATTTATTGGAAGTGTTTGATTTTTGTGCTTTGTGTGAATGTCTGTATTTCTGTTTCCTAGGTGTATTTGTTTTCAGGCATGTTAAAGAGTTGAGATTTGAGGAGCCTGAGTTTTCCAGCCATGTCACCAGAATTGAAATCACACCTGAGCTAACCTACCATAACATACTTGCTCTGTTTCCAGACTCCTGACTTGGATCCACTGGGCAGTGAACAGTCCCTGGAGGATGTGGAAAGTATCAATGAGTTTGAACCTTTATTTGCTGAGGAGCAGCCTGAAGTTGAGAAACCTGTTGCTGCAGTGCAGGTTTGGTTTCTGTATTTACACCTCATGCCAGGGGTTTGCATCCCAGCTGTCCAGCCAGTCTGCTGACATTTCTCTTCATGCAAACATTGTTTGCCTGCTCTTGGAAGAGATGCCTAAATTACCTGAACAGGACATTAAGAGAGAAATCCTGGCAATCTTAGCTGGTGGTTTAGGATGAGAATTCCCTCTTGGCTCACTCTGCAGGCAGTGCCTGGTGTAGCAGTGCTGTGTTATTAAGGGGAAAAAAGTTCTGCTCAGGTGTTTTTGTCTGTGATCCATAGCCTGATATCCCAGTGGACACAGCTTTCAACTTGTGAGGTTGAGCCTTAGAATTAAGTGGCTCCAAGCAGAATAAATTACAGGAAAAGTCCATCTTCCCTGACCTTTTGGAACTTTTAGCATAATACTGTTTCTCTGTGGGAGCATTACCATTTAGGTTTTTGTACAGAATGGTTTGGAAACATTGCTTATTGCAGAATATCATTGTTTTTTAAAATAATTCTCCACTACTTCTCAATGTTTTAAAGCCCGTGTTTAACCTGGCAGAGTACCACCAGCTTTTCCTTGGCACTGAAAGAATCAGGGCTCCAGAGATTGTCTTCCAGCCCTCCCTGATAGGAGAGGACCAGGCTGGGATAGCAGAAACCATGCAATATGTCCTTGAGAGGTGAGTTTACAGAACTATTTACTTCAGACAAGCTATTATTCGTTTGATACCAGCTTTTGAAATGTTGGGGGTTTAGCAATAATAGCAATAATTTGTGAAAATATGTTGAATATTTCTTTTTGGTGGGGTCAAGCATTGCAGGTTAGACATGTCTTCCTGAAAACCATATGTAACTCTGCTTGTTTTAAGTCAGTGAGTCTGCAAAGTTTTTTGATCTATAATCAGTGATAAATTTTTGAGCACACACCTCCAATATATGTGTATTTGTAAATTACAGCTACTACTAAATTATTACGAACATTTTAAAACATACACAAAAATAGAAATTTAAAAAGAAAGAGATAAAGGTGAAATAAGCACTATTTAAATGTATTTATCAATTTATCTGCCTGTACCCCACTGGATTGTTTTGCAAAGATCCCACTTTAGAGATCCCTGGTCCAACTCGTTATTGGGGGAAACAACAAACACTTGCAACAACAAACACTTGCAACAGTGAGCTGGCAGTCTCTGGTTTTGGGAGACCAAAATCAGGGATAACATTTTAAAGTTAAGATACAGGCATTCCTGCTGGACATTTCCTGACAAATTAGCATTGATGAAATGTCACCCTTTAACTGTATGAACGTAGGACATCACATTTTCTGAAAGGTGAGAATTCCAGCCCTAGAAAGAAATCCAGTTGTTGATTTATGGGGTACTGAGTGCTTTCAGGATTTTTTCTGCCACCCCCTTAATTTCCAGAAAACAAACAAAGTTTTTGGTGCTAGGAAAATTAAGTATCTCAAAGTGAATCCTGGGATAAGGTATCAATATTCCCCACAGCTGTTCCAGTTCATAGGGCAGATGTCCTTGAGAAAGGCTGAAGCTGTTCTTGTTCTTCACAGGTATTCAAAGGAACAACAGGCTATCCTTGTCCAGAATGTTTTCCTCACTGGTGGAAATACGATGTACCCTGGCCTGAAAGCCAGAATCCAGAAGGAACTCCTGGAAATGAGGCCATTCCAGTCATCCTTTCAGGTGTGTGTGTTGCCATGATGTTTATGTGAACAACCTGTTCTGCTGTGTTCAGGTGGAATTGGGTGAAGTGCAGAGCAGGGCTACTTAGAGCGTGGGCTTGGAGAGGGTTTTAAGGCAAGACTCTGCAAACAGCCTTTTGACCTGAGAAGGTGCAGTTAAGCAAGGATTGTTGCTCACAGCATAGTGAGTAGGGAAAAGGAAAGTCTACTTCTGCTAAAGGACCATGTACACAAAAGCATGTTTGACTGAAAATTTGCAAATTGATTGCTTAGGAATTGATAGCAAGGTGAAAACAGACTTGAACCCATTCCTAACATTACTCTTTCTGAGACACCCTGAGTAATCAGCTCAAATTTCTGAAATTCAGTTGTTTGTGTCATATACCATTGTAACCAGAGTAAAAAGGGCTTCCCTTTCCTGTGCTAAATTGACATTGTTGTTCTGTTTTCCTTCCATCCAGGTTAGCCTTGCTTCCAGCCCTGTCCTGGATGCCTGGTATGGAGCTAGGGACTGGGCAGTGGAACACATGAACCGTGAGGAAGGCTGGATCAGCAGGAAGGACTATGAGGAGAAAGGGGGGGAATACCTCAAGGAACACTGTGCCTCCAACGTCTATGTTCCCATCCGCCTTCCCAAGCAGGCCCCACGGGCAGCAGAGGCTCCCAGCAGAGCCTCGGGCTCAGGGAACCCCAGTGAGCAGGCATAGCCCTGTCCTTGGCACCCTCAGCAGGCAAGAGTTCTGCTGTGCAGCAGGGTGGAGCCTCCCTGCCTGCTGGGAGCACTGAGGTCCCATCCAGGTCCTTGGCCCAGGAGGATGGGACACGCTGGCACAGTGTGCCTCTCACACACAGCAGCTCGTGGAGAGGAAAAATCCCTCCTAGAGACTGTCCTAGCAAGGCTCAGGGGTTTTGGAGAGTGTGTGTTTTACAGCTTTTTAAGATGTAATGAAACGTCCTGGTTCTGTGTGGTTTTTATTGCAGCTGGGCTGTAGCAAGGCAGGCAGCCCAGCAGGTGTCCCCCTTGCCCGTGTCACCATCGGCTGTGGGGACATGTCGGGCAGGTCGTGCTGCAGGACACCCGGGGGGGGCTGAGCTCAGCCCTGCCTCCCGAGGCCTCGTGTTCCATCTCCTTCCTGCTGCAGCACCGCCAAATAACCAGCGGGTACTTCTTGTCTCCATCGATGTCAGAGACAGCGGTCTTGTGGCTAGATCTGGAGAGCTGGGCACATAAAGACACAGCCCTCCATAAAGCACAGTCCAGAGGCACTGCCAAGCCTTCTGCTGCCCTGCAGTGGTTCTGCAGGCTGAGCAGGGCAGCTCTTTGATGGGACTTCTTGGTCAGAAGTTGTTGTAGCAATAAAGCAAAGCTTTTTGCTTTACCACTAACTTAGGTGTTTCAGTGATTTCACCTCTTTAGAGCTATGAGGATGGGTTGGATTGGTTGTACTTTGCTTAAAAACACAGATTTGCAGGCAGGCCCTGTTCTCCTGTACAATGTTACAGCTTAAATTTGCCTGGGGATTCAGCTGTCACAATGAACAACTTGTTGCTTTCCCAAAAGAATAAGCCATACTGAATGCTGAACCCAAATCTAAGGAGACTCCATCACAAAAGTTGGAAAAGGCAAGGTAGTGGGGAAAATATCCAGACTGTAACTGATACAAAGAAGGTGTAGAGGTGGTATTTGGTGTCCCCAAGGGCTGCAGAGCATCAAGGTAAGTTGTCATCTGTCAGATTCAAAAGCAGAGAACATGAGGAACTTGCTTTTGCTGAAGTTGGTTGCCACAGGATGAGATTTTTGGATTCAAAAGTATTACTGAGATTTACAATTTTTATAAAATAGAAATCTGTGGGTAAATATTGAGGTCTCACCTGTGCATTGAGTGTTCTTCAGAGAGCCTGTGAGGGAAGGGTTGTTGCAGACCTGCTCTCACACAGCTCCTGTGGCACCCAGCCCTGGCCATTCCCAGGTGGGATGCTGGTCTTGGTGGCCCCTGCCTGCCCCTCACAGGCTGTTGGGCAGGGCAGGAGAAGGGAGCTGGCTGCCTCCAGGTGACCTCAAGTTTGGATTATTGATCCTATCCCTGGCTGCCTGGAGGCAGTTTTTAGGACAATTAAGGGAATTCTGTGGGTTGTAAAGAATGTGGAAAAACATGCTGTGCTGAAACCAGCCAAGTTACACCCGAACATGTCTTTTCTGATCTCAGTGACCTGGAGTAAATGATGTCCCATTGCTATCTGACCCCTCTCTGACCCTTCTTTAGCTTTACTTTAGGCTTTAGAGGGACTACCCAAGATATGGAAATAGTTCTGATACTTGGTGTTGCCTGCTAAATAGATAAGTGTTGCACATAAAGCAGTTCCAGAATGAGGGCCTGAAAGGGCATCTATAATACATGATTATGTGACTTCTAAATCTATGGCCAAATCGTGCCAGCCACTTCTCTTGCATTAATTCAAAGCAGAGCTGTCTAATTCTGCAACGAGGTGCCAGAGCAGCTGCTTAAACAGCTTTAAGGAAGCAGAATTTTATAATCTCCTGAATATTAGCTGTTAATTTGTTACTTTGTGCCACAGTAACCAGAGTAACTGATGAATTTGGACTAGGTGATCACTGTCACAGGCTGCTCTGAGTGTGCTGGTGGCCATTCAGGTGCTTGGAGCAGCACCATGAAAAGCATGAATTGCAGAATGGGATGAATTTTGCTCATTTCAGTTCAGTTCCCTGGTAATGATTTGCTGTGGTGCTGCCTGAGCATTGGTGCTGGCAGGACAGAAATGGAAGGAGTGAGTGGTGCTGAGGGCAGGAGGACACAGCAGTGTCATTTCAGACAGCAGTGTTGGAGTCCTTGTGGAGCTTCACCATTGTGACACTTGGGGCAAGGTTTCTCACCCCCATGTGCAGAAGAATGTGGGTGTTTTCCATGCAAGTGGCACAGGGCTCTCCAAACCCAGAAGGGGCTTGGGCTGTCTCCTGTCATTGGTTTATGCCCTCTGAGAGAGGAACAGGCCAAAAGACACCTGCTAGGCTTCTTTTTAATGGAACTTTTGGTTGTGTGAGGAGCAGTAGGAGGAAAAATAATCCTGCTGTGGAGAGGGATCTCCAAGTGCTGCTGTGAGAGCCTTTGGCAAGTGATGGCAGGGCTGTTGCTGAGTGAGCTGCTGTGCCAGCAGCCTCAGAATCATTGCTGTGCTCATCCTGGCAGTGTCCTCCAAGCTGGCCCAGGGCAATTGCCAGGGCTGAGATGGTCAAGTGGTTCCCATTTGGCCCTCGGTAAATTAAGTTCAAAGCAACCTGTAACCTGGTTATACAATTCAGTTATGCCCTAATTCAGGTCAAAGAATACGAAAGTACAATTTCACAGCAGTGCTGAGTTTGGTCTATTTAAAAGAGAGCTCAAACTGGGTCCCACCTTTCACAGGGTCCCTAAGATCTGCTCTGGGTGGAAACACCACGTCAGTGAGCAGCCCTGGAGACTGAGCATCCATCACGTGTCCCATGTCCCAGATTTCCTTTGGAGCTGCCGACGAGCCTCGCTTTGGGGCTTCAAGGCTTCTTGTGCTTCCTGTGCCACAGCAACTTCAAACATGTTCTTTGCTAAATCTCTGCTAGGACACCGAGATTAGAACTCTCTGCTCCAGTTATTAATCTCTGGAATACTTAATGTGCTGTGTAAGACAGCATCTCGGAAGAAAGAGAAGATGCCCGTGAACTGTCACTTAAAATTTAGGATTATCCCTCCAGAGACAGCCCACAGTGATCCTCTGGCAGTCAGTCATAAACCACAAGTTTTGAAGCTTGTGTGGGATGAGCAGGGGAGAGGAGAATGCTGTAATGGATTTAACATTATCCCCAAAGTCATATGGTGATTTCCAGCCCATGGTTGGGAACGCCAGGCACAAGCAGCAGTGTGCAATCCCATTGCTCACTCCCACTGCTCTGTGCAGGGAGCGAGCTGCTCCCTGAGCATCAGCTGCAACAGAGCTCAGTTCTAACAGCTCAGACCCTGAGCATGGTTTGCCAAGGGTTTTTCAGGCTCCTTTTTGTTCCTTTTCAGACACTCAGCTTCCTGTGTTTAGTTGACAAACACCTTTTCCCCCTCCTTGTTCACACGATCTCAGCCCTCATGTTAACAAGGTGTCATAGTTTCAAGGGATATTTTTTGTTGTTTATTTTTAAGTCATATTGCTTTTTTTACACCCTTAGGGGTCTTTTCTTTCTCTTTTTGAGCAGTTGACTTGGTTCCCATTTCCTAATGGCAGCAGAGGCCATGATGAAAGAACCATTTTCATGGATCCAGCTCATAGCAATGTTTGCTCCTGACAATTCAGGGCTGTAGCTCTGCCCTCAGTTCTGTGTCTCAGCAGAGCCAGCCTGAGAGTGGTGCTGGCTGAGGCTTTCACAGAGTGCACAACTCCTCTGGGGAGGGAGGGAGGTCGAGCAAAATCATGGAGACTTGGTCCATCTGTGCTCAATGCACAGTGTGCCAAGTGGAAAAATCTTCAAACCACTCATTTCCTGAAGCCAGCAGAAGTCTCAAGTATGGTGAGAATCACTCTGTGCAGGTATACTTTTATTTTTAAGCAATTGCTGTTCCCCAATATCAGAGCATGAAGCAAGCTGGATTTATGGTCTGACTGAGAAACTTTTGTGCTCTCAGAATTCCTGGGTTTAGTCAGGACAGTATTTTTTTAGCTTTTAAATTATTTCAGAACTGAGGAGAGGTATGAAACAGCTTCTCCCTTCATCTGACAGGAGGTGAATATGCAGTGCTGATGGGAAAAGCATTTTTATGTTGTCAGTGATGTTCTGTGAAGGCATCCAAGTTCCTTCACTTCCAGTAGTCAGGCTGTTACATCAGGAGGAAGTTCATCCCCAGGGAAGCTTGTGGCAGGACAAATGAGCATCATAACATACAAGGAAAAAGTGTGACTTTGTTCAAACCTATGTCAAGTGAATTCCAGAGGAGAGAAAGCTTTGGCAAGCTCCCCTTGTTTGAGCTTTTTAGGATTATAGTGGGTGAAGAGTATTGGAGAGCAGGGACACCATGGGGCATTGGGTGCTTTCCTTACTTAGGTGAAGGACAAGGATGCATGATGGACCTCTGGGTGGGAGAAGGTTTGAGGGATGATGGCAACCTGCAGCCCCCAAAGGGCTGTGGTGACACTTTCCTGAGTGCCCTGGAGGGTTGGGAGGCTGTTGGCTGCAGCAGAGGCTGATTTTCCTCCTCTCCAAACAATCACCTGTTTCTGAGCTCTCCCTGGAGCGTACCCCTGCTCCTAAATGGCTCCTTATGCCAAGTGCAAAAAATGTCCTGTACGAGCTTGGGAGGCTGGGCACTCACTGCTTGTCTGAGCTTGCTTGGTAGCAAGTTCCAGTCTGTGCAAACAGTTTTTGGCTAGTCTTATCTTTCCACTAAACATTTTGATGTGGAGGTTTTGTTCTTTGGCATATTTTCATTCCCTTCAAAGGAGAATACTAATGGGTAAAACTGTCCTGCCTCACTGACACTTGCTTCTGCACCTGAACAGATCCCCAGATCAGGAGCAGCCCTGTTGGTCTGATCTTTGAGGGCTTCACAGGGCTTCTCCACAACATTTTAGATATAACTCAGTCCCTGCTAGAATGCCCAAAGTCCCCTGTGGTAGACAGAAGTCTCTGTCACCCCCTCACCTTGAGCACCAGCCTCTCAGCTACACTTAGACAAATCCACCTGATCTAGAAGTCATCAACTGATAAAATCTCACTGCTCCAGAGGCAAAATGCCTTGAGAGGGTCCCAAAGTGCTTTCTTGGGCACATCCACAATGACATGTAACCTTTAAACACAGTTTTGTGTTCCTTGTGCATTAGCACATTCTCCTGGCTGACATTGCTTCTCAGCTCTGGGAAATATATTTCATATCCTCATCCTTAGATCAGTTTCTTTTTCCCATTCTACAACTTGGTTAAAATATACCCCACTCCTCCTCTCACCCCAGATTCCTGCCACATACCTGGCATTCTTTCATCCTTAATGAGATGAAGGAGTGGGGGATTTCACCCTCCTGGAATTTTAGAGGAATACTAAGTGGATTTCTCATGAAAAGCCCCATTTAGGATAGGAGTCTCCCTGAAAGATAGTCCATGACAGCAAACCTTGCTTTTGCTGGTATTAGTGAGCAGAGTTTTTACCTCCCTATTCAATAACTGCTTTCTGCTTGGCTGTTACAAGTATTGTCATTGATGGAGACCCTGCTGGAGCAGATTCCCTGTGGGTGAAGCAGGAATTTGAATCCTTGCAAAAGTAGATGGGGAGACCAGCAGAACTCAGGCTGCAATGTGGCCAAACTCTCCATATAGACACCATAAAGGTGGTTAGGTCAAAATAGTTTCATCCAGACTCAGTCATTAACTTCCCTTAACAAACATACAGCTTTGTTGGATCAAAGGTTCCTCCAGCCTGGTCCTGGAAGTGACCTCCAGGAGATGTTTGGGGGGAAGTACAGGAATAAGAGCAATGTGATGTGTGTGTAAAACAGGGAGAGGATGGGAAATCATCCCAGCTGGTCACTGCTATGCAGCCAGGGCCACGGGAGCACAGTGCTCCTGGAATCCTTACGTGGGATCCATCCCACAACCCTAGGACAGGTGAAAGTACCCAAATGACAGAGCTCAGCACGGATGATGAGTCTGGAGCAGCAGCAGCACCACGCTGCACTGAGCATCATGTGGGAGTGCTGGGCTGGGGATGTGCCGAGCCTGCAGCCCCAGATGTGCCAGCCCCAGCTGTGCCAGTCCCGGCTGTGCCAGTCCCGGCTGTGCCAGCCCCAGCTGTGCCAGCCCCGGCTGTGCCAGCCCCGGCTGTGCCAGTCCCGGCTGTGCCAGCCCCGGCTGTGCCAGCCCCCGCTGTGCCCAGCAGCGCAGGGCTGGGAGGGGACACAGCGAGCCCGGCTCTGCTCCTGCCCTGCCAGAGGGGTTTGTGCAGCTCCGCGGGGCACAGACAGCAGCAGGAGGAGCTCCGGGCTCCTTTCATGCAGCTCTGCTGTGGCAGACGGCCACGGGCTGTCCTGGCCGCCGAGGAAACAATGGAGAGGAAGGCTTTGATTCCAGCAGTGATGGACACCCTCCTGCTCCAGGGTGGTGCCGATGGAAGGAACCGGGGGCTCGGTTATTTGCTTTTATCTTTTGTTAACCCAGGATGGTAACTTCTTGTTGTGGGAACTGCTGTGACTCCTCTGGAGGTTTTATTTATGCTTTTTGGCTGACGTGGTTCGCAGGAGGCCTTTGATATTCAGCCCCGGGAGTGTCCCCCGGCCTGGGAACGGGAAGAGCTGAGCCGGGCTCATCCAGCCGGGGCCGGGGCTGCTGCCCCGCTGCCCTGGCACCGCACATCGCCCGGGGGCACAGGGCACTCACCCACTGTGGGCTGGCCCCAGCCTGCTGTGCTGGATTACTCTTAGTTTTTCAGAGAAAATAGAATAAAATATTTATTCTATTATCAGTCAAAATAAAATATTTTATTCTATTATCAGTCTCGATGAAAGGTAAGACATAAGAGATGTAAAACTCAACGCTACTCTGTCAGAAGCGAACCTATTTCTTGGTCATACTACCTTATAAATGCTTTTTAACCCATTAGCTTTTGCTGCACAGTGTAGCAAAATTGTGTAAACTTTCTCTCAGCTTTTATGACTTCTGTATAAATCTATTTCCCAGGCGGTGACTTGTGGCCAGCCGTGTCCTGCTGTGCCACCGCAATGTCCCTTGGCAGCAGCAGAGGTGGCTGGGAGCAGCTGGTGCTGCTGCAGCTCCGGCAGGGGGAGGAGATGCGATTGGGCACTTCTGGGAATGCGTGGAGTTTTTCTGAGGAGAGAAGAGCTAGGAGGACACAGAGCTTTTTTTGCTCTGGGTTCATGCTTCAGGTTGGTGGCTGGGAGAGGTGGGGATACCCAACGGGTGATCCAGGAGAGCTTTGCTCAGGCCTCCTTCCAGAGGGGCTGTGCTGAGTCCGGGCTGCCAGGGATGATTCCCCAGCTCCTGAGGGCTTGGCTTGCCCCTGTGCTGTAAGACTGCACATCCATGCCTTTTACCACAGTTCCTGTGCACAGGAGGCTGTTTCTGCCCCTTGCTGCCCAGATCCATTTGTCTGGGTACTGGGTGAAAACAGCTTTTATACTGATGCAAAAAAGGAAGGAATAACTCATATTTATATTCCCCTGAGCCCAGTCTCTTGAATACGTTCTAGGAATCTTAAATAATACTGTTTTTCACCACACAACAGATTCCCCAGGCAGCAGAGATGACAATTCCCAGGAACCATAAACCCCTTGAGTGTGTTTACCCAATTCAAAATGCACTTTATAACATTATATCACCTTCAACCCACTCTACCATTTTACATGCTGGGATTTGAAATAGGTACAAGCACTGGTTGTGCTCTGTGTCTTACAGAGAGCTTGGAAATGTGTATTTAATTATGAATTTAGGAGCTGTGGCTGGGAGTTTTACAAGCAGTGTCACTTCAGTCGCAGGAGCCAGCAGCCACCAACAATTGATTTTATCAGGTACCAAAGTGCACCCTTACACTCTGGGAAGCAGGGCTCAGAGAGGGATTTTATCTCAAGCTCTGGGCTTTATTCAGAGGGGTTAAGTAGATGGCCACTCTTTCAGGAGAACTTTAATTTTCAAGTACTCTCCAACACCCCTCTGCAGGTCTGGCAGCAGGGACTGAGCTACAGAGCCACGTGGGAAGTGGAGCTGGTTCACATGGGAATGTCCCTGCTCTGGAAGAAGTAGATATTAAGAAAACAACAAAAAAATCACCCCTCCAAACACTGCTGTCGTGATTTTGGACCCAAAATAGCAATTTGGTGTTTCCCATAGAAGGAACCCTCTGTGACTCGTTCTGAGCAGCCCCACTGACCATTTCCTATTTTTCTTCCTTGTAGGCGGCTGTTTGAGCAGCTCTGCCTCCTGAATTGGAGGAAGTGTTTTCCTGAAATACAGACAGAAATGCTCCTGGGTTTTCTGGCTCAGGAAATCAGCCCTCAAACCTGAGGCTGACTTTGGAGCCACAGACACCAGCAGTCCCCACCAGGCTGGTAGGAACCCAGTGAGTCCAGCCTGGCCAGAAGTGACAAATTCCAGTTCTCCTGCTTTTCAGACTTCTTGTCCTTGACATATTTTTGTTTCATGGGCTTTGTCAGAAAATCCCCAACCAAGCTGCCCCTTCCTTTCAAAAGAAAGCACCATGGCTTAAATCTAAGCAAAAATACCCCTGGTACATTATATTATTATAAATATATATAGTATTTGAGATCTTCCTGGAAATTAAAGCAAAAGTATGTTTCTTTTCAAAGTGTTTTGCACCTTCATATTTCTGCTTGAAAATAAAAACGTTGTACCTCTCTCAATGTGGCATCAGTTTCTTCTGAGATGTATAATTCAAATATTTTGAAGTTAAGTGCAAGCCTTTAATGGCACAATTTTTTAGTACCACTGTCACAACTGTTTAGACATAAAAGCCATTTGATTACAGCTTTATGTTAAATGAGAAGCCATAATTAATATGATCATGTTTAATTTCTTCCTTACTGAACAGTATGATGGAATAATTTCTCCAGAGAAAAGAGAGTTTCCTCAAATGAATAAATGACAAGATTTTAAAAATAATTTAGCTGTTGGAAAGAAAAGTTTAAGGCATTAGATAGGATGGATGCAGGATATAAAATGCAGAATGCCCTGCTTGAGATGTGGAGAGAGAATCCCATTTCATGCCCACAGCATCCTCCCTCCCTGGTGCTGTGTTTGATTCCAGCCAACATCCCAGCCCCAAGGAGCCACTTGCTCACTGCCCCAGAGTGAGGGGTGAGAGAAAAGTGAGAAAACTCATGGATTAAGTTAAAAGCAGTTTAATGTGGGAATCAAAAGTCACTCATGCAAGCGAAACAAAACCAGGAATTCATTCCCCACTCCCCACAGGCGGCGGGTGCTCAGCCCTCCTTAGCAGAGCAGAGCTCCATCACGAGTGGCTGGGGAAGACAAACACTCCAAATGTTCCCCTTTCCCTCTTCTCCCCCCAGCCCTGTGTGCTGAGCAGGAGGCCCCATGGGCTGTGTGTCCCTGGAGTCAGCTGGGGTCAGCTGTCCCACCTGTGTCCCTCACCCACATCTGCAGCACCCCGGGCTCCCGGCTGCTGGAATAGAACAGTCCTTGGCATGGTGCAAGCCCTGCTCAGCAGGAAGTGAAACACGCCTGTGTTATCAGCACTGTGTTCAGCACAAACCCAAAACAGGCCCATGGCAGCTACTGGGAAGAAAATGAACTCTATCCCAGCACAAACAAGTACACCCAGGTGCAGGTGGAGCAGCGGGATTTTCCAGAGTTGTCCCTTTTCCTCTCAGCACTGCTCCATGAAAAACAGAATGAAAAGCCTTTGGATGTCAGAGCTCCACAAGACATGCTCTGTTTTCCACTACTCTCTCCAATCTTTGTCAAAACTGCATTCCCTGGCCATTTTGGAAATCAGAATATGTGTAGAGAAACAGCAATGACCCTGCTGGCATGCCCAGCTCTCCAGTGACTCTTTCCAGAGAGGCTCATAAAGGTTTGTAAACCTGTGAGCCTGTGCACACAGAGACATTTTATACTGGAAGAGGGTAGATTTGGATTAAATATAAGGAATAAATTCCTCCCTGTGAGGATGATGAGGCCCTGGCACAGGATGCCCAGAGAAGCTGTGGCTGCCCCATCCCTGGCCAGGCTGGACAGGGCTTGGAGCAACCTGGGCTGGTGGAAGGTGTCCCTGCCCATGGCATGGGGTGTGACTGGGTGGTCTCTAAGGTCCCTTCCAACCCAACCCATTCCATGACTGGGTGATTTTCATTCAGCTCTAAGTTCCTGCCATCAGTGTCGGGCACTCTGGTGTGGGTGATGCTCTGGAAGGTGCCCTGGTGTACCTTCACACTTTGCTCTTGTACTCCAGGGTTTGATGCCTGCCTGCCTGCTCTGCTGTGAGAGAAGCAGCACCTGCAGCTGGCACTGCTGGCTGTCCCTGCAGCTGGCACTGCTGGCTGTCCCTGCAGCAGGCATTGCTGGCTGTCCCTGCAGCAGGTATTGCTGGCTGTCCCTGCAGCTGGCACTGCTGGCTGTCCCTGCAGCAGGCACTGCTGGCTCTCCCTGGTGCATCCCACAGGGGTCACAATGCCAGCACTGACACCTCCTCCTTTTATCTTCAGTACAGCACATTCTGCCATCAACTCCTTGGCATTGGGAGCATTTATCTTCTCGTGGTGGGAATGCAGCACTAATGACTTCAGCAGGAGCAGAATGATGCAGCTGGAATATGCTTTATGCACACCCTGGTACGATGTGCCACAGCTTTGCTCACACATCACTGCTCACCTCCGAGCCACCTGCCCACATTTTCGTGTGATGTAAATACATTTGTGCCTTTTCCTTCCACGTGGCTGCATGCTGACACCCACATGTCCAAGGCCACTATTACCCTTGTGTTTCAGGAATACAGCTGGGTGTCACTGAGAGGGTGTTGGAACATCCTTGTGCTCGAGAATACAACCTTCAAATTATTTGCTTAAACTTTTGAATGCAGAGGGAGGAGAGTGTACGTCAAGCTCTCTGTTAGTGCAGGGCTGGAAGAAGAAATAAATGCTTATTTCTGCCTGCAGTTCCTCCCTGAGCCGTTCCCCAGGAGAACTTTGATATTAAGTATCCCTCCCAGATTCCTGGTGACAATAGCAGCCATTATGGTCAATTAGGTGTACAGGGAAGGGAGGAAGAGTGATCAACAGAGATGCCAATTTTAACACTAGCAGGACAGAAGAGAATTAATGTTTGCTGAGCAGAAAAATTAAGATCCTAACAGGGAAGGGAGGAGAAGGAAAACCTGGAAGCCTTCAAAGAAAGAACTACAGAAAATTAATGCTGATTTTTCAGGCTGGCAGAACAAGACAAATACATTTTCACCTGCTGGCTCAGATTTGACTCTTGATTCACAGTTATATAATGTGCTTTGAAGCACACATTTTAAGCAGGGTCTGAAGGTAAAAGGATCCAGGGGACATTGTACTGTCAGGGAGAGGAATGTGGTTTTGTGATAGAGGTGGGAATTTGCAGCAGGTCAGGTCCGGGCTGCTCAGGGATTAGGTCAGTATCAGCTCTCAACACTGCCTTGAGGCAAATTGAATTTTTCACAGAAGAGTGAAAGATTAAGAAAGAAAGAAAAAAAAAAAATCCCCAGCCCTGTAACTTAACTAATCACCTGCCACTAAATAAGGCACCATGAACTACTCACCACCTCCACTCTGCTTTATACATTACTGCAATAATTACATGGCACATTTGGTTGGAGCATTTCTAATCCCTGCAGAATAAAAGGGATCCTGCCCAGCTGTGCCTGTGCTGTGCTGGTGGGTGCATTTGAGTGCCTGGTGGTGGGCTCAGCCAGTGGAGGAGGTGTGGGTAGGCAGGAGATGAGCTCAGAGGGATGGGATAATGAGTGTGGAGGGTGTCCAGCTGGGAATCAGCTTTGTCTCACAGGGGTTTGATTCTCAGCTGTGTGATTTCAGAAATTTTGGGTCTGTTGGTTTGCATTGATGGCTGCTGTTACAGGGGAGGCAAACAGGTCTCTGTGACTTGCTGCTTTTCCTTCTGTAGTGGAGTAACCCCAGTGATATCCCACCTTAGTGTTCCCAAGGAGTCCTGTAACTCCTGTTAGACCCCTGGCTCAACTCCCTGCTTAAACTTTGTGGGATGGGTGAGTGCTGAGGGTGGGATTGGAATGGTATTTCTTCAGGACAGGTATCTCTGTCCCCTGGTGAGCAGAGCTCCTTGCAGAAATCCTGACTTGGTCACAGGTTCCCTTTTGCTTTGCTTAAAGGAGGCTTACTCAAGGTAGAAGAGGCCAGATTTCCCATAGTAGACAGGGAAGAATATATCTAAGATAATGTTCTCCTTACTCTTGAGCTAAAAGAAGGCTTAATGATGGCTCTGAGAGTGTTTCCTAGTGCAGCTGCTCAGAGAAGCATCTCTCCAGGCATCATCAGCATCAGGACTGTTTGCCCATCTCTGAAAATAATCTCTAGCATGGATTGTGCTTTGCATCTCCTGCCCCTGGGGCTGTGGACTCTCTCTTTCCCAGACCCCCTCCCCATTTCTGCCATACCTGTGCAAGGCCAGGCTGGGCACTGGGGGTGCTTAGGGCAGGAAGATGGAAGGGAAAAAGCCAATTGTCACAGTGGGGACAACAGCCCTGTGGACCTGCAGGGAAGCAATGCCTATTGCAACACCCTTGGCAGCAGTGCTGAAAGCAGTTCTGTGTCTCCCAGCTCGGTGCCAGGAGCCAGGGGCTGGTCTCAGCCCTGCTCTGGGTGTGCTCAGGGGCTGAAGTGAAGGATTCAGGCTGAGCAAGTTCAGCCAGGTGTGCCAGCTGCACTTGGGGCTCCTGCCAGGGCTGCTGGGGACTCGCTGAGCTGCAGCCTGGCAGGGCTGTGCCACTGCTGAGGGGCTGGGGCTGTCACCTCTGTGGTGAAAGGGGGTGCTGTAGAGGACACAAATTAACTATTTGGGGTATTCTTCTGCTTGTGATCTCTGTTGATGTGTCTGATCCCAGGTGCTTTTGGCGGCACTCCTGTTTGGGGGCTGCCTTGGCACATGGTGGAAGGCATCATCTGGTTGGACTTTGAGGGGAAATGGGTGATTCCCTCAGGGCAGAGCAGCTGCAGGGGTGTTGGCTGACCTCTTGAGAGGCTCATGCTGCTGGGGGCTCATTCTGTTGTGTGCAGGGCTGGAGCCCTGGGAGCCTGAACAGGATTTTGGGTTCTTTTTAAGTTCCCAGCAAATGGAGGTGTCCAGTAGCACTGGTGAGGTGGTCAGAGGACAAATGAGGCTGTGACCTGGGCAAGCCTGGGGCCAGCCAGGTACACATCTCCAGCATGCCTTCTTCTGGCATTTCTGGCAGTTCCTGCAGCCCCTCTGGGCAGGGGAAGGGCTCATGCCTGTCCAGAGGTCATTTAAGAGTTCTTGGTGATCTCTAAATTGGGTGTCCCCCAGGCCATGTGAGAGCCCAAGGAAACCACATGGACTTTTCCCTTCCAGTGCTGCTGTGTGCTCATGTTGGGCAGAGGCAGTGAAAGCATCAGCTTTCCAGAAATAAGGAATTTATAGCAACCCATTAACTCTGTTAATTCTTGTCTTAGGAAATGCAAGGAGCTGCCTGCATGAATCAGTAAGAGGAAGAGGAGAGAATTTTTCTCTATCCCTCCCACAAGTGTGAATTGGGAGTGGGCACCTCAAGCCTGCAGTCCCTGTGCTCCCAGGGGAGCCCTGCAGCATCTCCCACCTGCAGCTGGGCTCTGCCAGGCAGCTCCCAGGGCTTTCCCATGGACTGGGGGACAAAGCTGCCCAGCCAGCTGTGCCAAGGCCTGGCCTCCAAAATGAGCCTCAGTATCTCTGTGTCCATGAAAGCTGCAAACTGATTCTTTAAAAATAAGTCAGACCTGAAACTTCAGTTACACTCCATGGGTGTATGTATTTTATTTAGGTATGCACACCTGAGTGAGGACTTACAGCCCACCACCCAGGGGAAAGGGCAAGATTTTGTCCCTTGTTCAGCAGAATTTGTGTTTCAGGCATTATAAGGTGATTTATAAGTGTCCAGCCTAATAACAAGACAAAGCTTCAGTTGAAACCTTGGGTGTAGACTTAAACCAATATTCATTGCTTTTGGAAACCTTTCTTTTTCCTACTGTATTTCAGATTTAGAATATATTTTCCCCCCACTGTTTCATGGTCAGGGATAGGAATATCTCCTTGATAGAAGGCAGTGATATTTTAACACCAGGCTGCTGTAGTTCAGGTATTAAAATTATTTGTTAGAGTGTGATTTAAGCCACAGTCAAGAAAATAATTTTACTGTGAATACTCACTGCAGCTTTAATAGAGTTAATAGATATAAATCTGTGTTTCTGGTGACTTCACTGATGCCTCACCTCCCATATGCTTCTAAAACATTATTACCAAGAAAATGTAAGACCTTACCCAAGCATCTTAGCCACAGCATTCTGTGTTATGTTATTTAGTGTCCCAAAGTGCTGAGCAGGGGTTTCTGAGGAAGGGAGGGGTAGTTTAATCCCACACCTGAAGGCTTTGGTGGCTGCCTTGAGAGGGCTCCATCCCAGCTGACAGACCTGGCTGCAGAGTCTGTTGGCACAGGGCAGACCAGAAGGCTCCCACTCTAAGCACTGCCCCTCAGGAATGACTTGGCATGGGTGCCAAAGCATCTTCTCAAAGCAAGGAGCAGCTTGTCCATCTCCAGCCATGGAAACAGCCATCCCTGATTCTCCACACACTCCAATCTGCAGAACTGGGTTTCTCTTTTGAGTATAAAAATACTGTAACTCCTTAAGAGATACTCAGATTAACCATCACAGATCCTCCCTTCTTTCATTCTCCTCCAGAATAATCCTTCTCAAAACCCTTTAGGAAATGAGTGGGGTTAGGTTGCAGAGCACTGGGACAGCCAGGTACTGCTGTGAGCTGGCCCTGTCCCTTTGGGGTCTCTTTAGTGCCACCAGTTTAAGTTCTGCTGGTAACCAGCACTGAGTCATCACAGCATTAATTCTGCTGAGCCTTCAAAAGCACTCATTTCAAACATCAGGGCTTTATTTCTTCACCTGTGGGTGGAATTAAAAAAAAAAATTAATTAATGCTAAGCAGTTATCAACATTTAGCAGTGTCTCGTGTGCTTTGGAATAACTTCACACAGGGTGCTCTTACATTTTTCAATGCCATCTTCCTCTCTGCACTTGTGTTCTCCTGGGAGCTTGAGCAGTGTGGTAGCTCTGTGCTTGTCCTGGCTACTGAGCCAACACCTGTAATGCTTTCAGACTGAAACAAGTGTTGTTTATGTAATGTAAGTGGCCAAGGCTCCTTTTTGATAACTTCACCCCCAGTGCTGTGAGTTTTTATCCACCCAGTCACCTTTAGAACAGCTGAATAACTGCATGGTTAAACGTGGCTATTGTTAAACAAGCAGCAGCAGTTGAAGAGGGGATGTTGGGCATAGATAAGAACTTGAAATAAAGCCCTCTGCACTGTGCCTGGTCAGGCACCAAATCTTCTAATGGGCACTAGACATTAACAGTTCTGTGTCTTATAAAATGTCTTATAAAGTATGTGAGGAGAACTCATATGTGAAATATCCACCATCTTGCTCTTTGTTCCTTTTTTTCTTAGTATTTCTTTTTCCTGGGAGTTCATCCTTGTGTCAAAAAACATCAGCCAAACTCTGTGGGACAGTCATGTCCATGGTCAGACGAGGTGGTACAGCTGGGAACCAGCCTTTCAACAAGCACTCAGAGTATCAGAGCAGGAAACTTCCAGTTAATATTGATTAGAATCAATTTCCCCCCTCATTTTAGATACTGTAGGACAGTGTATGTTGTCATTATCACTTTTCCTGTTACAAGTTGTTGTATTGATTTTTTCCTACACGTTAGGATTTCAATGTAAAAATGGTCTTTCATTTACTCTGTAACACAACCTGGGCTGCTTAACTGGAATACATGTGAAAGCAATTAGGAGCATCTTGACCTGCAATAGATGCAGAACCATGCCCAAATGAACTGCTGAATACAGTGGGAAAGGAAAAAAAACCACATTCATCTGCTTTGCTAAAAGCTTGATAAAAGTGGGGAAATCTGGGGGTGGGGGGGCTGCAAAATAAAATCCAAGTTTGGGGCAGGAGCAACCTGTGTGTTCCCATGAGCAGGGAATGGGGCTTGTTCTGTGTGTTCTGCTCTGTTAGGGTGTCTTGATACATCATTAAACCAGGTCTCCATAGCCCCGGGGGGGGAAAAGAATCCTGATGTTGCTTTTAGTGCTGTGTGTGTTGTGTAATACTGAATATTCAATTGAGGCTGGATACCTTAACCTTGAGTCTGTATTTCCAATGTCAGGGAACTTTGATAAAGGGCTGAGTTTCTGCTGTCTCCTGATGTGTCTTTTGGTGTTGCTTTGTTCTCATTCTCACTGTTCTTAAATGCTGATTATTTAAATGAGAATTCGTGGATGTAAAGAGCAAAGGCACTATGTTCCCTTTTCGAAACCGTGGGCATGAGTGACAGGGGAACTCTGAGGACATAACCCAGGTTATTTGAATGCTGCTGCTGCAGAGTCTTGTGTTTGCACAGCATCATCACTGTCAGGGCAGCTGACCAGCAAAGCCATCCTTCTTACCGAGGAGAAAGTCCTAAGCATGGAATATCTGGGTTTAAATCCCTATAAACCAGCCCCTGACTCTCACAGCCGCAGCTTTCCTTCCTCAGGCTCTGCTAAAACTTACAGGGGGGACTTTCATCAACTGTAGAAACTGGATCTGGCTCTGAAAGATGGACAAAGGTTCCTGACACTCCTGCTGAGGCTTTTATGCCTTCAGCTATCAAATGTGTTCTGTGCAGAGAGCCCCATTAAAGATGCATGGCCTGGCAGGATCATTTCCCTGGGGGCAGCACAGCCAGGGCTGGCAGCAGCAGCAGCTCCAGCATTCCCAGTCTGTCTCCTCGTGCTCCTTTCCTTCCCACATGGCCAAGTCCTGCTGGACTCAGGGCCCTCTGAAGCTGGCCCAGCTGGCTGGGGTGAGGGCTTGCTCAGAGGCAGGGGTGGCCATGCCAGCCTTTGACAGCACACTCTGGGTGCTGCTCCAGGGGACAAAGGGTGGGGTCACTCCTGGGAGAGGAGCAGGACCTGGGTGAAGGCACCAGAGCCATGGGAATGGTTGGGGAGAAGTTCCTGAGAAGAAACCCACCTGGAAACTGGAAGATGAATCTCCTCAGCCAGCAGAACCAGGGGACTGGGCAGGCTGCATGGCCCAGCATGGCTGGTTCACCTAAAGGGTTAAGTGCCAGAACAAGCCAAGGCCTTGAGGTTATGACTCCAGAAACGTGTTTGCAGTTTTTCTGTTCCAGAGGGTTTTGAGGCCAAGTTTCTCTCTGAGCTTGGATTGAAAAATACATTGCACAGTTGTATATCTAAACAGAAATGCCAGACACACCCTTAAACCCTCCAGCTTGTCAAATACCTGAATGCCACAGGGTATTTTGTGGCTAAATGTTCTGTACACTTACTGCAAACCAGATTATTGGACAATATTTGCTTTAACTGGAGAGAAAGCTCACAGATAATGACAAAACACTGATGAGTTTCAAGTCCAGTGCACAGGAGATATTTTAATTAATTCAAATCAATGGTGCCTAATAGAAGGTGGAAAGGCCTTTAATGGGACCAGTGTGTGAGAGTGGTGTAGAAAATGTCATGGCTTTCCTCTGGTAGTGCCCTGGCTTTCCCTCTAAACCACAGCCCTCTGCAAAAGTGACATTTGCTTTCAAAACCAGTGCTGCTCTTTGTATTTGCCATTACACTCAACACTGTTGTGTTCCTGTCATCAAGGGCTTTATTATCAGACTTTTTTAAACAGGTTGAAGAAACCAGAAGTTAGAGAAATGAGTGGTGCTGCAGGTGTTTGAGGATGGAGCAGACCCCATTTTGCAGGTGTACCAAGCCTGGTAGCACAGCTCTGTTCTGGGTTTCTCTGTAAGTCTCTGCTTTCTCTGGGCATAGTTCCCAGGCTGGAGAACAGCAGCATGGCAATTATTTTCCAAATTTCCATCAGCTTTGTGAACTACAGGTGAAGGCCCACCCTGTTCCACAAGTGAATTATGGGCTGGATGATTTCTCAAGGTCAGAAACTGAGAAATCCAAGGATGCTATCAGGAGGGATAGTTGCAAATAAAATAGCCCTGTCTCATCTAAATGCTAAAGCATCTTTCAGTAGCCCTGTGCTGTTTTAGAAGCATCCTCCTCTGCCTGATGTGATATTTTCTTCTTAAAAACCTTCATCCCTGACACCAGAGCTGTCCAGAATGGCCTGATTTCAGGTAGCTAGAGGGTCTTGCTTCTGATTCACTGGTTTTGGAGACTGTATTTTGAGGTTCCCCTCCTCATGAGTAGCTGTGACCTTTAAAGTCCCTGACATGAGTCTATTGCCAGTGTGTCAGTGCAGTGAGCCCGTCAGCACCAGCAGAGTGTTGTGCTTTCATGTTTTAGTCTGTAATAAACATAAACCAGCCTACTGCTGACCTTCAAAGCTTCCAGCCAGGTGCAAAGTTTGCACCTTGAGATGATCTTTGTGATTAACCTCCCCAAAAAGCTGTGAAGAAGGCAAGTAACAGGTATTAAAGTGCCATGGGAGGGTGGGAGGAAGGAAACAAACTATAGCAGTATAAAAGGTTTTCATCTCCCAAACTAAGGACAGAGAGGAATGCTTGGAGCTGCCTGTGTGGTCATCTTCTGGGGATGGCACTCACCCCACACACTGCTCTGCTTCAGCAGGAAGGAGGCCCCAGCAGGGACTGGAGGCACTGGAAAGAGGTAGGGGTTAGTTGTGGGATTAAACCAGGGCTGCTGGAGGGCTGAGCTCTGCTGCAGTGCAATTCCTGCTTGTCACTGCAGCTCCTGTGCACAGTGCAGGGAGCAAACCACCTCCAGAGCAAACCCCAGGGGATTTCATGCCAGGCACTCAAGTGTCCCCACAGATGTGCTCACCTGACACCAGGGGACTGCTCTGGCTACAGGCATCCCTGAAAGGTGGGGCAGGCAGTGCCCAGTCCTTCAGCCCGAGGATGAGGAGGAGCAGGCTGCCAATAACTGCAGTTCAGCTTCACCCTGGGCGAGCAGGCAGCTCCTATCCACAGGGATTCTGACTTGTGACCTTGCAAGCCGTGGATCTTTGCCCCCCAGCCTGTAATATTCCTTTCCTGCCAAGGCTTGAAATCCTTCACAGGTCAGCCTGGTCCTGGCTCTTGGTGGGTTTAGAGAGGTTTTGCTCTCCAGACCTGCTGCTGGCTTCTGTGTCTGCAGGTGGGGTGCTGGGGAAGCCCTGGTGGTACAGTGCAGCTTCCACTGCCCTGGGTGAGTGCTGGGGCTGCTGCTGAATGTTCTGCCTGCAGGGAGTTGGCCTTTGTGCCTGCAGAAGAGGAGGAGTGAGTGACAGCCTGTGATAAGGGTGTGTTGTACAAATACTGGGGATTGATCAATTAATCCTTCTTCTTCTTTTGGTCTATTTACAAGGTACAAACTGCCACTGGCACCATCCCACGTCTTAATTTTCCTGCAGTGGTGAGGATACACTTGGAGAGCTTGTTGGTGTGTTGGGAATTCCGTGTGCCAGCTCACTGCCCAGTTTGGTGTGGTGCAGGTGGAGTGATGTCCTCAAGGTCACAGCCCCTCCCACCAGCCTTTGCCAAGTTTTTTGCTGATCTGAAACTGGAGCATGAAATATCAGTTACTTTTGACTTATCTTGCTACAGCACTTTTTAATTCAGCTGTACCAGAAGAATGCACTTTGCTTTTGCATCTTGGTTTATTCTTCAGCTAATCTCTGATATCCTCTCCTGACCTTCTATTGAAATCAGCATGAATATCCCAGATCTACTCCTCTGTCTCTTTTAGTCCCTCAATTCTGCTGCTACTTTCACCTTTCCCTTGGTGTCCTCCCATGTCCTCTCTTCTCTTACTGATTTCCTTCATCTAATTTTCCTTTTTAAGTCAGACTCTGGTTATTCCACGTGTAAGACATTTGAGAGCTTTCCCACGAAATCAGCACTTTTCAAGCCCTTGAATCCATTGTTTGTTTGTTTGTTTAACAGAGAATAACCAATGTCAGTGTTCTTACTCATGAATCTTTCTCTATGATATTGTTTCACCACTGGCAACTGTCTGGCCTGAGCATCATTTCCTTTTCTTGTCCCTTGCTGTTGCCTTCTAGAGAGCCCACACCCCACAGCTGGATCACTCCTCCCCTCCCACCACCCCGCAGTTCCCCTTGTGCTGCACCACTGATTTCCTCCCACTCTCTCTGCTCAAAACCTACCCTCACCTGCAAGTTTGCCCATTTCCTCCTGTTTCCCCATCTCTGTTTTACCCACCTTCCTTTCCAGCAGCCTCTCAGTGCTTTCTGTGCCTCCCTTGCCCAGCTGGCTTCACCTCCTGTGCTGGGTGAGCCCCAGTGCTCGGAGCAGCCCGCATCCACCAGCCGTGGCCAACTTCTGCCTTCATTTGTTGTCTCATGACTTGTTTCTCCTCCCCAAACTTGGCTTTCCTGCCAGAGTGCCCATGGGCATTCCCAGAGGTGTTTGGATGTGCAGGCAGGGCCAGGACACGTTCCTCTGCTCTGCAGAGGCTCTTGCTCCTTCACAGCAGGTTTAAGTAAGGACATGATCTGCTCTCTCTCCATCAGACAGCAGCTCTGAGCTGGAGTCAAAGAAATACACCAGGAGACCTTGAAACACCATGAAAGGAGAACTTTGCAGGGCATTAAAACTGCAGAGATTGGAAGCACAAATTGAAGAGGGGAGAGGAAAACGCAGCAGCACCCTCAGCCCTGTGTCGGGCTGCAGCCCAGCTGTGCCCAGCTGCGTGTTTGACAAGCTGACAGCTCGTGGAGCAGAGACCACAGCCACACGTGCCCTGCATGCCTGCAGAGCAGGGCAGCAGGTCTGCTGTCACCTCACTTCTTCACTTTAGACTCCCAGCACGGCCCATGGCAGCTCCTTCTGTGCATCCAAGCCACAGGGACTGCTCGGTGTCCTTCAGCCACTGCAGCTTTCCATCTATTTGTTTAATACAGGAGGCTCCTCTGACCACTGAGCACCTTATGTATTATAAAAGCACAAGAGAAAAATCCCCTTCTTATGCCTAGGTGAAATCTTTCCAGCAAATACTGAGTTTCCTGAAGAAAGGAATTTGAGCAACCAAAGCTACCTGTGAAATTGGATGGAATGCTGGATGAGGAAGAGGAATCTAGGAACTGGGTCTTTGAAACTGCTGGATGCTTTAGTGGTGCTTTTTGTGCAAGTTCATCTTTGAAATGTCTTTTTTTCTTAACTTAGGTCTCTGCAAAATTTTATTTCTACTGGAAAAAAAAGAAAAAGAAAACTCGATGCCGTGAATTTTGATTATATTAGTAAACAAACATTGTATTTCTCTTCTAGCTCCAAATCTTTGCATTGGCAACTAAAGCAAAGGCTTTGATTTGCCAGCAAAAACGAGGATGATGCAGATGCCTGCGGGCTCTCAGATGAGCTCAGCCCTCCCTCTGCCCTGAAGGTCTCCACCTTCTCCAGTCCCAGGCCTGGGCACTGCAAGATCCAGTGAGGCTGTAGCTGTCCTTATCTTCCCAATAACAATGCTGATACCCCAATTTGAACAGAAGGGGGGGGGGGGGCTGGGAGAGCAATTTTGAGGATATTTTAGGGTTTTTTTTGTCTTGTAGCTGTTAAGCTGCATTTCAGCTCTTCACGCTGACTCACTGGTCTGGCGCAGAGCCAGGGTATTTATGAGACTCCCCCTTCATTTCCATACGTGCCTCAGAAAGCAGCTGTGCTTACAACACAATTTCAATAAACAGACAACTGAATTATGGACTTCAGAGACTGATGCAAAGTTGCTGAGCTCTCCAGTGCCCTGGGCTAAGGCTCCTGCTGCCAGACTCGGGCTTTGGAAAGCCGCCTCCACCCTGCGCAGCCCAGGGCTGCCAAGGTCCTGGCTGCTGATCTAAGTCTAGTCCCAGAGCTGTAATTAACCTCTAACGTGGCTAAAGCTTTCCCCATTCCATCCATCCTGCACCTAGATCTCTGTGGGTACAGTGAGGAGGAGAACACAGATGCACTTTCTTCTCATCAGCTTTCTTTTCAGATTTTTGCACGTCCAGAGGCAGCAATAAGACCAGTTTTATGGTTAAGCCATTTCTCTGTGGGTCGCTTGCTGACTCCTAAACTGTGGTTCTGCCATGCTGCAGTAGTAATAAGAGAATTCTGGACAGAGCTCTCATGTCAGAGACATGAGAGAGAAAGCTTCACCCTGTGGATGGTCTCTCACACTCCCATACAATTGCAAAGATTCAGGTTTATTACCTGTGAACATTTACCTACACCTTGTCCTGTTTCAGGGAGTGACTCACATTTCGAACCCAAAGGCCTCTCTTGAGCTAGAAGGGTTTCAGTGAAACCCCACAGCTCGGTGGCAGAGCTGCTCCCCATGGATCAGCCCAGCCTGGGAGGAGGCTCTTTCCCAAGGAGAAATAGAGTCCATGGTGATTAATTCTCCAAACCCTCTGAAACCCATTTCACCCTGGAAAAGGCAACTGATCCCAGACACAATATCTGACAGCAGCATGAGGAATCTGCTCTGCTCTGCTCCCAGTGGGTAAGTGTGGGCTCCCCAGTGCCACTCCCTGGCCCAGGAGGCTTCTTGGCTTCTCTCCCAGTTCCAGTGACTGGTTTGACTCCTGGCAAGGGCTCTTATCTGCCTATAAAATTGGCATAAGGCACACTTCAGGAATGGCATTTGGTTTTGGTATCAGTCACCGTGTTTAAAGCGATGTTACACTGCATTGGGGGGGATTTTGGTTCCTCCTAAAAAATTCTCTGGGACCCCATCCCTCACACCAAATCGCTTTGTGGCAAATAGGAACCTGCTGCCGGGCTCAGATATTTATGCCAAAAACCCTGGCAAAACAGTTTCTAAACCACATATCCACCTTCCAGCCTCAGTGGGGGGCAGCAGCATCCCTCACCTTGTGCTGAGCCAAAAGTCGGGGTAAATCTTATCCATAGGCAGCTGGGCAGACGGGGGCGCGACCTTTCACCGAAATGCTAAGAGATTTTAAAAAAAAATTATTTATTTAGTTGTTTGTTTGTTTGTTGGTTTATTTATTTATTTATTTATTTACTTATTTATTTATTTATTTATTTATTTCAGGTGAACTGAAAACTGTATGAGAAGGCAAGTCTCCCATTTTAAGGCTGTTTTAACCTCCTCCAACAACCTGTCTGTCACAATGGAATGAAGCAGAAAGATCATCTTTCCTGCACATAGGTTGAAGAGGCACCTATGCTGGTCTAAAACCTGTGCTGTAAACAAAAACCCTGACTCTGTTACAGCATCTGTTGTTTTAACAGAGGGCTGACTGCACCACTGCTNCGGGGGATGCTGCGGGGGTGCCGCGGTCGGGGGTGCCGCGGTCCTGCCGTGCCGCGGGCGGTGCGCTCCCCGCGGAGTTCGGGTAACTCCAGCCCGGAGCGGGCTGTGCAGCCGCTGCCCTCCCCGGCCACCTCCTTCCCGGCCACCTCCTTCCCGTGGCACACGCGTGGGGACGCGGCTCCCCCTCTCCGGGCAGCTCTTTGTCGCTGGGGTTGAAGCGGCGTTCGTGCCGTGGGTCACCGTGCGAGGGCCGGCGCGCTGTGGATGTGCGTGTTCCGCGCTGCTCGTGGGTGGGTTTTGCTCGGTGCGCGTAGAATTCCTCTCCCGTCTGGCACGAAAGGGGTGTGGAAGAAATTTACTCGAGGTAGCACAAATACACAAGCAGCCGTAATTGCTGAAGTGGCAGCGGGGTTGCGAGTGCCGGTTTCAGGTGGGGTGAAGGGCTTTTGGGGACAGTCTCCTTCAGGCTCTGGCAGACCCGGGGAACTTCAGTCTGAACTTCAGCTCCTTCTCCAGCTCCAGGGCCTGAGGTAGCAGTGGTGGTAGAGATGCTTTTGGTTGACTGACAAACCACCAAATTCTGGTTTATCTCTCTTCTTGCTTATCGTGAAAAGATCTGTTCTGCGCGGTGAAAACCACTCGAGGAGGAAGAGGAAGATGCTTCAAACTGCAGTAGAGTAGTAGCTGGAAAAGTGGCTTTTCACAAATTATCAGAGAAAGGAGAGGGTTCACAAACCTGGCAAAAAACCCCAAAACCAAACCCAAACCCATCTCTGAGCCCTGCTGTTTCCTAACAAACCCTCAGGGAGCCTCGGGAGCAGTGGCTGCCCGGGCTGCCCTCGCTGTCACCTTGACCCAGCCTCCCTTGACCTGCTGTCCTGAGCCCTGCCATTACAGTTAAATGGTTTTTCAGAGATGGAAGGGCCAAGTGCTGTTGTGGCAGAAAGCAGAAGGGTTTTTTCTGGCTGGAACAGAACTTAGTCTGGAGGTGGATTGTGTTTGTTGTGGAAGATGTAATGTATTAAACCGTGATAGTGAAGAATACTTTTTTCACTCAAGTTTTTTCCTTCTTTTCCTTCTCAATGCTATGGGTTGGATAAAAAACTGTGGATGGTATTAAAATACTCTTACTGCAGTATTTTCATGGTTTTTGCTTTATGTCCTAAGATCTCTCGTGAGGTTGGAATTTAAAAAAAAAGCTAATTTTCCCTCTGACTGGAAAACATAAGTGACTGTTTCATAAGAAAAATAAGGCTTAAAGTGTTGAACTTCAGATATGTGTGATGGATGTGATGAAATGCTGAGATATCACATCTTCTTTTTGCCATCAAGACCACGTGTCCAGGATGTGCATTTCTAACAATGTCTTATTGTTGAGTCAGTTGTTGCAGAAAAAAATGACTCTGTGCAAATGTGCTGGTACCAATTGTACCAGCTCCTCGGTGCTTCTGCATCGCTTCTGCAGTCACTTTGTTGGAACCTTATTTTCCCTTGGTTTAATAATTTATAAAATGCCTGTTGCCTCTAGGCACATTTCATCCAGCAAGAAGAAAAACATCAACCAGTGTTTACTGGTTATGGAGCCTGAGGTTGACAAATAATGAAGCTTTTGTGGATGAGGGGGTGTCTCATTTTTATCTTATATAAACTCACAAAAATGCAGGATTTGTGCTCAAAGTCTTGTTGGTTCTTTTGGTTCTTTTCCTTGGTTCTTTTCCCCATCCTTTGAAAGGTCTCTTGCCCGCTGGTGACAAAGTGGGCTTTAACTGTGACCTTCCTTACCTTAATTTTAGGTCTTCTCCTTTTTCCTTTTATTTGAGTCTGACTTAAGTTTAGCACCTCTTAAGTATTTAACAACTGTCAAGTAAGGTGGCAAAATCAGATCCTACATCTTCACCAGCTGAGCTGCTTTGGCTGAAAGAGATCAACCCCTTTTTGGGCAATAAATTGCTCTCTCAAATCCTCTGCCAGATACTTATGAGCCACTATCATTAACTGCATTTTGAATCACTCATTGAGCTGGAGGGGGGAAATTGGCCTGCAGTTCATCTCATCTCCTTTGAAACTGCTAAATGATGATTCAGTGACCTCAGTGGGCAAATTATATCAGCAGTTAATTGGCCTAAGAAGAAAAACTTGCCTGATACCAAATAAACTGGCTGCTGCTGTTCATTATCCTGAGAAAGATGCTCCAGGTGAAACCTTCAGTTTCAAACGGTGATGGGGTTTTGTTGTTTGCTTGTGGCACTGGCAAGGGGACACAGTGAGCTCCTTCTTTTGGCCATACCTGGGTGTGGTGTCCGCTCCACCTCCAGCAGGTTTTGAAGGTATTGTCCTTTGAAGGGTAAAAATCTTAACACTTCAAGCTTGCCTTCCCCTGTGGATAGCCCTCTCCTCTTCCTCCTCGGAGGGTAAACCTGCTCACTGGGGTGTGGTGTTTTTGGAGGACTTGGCTGTGGGGGGATCCCAGCAGAGCTGAATTTAGGAAGGAAGGCAAAGCGTAATGCAGGAGCCCCGCTCATCACCTTGCCATTCCCATCCTTGCTTTGGCAAAGCCCTTTCCAGGAGCCATGTGCCACTTCCCAAAGATGCCTGGCAGCTTCGTGGCCCGACGCTGGGGACAGGGGTCAGGGTTAACCCCTCGTGGGCAGTGAAACTTGCTGGGTGGCTGCCTGAGGAGAGGAGAGGAGAGCAGGGCGGCGAGCTGCGCGGTGCTGCGGTCAGCCCGACCTCGCTGCTTGCTCTGAACAGTTCAGGGCCAGTGGCTTCTCTGCAAGGAGAGCTGGAATTGCAGGTGAGTGCCAGGGTAGGAGCATCCAGGTGTGGCCTGTTCAGCTTTCCTTGCTTAAGCAGCTGCAGGAGTGAGCTGGAATGTGTGAAAGGGGTCAGCTGGTGGTTTTTTGCAAGGCTGTTAGTCGACTTACAGCACCTCCTAGGATGGGCTTGCCAGCTGGCTCATCCTTTAGGGAAGTTTCAAGAGGCTTATCACAATCTTACTAGAAATCTGTCGTCTTCTATTAATCTGCTTGTCTCTCCTTGTCTCCTTCCCCAGTGCTCCCCTGCACATTCACCTCCACAGCCCTGCTCTGCTGCTGCCCCACACCAGCTCTGCTGCTTGCCAGAGCCTTGCTTAGGGCTTGCACAGTTGTGGACTGTCACTTTTTACCATCCAACATGTTTTTTCTTTCCATATAGAGAGATACTGTATTTTTAAAGGTTTCCTCTGAAGGTGATACTCCTGAAAGGACAGTGGAGCCCGGGTGCTTTGCTGGCTGGGTGGAGGTGCAGGGTGGTACCAGCAGCAAGCTGAGTCCAGCTCTGATTAAGGCCAAGCCCACCCCTAGGTCAGGTTCTACTCAGCTGCAGGCTCAGAGTGGAGCACAGGGTGCTTGGCCATGGCAAAAGCACGGGGGGCAGGTAATGGTGGGTGGGAATCCCCTGTGTCTCACTATCCCTGAAATCAGGATAGTTCCTGCTTTGCTGGGCAGTGCTGGGCTTGGCTTGAGCAAAGAGCAGCAGAAAAGCTGTCAGACTTGGGGAGGTGAGAGGAATGGATGCAACAGCCTGGGTCTCATGGCAGTGGGCAAGGGTTTGTCAGTGCAGCTGCTGACACGGGACTGAGTCAGAACTCGGCACTGCTGTCTGGGACAAGTGACACCTGCAGAGCTTTTTTCTTCCTGACAGAGCTTTTCCTTGCTGCTCTCAGAAGCATGTCAGCACTGGGGTTAACAGCCACGTAGGCACTGAGGAAAAAGAATGAGTAGCTGGAGGAAGGCTAAGCCTTAATACCCAAACAAAGCAAAAAAAAATGGTGTATCGTTTGACGGGGATTAAGGGAGCTGTGAGATCACTGGCTCTAGAGGCCCAGCTAGGAAATACACAGCCTTTGACAAAGGTGGCTTGGCTGTCCCTGCTTCCAGAGACAGCATCCATGTGCTGATGCAGGTGCTGAGCTGCTGGAGCCGCCCATCTGCCTCTCCCCTTGACTTTCACAGGGATGCTCTTTCTCCTGCACAGCACATTGTTTGCTCTCCTTGAATGTTGCTAGCTGGCAGGGAAAGATCAGTCTGGGTTTTTTCCAGAATAGTCAGCTGATTTCATCCCATGGGAAGTGGTTGAAAAGCATGAGACAGGTGGGTTGGCATTCCTGCTTTGTAGCCCTCCATAATTCCAGCAGGAGAAGGGTAGCTGGGAGAAGTGCAGTTGCTGGGTACATTTCCGTGTTTGCATTTGAAAGAGCTTGATAGGCTGTGATTGACGGGGCTAAATGGATGCTTGATAAATGGTAAATTCAAAGGAACCTCAAACAAAAATGGATTTACAAGGAGGCCTTGGGGTGCATGTAAAGGGCAGGCTGTGGGTCTGCTGTAGTGCTGTTTGGTTATGGTGGGCAGAGAGCACTGCAGGCTCTGTACCCTGCCTTGTGTGCCCCGTGCACCTGCTGAGGGACAGCCCTGTGGCTGTGCAGACACTCCTGCAGGTGGTTGTTTTTCTCCTGGTTCAAGTTAATAGGATGTTCCCAAACTGACAGTACCACATCTGCATCCCAGAGCCCCCCGTGTCCCCATAGCCAGGCTCCAATTAAGGATGCTCTAAAAGCAGCAGGCCAGCTACCATGGCCTTGCAGATGAGAGCCATTGGCCTAATCTATTTTTACAGTGAATTAAACTAGAAAAAGGTACTGCCACTCTAGAATAAGAAGCCACCTGGGGAGTTAACCCAGAATAGTTGCTCTGCTTTGAATTCGCACCCTAGCTCACTTCAAGATAACTTTCCTTCCATATATGCAGGCCCTGTAAATGCAAAATACAGGGCATGGCTTAAGCAGGATCCCCAAAAGAGCCAGGAAAACACCTTCTTTTTCCTGAGGTCTCCCTGCATCCACACACACTCCTTAACTCAGGCATCTTTCTCTGTCATGAGTCTGCCCTGTCTCATTCTCAATCCCCCGCGGAGATCTGTGCTCCTTTCCCACCCCAGCTCCGTTCTTTGCTCCAACACCCTGACTGCCAGCTCCCACAGCCACCTCTGCTGTCCTCCCCTGTCTCCATCCAGCTCCTGAGCAGGTCACACACAGTGAAATGAGCATCCCAAGTCCCTTATCAGGATTGTGCAAAGAGCTTTTCTCAGGCTCACCACCTTTCTCAGAGAGTCGGTGTGAGCAGCAGCTAAGAGGAAGCATCAGGTGGTTTTTCAGAGCTGGGGCTGATAACTCGGGCTGGCCAAGGGTGTTAGGTGTAAATTCCTTGCAGTGGCCAAAGGCTCTGCTCTGGTGCTGCTCTGGTCTTGTCTCTATCAGGAGGAGCAGTGGAGATGTTGGCATGATGGTTTGAGTTGTGCTGGGACATTGCTCCTCTGGATTTGTCAAGCTCAAGTTAAATGTATGTAATTTTAACATCTCCTGATTCTTTGGGGGCTGACTCATGCTTTCTTGGCCTGAATGATTCATAGCTCTTGAACTCCATTGCTAAATTCATTATGCAACAATTACAGGGTTGGAAATGCCACCCTAAGTGCACACAAACAAGCTGGCAGCAACTCCCCCCTCCTTTTCTCTCACCCCGAGTTGCCAAGAGACCTTCCTTGTGAGTTTGCTCTTGTCCCTGCTTTGTAGGTGAGGGTTTGCTGCTCTGCCCTCGAGCTGGGAGGGGCAGGAGCTGCAGGTTGGGTACTTCTGGAAGAGAGGAGAGAGGACAGCCTAAGAGGGAAGGATGGAGATGCACAGCTTCATTCATCAGGACCAGTTGCCTTAATTTTGTCCCACCTGCTCCATATGATGTTATGGCACAGCCATGGCATCCTTGATGATCCATATGGGAAAACCCCAAGTGTGAGGCATTGCTCTAAGGTGCTCCATGTGGTGATTTTGGAGTTTGGCAGCATTTTTCCAGCACAGATTCTGCTTGATGATTGGCACAGCAGCTCAAAGGTCAAATACCCCTCCAAGGAGAAAGACCAAGGAAGGAAGGAGGGCCCTGTGCTGGCTGTGGGATATCCAGTAATTCCTTAATTTTTTCCTTGGTGGGGCTAAGCTGAGATTTAGGGATTTGTGTAGGACTTGGCCTTTTACAGTGAGGTCTCGAGCAAGAGTTGATCTAGCTTGTGAACTTAAGTGGGTTTTGTCCTGGGTGGGCTTTGCTTAACCCCCTGAAGCAGTGGGTGGGAGCAGGGCTGTAGGGCTGTCAGTGGGATGCAGAAGGGTCATCCCCACCATCTGCTGGATCTGATCAGATTTCAGGCTTTAAGGTGCCCGTGTTACCTGAATTTGGCTTCTGCACTGGTTTTTCTGCCATCCAAATAACATTTCTTCTCAGAACAAATATTCAAGTGAGGTATCAACCGAATGGCAGGGTTGGCACCTCTGCCCAGGAAGCCCTCCAGAAAATCTTCCCTAAGAGAAGCCATTCTTCCCAGCTGAGGCCTTAAATCTTGATACCTTTGGGAAGAGTCTGACTGTTTGCACATTGGGACAGCAGAGAAGATTGGCTGAATGCTGGGCTCATCAATGGCTGAGGTTTTCCAAGGTTTTCCTTGGTCCTCCTTGGCCTGTGGCAGCAGAGCCCTTGTGCTGGTAATCCCAGAAGTGGCAGAAGCAAAGTAAGGACAGGACTGGTGAGGAGGAGAGCTGTACCAGCAATTCCGGTTCCATGCTCGCAAGTCGAGTTAATCTAAAGTATCAGAAATCCTATTTTCAAACTAGTAAGTGGTAAATATTTGATTAAACTAGATGCCAGAGCAATTGTATTGTCAGAGCAGCAAGTCAAGCCAACAACCACCCTGACTGTGGCCAAGAGGAGATGCAGAAAACACAGAAAGTAGGGCACGTATGGTGACGTGCGGGTTGATAGCTGCGCCTAAAAATAAGGTTCTTCAGAAAGAGAAAATCTGCCTCGCAAGCAAGGCAGTGGCAAGCTGCTCCCAGAGCCTGATTTCAGCCTGAAACTGGCGATGTTGGCGCTGCAGAGAGCTGTGCTAACGTTCTGTTAGCATTCTGCTAGCAGAACATTTCGTTTCAGTCTCATGGCTTGCCTGTGAGATAAGGCGAGTTCCCCTGGAGCAGAAGGTGGAAGTGAGAGGCGGTGCTGCTTTTCCCGTGCAGCTTTCTGCTCATCTGCATCTTAAGGAGCCTTTGTCCTCTTCAAGTATTGTGGTTCCACTTTCCAGAAGATGCTCTTGTAATATTCCTGCAGGCTTCCAGGGAAAGCAGCCTGGCTTGCCCTGCTCCAGGCGTGCTGAGCGTGGGTGCTGCTGTGAGTGGGCTGCCCTGGTACCCTATAGCAGCTATAGGGTGCTGCAGGAGGCCTGACCCGCTCTGTAAATATTGGATCAGCAGCCTCAGGACCCCCTTCTTGCATGCTGGGGGCTGACCTTGACCTGCAGAACCTGGGGGAACTGGAGGATGAGTTTTTTGGTGACGTGTGTGTGGTTTAGCAGGTCAAGAAGTCATCGTGGAGTTCACCAAGGTGTAAGGGCTAAACCCTAGGCAACAAATCCAGATGTTTGAGCTGTCTGGAACAAAGCACTCCACACTGTTGCATGGATAATTAATTTTTCCCAAAGTCTCACCTCTTGACTCTCCCAGCAGAGCCTGTGGGCACCCTGCTGGTCCCTGCTCAGCAGAGGCAGGAGGGTAACACTATCCCGAGGATCTGTACGGGCTCCCTGATGGATGCAGGATGGGTCAGAGGGTGCCTTTTTATGTTATTTTGTTAAGACCTTTTGAGGATTATTGGAATTGTTATAGATAGGCTCAATAATGTCCATAAGCTTTAGAGCTGAAAGCATTTTGTTAGCAGTAATTAAATGCAACCGCTGTTTAAAATGGCTGGATCAGATGGTTGGGAAGAGAATCCTCTCATAAATCTCCCACAAAATCAATATTCCTCCTGTCAGGTGTGTAGCAAACACTTTTAAATTCTGCCAATCACTGGCTCTGTCACCGTGGTGCCATAAAGCTGACAGAATCACACCTTTGCCTTGGAAAGAGACCAGCAAGGCAGGACTTTCTTTTGGTGGCAAAAACCCCAGAAAATCAATAAAAACTGAGGAATGCAGTCCCACTGGATGGGAACTCCCTGTGCGAAGGCACAGCCCTGGGGGTGCACATCTGCGTGGGGGCAGGTGGGATGCCCGGAGTGGGAATTCCCAGGGAAAGGCACATCCCTGTCCATAGCTGGGACCCTGCGAGAGCCCTGCTGCTGGCACATCCCACTGGCACGGCCTGAGGTGCCCAGGAGCTGCGAATGGAAAATCCAGGCACTTATCTAGCTTGTTGCTGTGCTAGAATAGGGCTGTTCCTAGGATTATTTCTTTTCCGTGGGCCAAAATATGTGTAAATGGCTTTAAACAATGGAAGGATTTCTGTTAAAAAGAGTGGGGTGTGGGTGCGAATAGGGTTGTAATTTATATCTTGAGGGAAGGGTGTGGGCTCTTCCAGTGGTGTTTTTGAGATTCTGTTGGAAATTAGCTTGGGGTTTGCTTTTTTTTCCTTTTTTTTTTTTTTTAAATTTTCCCCACGTCTTATTTTCAAGCCTGTTTTGAGGGGAAAATTGTTGTTTTCCAAATTACAGATCTCTCAATGTGTAGCTGAAAATGTCAGGAAGAGGGATGCAGTTTTGGAAGCCTCCACACATCTGTCTGTGGCAGGGTTGATAAAAAATGGAAGCTCTAACCAGAAAAACAAATAAAAAGAGGTAATATCACTGTCACAGATGGGTCGGGCTGCTTTCCCTGCAGGTGTCTGCCTTGCAACCCCCACTCCCATATAATGTGCTGTGGAAAAAATAAATTGAGAGCCCAATCGGAGACTTATGCCCTCAATTAATTTTTGTTCCACATAATGGGAGCTGCTGCATGCCTTTCCTTCAATATTTAACTGCCTGGCTCAGAGGATGGGGCTGCTCTCGTGCGAGGGAAGTTGGGATTCTCTTGATGTTTGCACAGAAATCCCATTCTGATCCTTCTTTCTTTGCCTAAGGGCTGGGATCCTGCTGCTCCTCTGATGCCAGAGATAAATTTTGTTAGCAGACACTTCTCTGCTAAGGGGAGCAAAGGGGAGAGGGGAGTGGTGAGTGCTGGATTCTTGAAGGAGTAAAATTTGCTTGTCTTCAAGCATCATCTTCCCTGGAGCCTGTGTGTGCTGTCTGGGGCACAGTCAGAGGGGAGAGCTCTGCTCCTGGTCCCATGTGCTCAGCCCTCAGCTCAGGGAGAAAAGCAATCAGGACAATTAGTGAGTGCTGCTGCTGAGTGAGGTTTCTCTATGGCACTGGGTTAAAGGGGAATGCCTTGTTCTGCTGTAGTTTGAAATTGAGCCCTGAACTTACTTTCTGATTTTTAACTCAACTCGAAATCGCTGTTAAAATTTCCAAGTTCAAGCTGGCAGAAATGCCCCTCTCCCTTCTCCTCGTGGAATTTCATAGCCAAGAGCCCAGGTTGTCTGTTCTTACTGATTCACTGATAGACCTGAAAGCAGAGGGGAGCCCAAGGTGTCCCCCTTAGGAAGTGCAAAGGGGCTGAGCAGTTTTTACAGCTCCAGTGCATCCTTCAAGTTGTTCCCAGTGCCTGGACTAGAGCTACACCTCAAACTGGGGCTGGAAAAACCCACTCTGCCCATGGATGTGGAGGAAGAGCCAGTGAGAGTGGCACTTGGCTGGTGAGGAAGATGATAGGGAATAAAAATAGAGAGGGGAGAAGAAACCTCCAACTATTAGTGAGTGGAAAACCATCCACATGGAAGTTCTAGATCTGAAAATTTCCCCAGTCAAGGGCAGTTTAATGCAGAAAGGTGTGTGAGAAATGGTACTCACTTTCAAAAAATATAAAATGTTTATTAAAACCTTATCAAAAATACAACAGAAAACTGAATAGAGAAAATCATACAGCTGGGAGTAAAGGATTTTTCCCACCATGTGCTCATCCAAAAAATTGATGTTCTGCCTTTAACCCTTTAGTTCCTCCCAAAATTCTGTCCATCAACTCCTCCTTCACTGTCCAGTGGTGGACATCTCCTACATCTTGATTGGAGGTCAGGTGCTGCCATAGTAATGAGCCAGCCCTCCCAAATGACCCAAACCCAGGTCACCCCTGATAACAATGCAAGGGGGGGGGGGGTGAAACATATCCATAAATCTATAAAACTTCTCTTAACATCTACATAATACTTGCCTTTTAATTGTGAGAGTCAACCATGGCATTGCTCATCTCTCCCAGGTGGCAGCTCTGAAGGGCTGTGTTGGAGCACAAACACAAAGGTGCATTTGCTCTGTAGAGCTTTTACAGGAAGGTTTTTTAAACACCTCCAGGTCCTGCTGCCTTGCACTGGAACGGGGCTCCAGGAGCTGCTCTGCACAGGAGCCACGTGGAGGGAAGCAAGATCTGAGCTGGTTTAGCTTTAATGCTCTGGCATTAAATCCTGCTCCTAAATCCTGTGTGTGAGCTGTGCCCAAAGCCCTTCCCTGCTGTGTCTGCTGGGCCCCCAGACACAGCTCTCCAGCCCTCTGTGCCTGGGCACCACCACCAGGTTTGGGTTGCTCCTCACTGCACACTGATGTGGGGGAGGACTGCTTGGCACAGAAGGGGTTTTTAATTTTTTAAAAAAAAAATTTAAGGAAGCCCACGTTGAAGTATTGATAGGAAAAAGAATGTATATTGTGCTGTGTTGGGTGTTTACAGGAAATATATGGTGAAAATACTGAGGGGCTTTCCTCAAACAACTGCCAGTATTGTTAGGAGTGGAACAGTTGGGAGGAGAAAAGAAAGAGGCACTTAAAATTTTCTATTGCCAGGGTTGGCTCCAAAGAGTTTTTTTTGACTTTCTGCTCCACTTTTTTTCTTCTTGTATTTTATTCACTCTGCTGGGAAGGAGCTCATTGAAGACAGAGAGATTATCTGGAATTAGAGATAAAACAGCCAAACCAAAATCTTTTTAATTCTCTGGAGCAGAATTTAGCTTGAAATTTTGAGCTTTCCATCAAGGTAGAAAAATATTTTACAGTGGTGCACCTTCACCACACTTGAGCAGGCAGCAATGAAAGTTCCTTAGCTGCAGATGGTAAAACAGTATCTTCCCTTTAAGAAGGTAATTGGGGCACAGATTAAGTTACTTACTTTGCATACAAGAAACCTGTGGGAAAGCCAAGAATCTCTCCTGAAACTCCCAATTTCTGATGAGATCTCTCACCCAGAATATTTCTGTACCTGCTGTTCCCCACCAGCACTCCAGGGCAGATGTAGGAGTTGTGTTCCCTAAGGGGGCCTGGCTGAAATATATATATATATATTTATATATGTATAATTTTTTTAAAGTGATGTTTACTGCCACTTTCCCTGTCATTCCTTCAGGAGGAACCATTCTTCTGGTAGTGCTGAGCATCTGCTGCTGAAAGTGTAGCTGGAGCCCCGAGTGAGGAAAGATTCTAAGATACCAGTGAAATTAAATCAGGCAGCAACAATTTTCATAATTTTCACTCCTCCGTGTGGTTAACCTGTGGGTGCTGTGGGGCTCACAGCACAACAAGGGAATCACACGGTGTGCAGGAAGAATTTGCCACCAGAAGCAATAGCCAGAGCTCTCAGAGTGGCACTGGGGGATCAGTAGGTTCCACCAGTACCTTGTGGCAGGAGCATGGGACTAGAAATAACAATCCTGAGGTGGTGACTCAATATGGCTCTTGCAGTGACTTTGCTGCCCAGAGAGATGCCAGTGGCTTTGATCTGTGTTCATCTGCTCACCTGTGGATGCCCCTGAGCTCTGGAGAAGGGTTTGGTGCAGATTATCAGGAGGTCACTGGCTGAGATGTGTGTCCAGCTGGTGTTTGATGTGCTGCCTTGGGCTGTGTGCAGGTTTCTGCCTTCAGCCTTGCCACCAGCCCTCATGTCCAGAGCAGACAGTGTCAGTGCCCACCTGTGTCACACTCCATGCACAGAGACCCACACAAGGGAGATGGTACAGAGCAGGGTGATACTGGAGAAATAAACATTTAGGCTTCAGAAAAAAAGGAAACCCTCAGGAGGCTGGAAATATGGCTCTGTAGGAACTGTGTCCTGTGGTATTGCAGGTGAAAATGAGTGTTTTGGGGCTGTGATTCTGTGGAGGAATAGCTCTGGTGATTTGAAGTCCCCTTCCCAGTTTGCCACGTGGTCACTGCTGGTGTCTACCCCTCTGTGTGTCTTTGTTTGACATCCTGTGGCCAAGTCCCCTGTTGTAGGTGTGTGACAGCTGGGGCTCAGTGCAGTGTCCTTACTGATGGTGCTCTAATGAAATGTTTTCCCAAAAGGCAGGAAGTGACAGAGGCTGTGTTATAAAAAACTGTTTTAGGCTGTGGTGGTCTAAGCATGAAGGACCCTCTTGATTTGATGCACTCTCACTAATTAAACAAATAAACCACACAAACCCCAAGATTTCCTATCCAGGACAGGGCTCCTGTGAAGAAGGGATGAAGAGCTGCTCTGCTGCTTCCTCCAAGCCCTGGGAAGATCCTGGCCAGCAGCAGGGCACCCATGCAGAACACACATCTTTGGCTGGCCTGTGTCCCTAAGCAGGGACAATGCTGAAGGTGATGCCCAAAGGAAAATTCACAATCCCAAATCCTTGCACATCCTGTGAATTCTTCATTGGTGCCTGCTGCCAGAGGATGGGCTCAGCAGAGGGGCTGCACTGGGCTGGTCACCTTGCATTTCATGGGACAGGGACACACAGACTGGCCTTGGCCCTCACAGGGAGCAGAAGAGGTGAACTTGGCAACTGCTCACCTTCCATGGTGCAGGAGGTGATGTTAATGAAATAAATCAGGCACCACCTCCTCTGCTGGCTGCTTATGCACTCAGGTCCCTGCTGTAGGCTTTTGTGCTTGGTTTTCAATTCCAGTGGAGAGATTAGCTTGGCATGGAGAGGAGAGGGCTATTTCTCTCTGTTCATGCCACTGACTTGACTTTGTGCTGCAGATACCTCACCTGATCATCCAGGCCCAGTCCTGCAGGTGTCTCACCACGAGCAATCCAGTGGCTGGAAACAACCTCCTCACCTTCAGAAGTGGCTACTCTGGGCTTTCCTGTTTTCCCTTTGCTTGAAAGCTTTAAAAAATCTCCAGTCTTTCCCTTCAAAGTGTACCATTCAAGGGTTGCTCTTCCATGGTTTGTGGGTTTCTTTTTTTTTTTTTATTTTTTTTATTTTTAAGTGGAATTAAACTGAAATCAGTTGATGACACTTAAGTGAAGGACTTCTGTGAGTGTTTGTGTTCTGCATCAGTGTCATGCTGTGCTCTAACTGCTGCCTGGGGAAGATGTGACAGAGGATTTGCAGGTCTCAGCTCCAGCTTCATCATCAGAAGGGGAGATGAGGAGCCTCTCCAGCCTCACTCAGCAGCATGGCTGCTTTAACAGACCCAGCTCCAGCCTCAGCAGTGTTAGGGCAAACTGTCTGCTTGTTCAGTGCTTAATAGGAAGATCAGGGGGGCAGCTCTGTGTGCTGGTGGAGGAAATGAGTACCTTTGGTTTTCACCTATGAGGGATGCAGGTGCCAGCCTCAAAGAGTGAAATGGGAAGGAGTGTGTGTGTGTGTGATGCCTTCAGACAGGGCTGGTGGCACAAGCTGCACCCCCTGACTCAGTAAACTCCCACTTCACAGAACTGCTGTGTCTTCTTGTACTGGCAGTGAGTAACCTTGTGAGTGACCTTGCCTTGAGAGTCCTTTTGGGCTGAGTCAGGTGATACAAAATATACAGGAAATGCAAATTTACCAAAAAACCCCACAATGGTGTTGGCCAACACTTGTGTGCCCTTCTCAGGAGCCAGTCTTTGGTCAGAGTGAGCCTTTCCCTGCTGCAGTGCTGGGAGGAGGGGGGTGGCACCAGTGCCTTGCCTGCCTTTAGGCCCCTGAAATAGTCCCTGTTGTCCCTGCAGGGCTAGGGGCTGTGTGTGTGTGGCAGGATGTGCTCAGTGTGGTGGCACCAGTTCTGCTGAGCTCATGGAAACTGCTCAGCTTGGTCCCACACGAGGCATGGTGCTTCTTCTCTGCCCCCTCTGCTGCTTTAAATAAAATGGAAACCCAAGTGTGGTGCCTTGCAAGCCACAGACACCCACACAGGCACTGCTGGGTCACTCTGCAGGTGAACAAGTGCTGGGGCCTGAACCTGTGCTATAGTTAGCCTAACCTGTTTGTGCCACAAGTCAATGTGCCTTGTCTTTAGGCACAGGGAAGGAACCTGGTCACTGGAAAACAGGCAGCCAGAGCTATGGGGCCAGTCTTTTCTGGGGCTCTGGGGTCTGTGAGAGTGATGGGGAATTATGTCTGGAAGAAGTTGAGCTGTGTCCAGTTCAGGAAGAGCTCTCAGGGTGACCTTTTAGCTCCTCTAGAGGTTCATTTTCTGGTTGGATTGAGGACATGCTGGCATTTGGTACTTCCAGACATGTCTTGATGTCTGTGGATCTCCCCTTTCCATTTCACTCCCCTTTGCAGACCACCTGAATCTCTCATTTCTTCTGTTGTGAGAGCAAAGGAGCTGCTGGAGGATAAGGTGCATGCAGGAAAGCTGAAACATGGGCAAACCCAGCCATATTTCTCCTTTACTGCTTATAAATTGCACTTTCCAAGGTGCAGTGCTAAACCCACAAGAAAGCTTCCAGCCTATCTTGTGAAATGCTGGAATAAAGTTTCCTGCTTTAATAATCCTGCAGAATTAGGTCCTCATTTCTACTCCAGGTCTGTTTTGGAAAATATTTGTTCATCTTTGAGCAAACAATGGCAGAAGTGGCCTGGAAAAGGAGCAAGGTGGGAGTGCCTGTGCGGTATTCCGAGAGGCATTTCCTGCCCTTATCTCCCCTCCTTCGAGGTATTGTAACTGGGGCTTCAGATCTGCAGGCTGTGCTGCTGCAGCAGAGACTGAGATTGCCAACAAAGATACTTCCCAGGAATGCTTGCCAGGGGCAGGAGCTGAGTTCACCAGAGGTGCTGAAGAGCTTTCCAGCCGAGTGCCTGCGCTCGGGAAATGCGTCTGTCCCAAAGAAAAGCTTCTTGGGAAGTGCATTCATGCATTTTCTGCAGGGTTTCTGGGGACTGTGGTGAGTGCCAGCCCGTGGGGGCTGTGGGCAGGGGTTAGGGAGAGCTGTGAGTGGCTCTTGTGCTGTGGAGGAGCCATGGCACCCTTCCCTTGCTTCCCAGTGCCGTGCTAAAGCCACAAGTTGGTATTTTCCATCTCAAGCAAATGAACTGAAAGTGAATTTTGAATTAGTAGCTCCCCTATGAAAAACTTTGCAAGGATTTGGGTTTGTTCCTGTGTGGAACTAAAGCATTTTTTGCACTCTTAAATTCTTACAGGATTAAACAGGATTTTTTTTCCTGTTTGGGTCTATCCTGAAGCCTTCAAAATATGGTTTGCAGGTGCTGCTGAAGCTGTCCTTGGCCATTTGCTGGATAAAGCAGCTGCCTGGACCTTCCTGTGTGCTCTGGCTGAGTTTGTTTGTTTTCAGTTCCCAAACCAATTATCTGTTGGAGGAAATGGTGTATCTTGCTCTCAGTCTGCCCAGATATTTATAGGTAAGGTCAAAGCCCTGTGGAAGGTCTGGAGCAGTGTTTAGTAGGTGTGGATGCCTCAGCCAGGATTCCCTGGGATGTGGTGGATGTGCTGTGGGCACTGCCCTGCAGCCCCTCAGTCTGCTCCATGGGCTGCCTCCCCCTCTGACAGGGATGAGCTGTGGCTTTTCCTGCCTCACCTGGGTGGGCAAGGCTTGGTATCCTCCCCATGGCTCTCACCTGGGTCTAGCTGCCTCTCTTGTGCTACTTTTCCCATAGATTCTCTGCATCCAGTGCTTACAAAGCTGTTGCTTCCTCTTCTGCAGCAGCAGAGTTGAGCTTCAGCTGTCTTACTGAGGCTTTCTCAGGTGCTTGTGAATACTCCAGTTTTTCAGTCACCCCTTCCCATCAACACTTACTTTTTCTTTTTTCTTTGTCCTCTCCAAGCTGGCTGACCCACTCATCATCTCATACCTGGTTATTTGCTGCTTGCCTGGATTTTGCATGAGCCATTCAATGTGCTTTGCATAGGTCTGATTGGAAAGGATAAAATTCAATTTGCTTGTGATTTCGGCTTTATTTCAAATGCACCTGTTGGACATCTCCTGGAATCTGGGCTGTGTTTCCTCCTGCTGTGCAGCAGCCTGTGGGTCCCTGGGTGGTCACTGTGGGTAGCCCTGCTCAGGAGCTTCTCTTGTGGTCACACTGAGGGTCAGGAGCTGTGAACTGACTGCTCTCACTGCTGTACTTGTGGACCCTGAACAGCAAAACCAGAGTGATTTAGTGTGTGGTGAAGAGAAAACCTAAAGAAAGAGAGAAATGAACACAACTCCTGTGTTTTTAAGAGCTGAGGTGGTTTAAGTGTTATTTATACCTGAGAGCCAGGTCTATCCATCTGTCCTCAGCTGGGGCTGGATGGATGAGTCAGGGCAGCACAGAGGATGCTCCTGGTGGGTGGAGTTCCTCTGGGCAAACCTGCCTGGCCTTGAGGCACAGACAGGTAGCCCCAGATATCTCCAGCCTCTGGCTTCTGGGTTATTTCTGCTGGAATGGCCTCATCTGGTGTCTGTGACTTGGTCCCCTCTGACCTTGCTGCTCAGACTGAAATGCCTCAGGGAGGTGGCTGCTGGTGTGCAGCAGGGCAGGACAGCAGGGTGGACACACGTGGAACAAGAGGTGGTGGAGAGGACCAGCCCAGGGAAGGATGGGAGCCTCAGTGCTCAAACTGCTCCCAAGCTGTCTGACAAATGGTATCCAGCATGTGGGAGATCTTTGCTCTTTAAGACTTTATTCTGCTCGTTGGAGGGGGTTAATGTGAGCAATAGACATGAAGGAGCTGCACAGTGGAACTTCTGCTTAATCAAGAGGGTTTTGCTGGGATGTTTGGAGCGGGGGAAGGGGGAAATCACCAAGGCTGGTAAGAACAATTAGAGCAATTAAAGCACAGTTAACTCAGCTGCCTTTTGAGGTGGTAGATGTTGCCTGTTGTGTTTTCCAGCAGGCTGAACTCACGTGCTTGATGACACCTGACCTCTCCTGCTTTCCCCCTCCTTTCAGGTTCCCACCACCTTCTCACCGACTCTGCCATGGGCCCTCCCCAGCTCAGGATGCTGGTATAGCAGCAGGAGGCTGCCATCCAGAGGAGCTGTGGTGGGACATCCCCCCCCACTGGGACATCCTCCCCCTCCCCTCTCTCGGCAGAAGCCATGGATGCCCACGTGGACCTCCTGACCGAGCTGCAGCTGCTGGACAAGGTGCCCACGCTGGAGAGGCTGCGGGCAGCCCAGAAACGGAGGGCTCAGCAGCTGAAGAAGTGGGCCCAGTATGAGAAGGAGATGCAGCACAAGAAGAGGAAGCATGAGAAGAAGAGAAATGCTGTGAACAGAAAGAAGGTGTCTTTTGAAGCCAGCGTTGCTCTGCTGGAGGCTTCTCTGAGGAATGATGTGGAGGAAGGTATGGCACTGGTGCTGCCTGGCAGGTTTGTCTGGCTGCCTGGGAGCTCCACGTGGTGGGAAGCCCTCTGTGGTGTGCAGAGGCATCTGTGCTGCCATCCATGGACTGCCCTTGGTGTGGTGTTGGCCTTTAAAGTGTTGCCATCTCTGAGCCCTGTGTGACCCCAGCGTTACCTTGGCTGGCATCGGGAGTGGGTGCACGAGTGCCAGGATAGGGCAGGAATTGTGACTGAGGTTTGGGTGAAGGGAGGCAGTTTTCATCTCTTTCCTTCTTACACTTCCTACTTACAGGAGGTGTGAAACGCTTCCTTGCCTTCTGGGTGTGCCTCTCAGTGGTTTTAGAGGAGTCTGTCACAGGGATTTACATGTCAGTGTGAATCTCTTCGCTTTCCCTGCTCGAGGGCATGGATTCAGAGCTACGTGAATGTATGAATTTTTTCCCAAAATGCTGGGAAGCACGGCTTTGCTTAGTGCTTCCTGAAGAACAGAACTGCAAATCGTTCTGAAATTGGTTTAATTGCACCATTTCAAAGTGGATGAAAGTGCTTTGCTACAAAGTCTGAAGGGAGGAGGAAAAAATATGTCTAAAAGTCAATAACCATTAGCCTCAGCACAGCATGGGGGAAAACCTGTGAGCTCTGGGGAGCCAGAGAGTGCTTCTCTGCAGAGGAGTAAAAATATCTCTTGCAGGAGAGCTGGAGCAGCCTTTGGGGTTGGTGCTCTGCAAGGCAGCAAAATTGGTGTGATCTTCCTGATCCCTTGGTGTGGCAGAGGAGGGTGCTTAGGGAACCTGGCCAGTTGAGCATCTCTGCTGGAGAATGTTGCTCCAGTTTCCAGCAGCCTCTACAGGAGGCAGTGTATCCTTGCCTGGTACATGGGTGGAAGGCAAGGGCCTCGTCTTGTCTCGTGAAGAATCTCCCCAAAGTCATGGCCCTGTTTCTGAGCAAGCCTTTCCTGCACTGTAGCTTCTCCTTGTCTGTGTGTTTTGCTCCTGTTTGGAAACAGAGCATGGACAGTGGTGACCCTGCCTGGACATTGTCACTGCATTTGCCAAGCCCTGCCATGGCTCTGGTTCTTTGTGCATTTGTGACCTCCCTGGGACAGCAGACCTGTGATAATGCCCTGGAAATGCAGGTTTTATTTGTTCCTTCCTTGCTTTGGAGGTTTCATAGCTCTTCCCAGCTCTCTGCTTCAGTGGCCCTGTGTCTCTCACTCTGAGCTGCTGTGGTCTTCTAGGAGGGCTCCAACAGTGAAGCCAGCTGTGACAGCTTTGGCACTTGTATCACCTCTGCCTGTGCTGGCAGGTATTGGCAGGTTGTGGTTTGGGTTTCATACACAGCTGTTCAGCTGCCAGTGACAGGGCACAGCGTTGGGGCAGATGATGAGAGTTTTATCATCTTCCTTTTGTGTGGCACTGGTGCCTCTGCTCAGCACTGTGGCTGGGGGTGTGATGGGTCTGCAAGAGGCCCAGCCTTGTAGATTTGCTTTCAGCTCTGTCTGGTTTGGGATCTGGGCTGTTTGGAAGGAGGAAAGTTCCTCACTGCCTGTCCCACAGATGCTTTCTCATTTTGTGAGGGAGGCAGGAATGGTGGAGGTGTTTGTGGTCAGGACCACACCCTGGTGAAGGATGGCTGTGCTCCCTGAGGGCAGTGGGCAGCAGGGCTGGCCCAGCATGTCCAGGCTGTGACACCAGTGTTCTGGTGGCAGGGTCCTGTGGACAGTGCTCTTGCACCACATGTGGACATGGGTACTTCACTGCTGAAGCTGCAGAGTTGATCTTTCAGCTTCCAGCTTCACTCTTTTCCTGCTGTGAGGGAAAATCCATCACTGCAGGTCTCTTTTGGCACCATAATCCTGTTCACCTCTTTCTGTGGGCAAGCCCAGCTTGTGGGCTTGAACCAGCAGCTGCTTTTTCCAATGTCATGCTGGTGATAAAACCCAAATGTTTCAAAGCCACTTCCCTGCTGACAGAAAATCAATCTCCCCACCCCCTGGAAAGGACAAGGGACAGTATTCCCACGGCACAGGTGCTTCCCAAGTAGCTGGATTTTTCAGATGCCTCAAGTTTTTACAGTGCATTTGTTTTGTGCTCAATTAATTTAAGTCCTGAAAGTAGAGTGTGGGCAGGTTCTGTGCCAGCTCTGCCCCCTCTGTGATGTGGGACCAGTATAAAGGGAGGAGGGGACAGAGCCAAACCCAGGTGCCAAACTGGCAAAATTCCTTATCAAGAAAGTGTGGAAACTCGTGGGCTTTTGGAGGTCCCAGGTGATTATTTTGATATATGAATCATCCTTTGTTTCCATGTGGGATGTGGAGGGGGAGGTGAGATAGAAATGATAAAGGAGTTGATAAGTCAGTGTGAGGAAGGTTGGAGCTGGGGGCGCAGCTGGCACGTGTCACCTCTGAGCTGCCTCTGGGTGGCTGTGCCATTTCCATTCCTTGTGACTTCTCTGTTTATTTTTATCATTCTCACCCCCAAAGTGGGAGAGGGGATGGTGGTAGGTGCTGTGCAGTGGAGTCAGGGAGGAGAAACTGGAGTTGGGTACTGAGTTGGCTCTTTGTCCAGACAATGTCTGAGGCTGTGGTGTGTATGACCACCTCCTGAGGTGGTAGTTGAGTGCTGTAGGATGGAGCTGGTGGGTGCAGAACCCAGCCCTGCTCTTCAGGGGTCTTGAGGTCCTGGACGTGCTTTCACTGTCCTTTGCCTGCCTCTTGCCCAGGTGTAATTGAGAGAGCTACTGTGTGCCTGGTGACAGGTGAAAGGCAAGAGGAAATGGCCTCAAGTTGCACCCCAAGGTAGGTTTAGGTTGGTTATTAGGAAAGATTTCTTCACCCAGAGGGTTGTCCAGCCCTGGCACAGGCTGCCCAGTGCAGTGGTTGAGCAACCATCCCTGGAGGGATTTAAAAGATGCATCCATGGGGCACCTGGGGACATGGTTTAGTGGTGGCCTTGGCAGTGCTGGGAGAATGGCTGGACCCATGATCCTGGAGGGCTTTCCCAACCCAAATTGTCATGTGGCTCCATGGTCTCAGCGTGGTGGCCAAGCAGAACTGAAGGCAGGGGCTCCTGGTGACCATCAGCCCCAGCGTGGGCAGGAGCTGCAAAGGGGTGGTGGCTCCTTTCTGCTTGTTCCTCTCATCCTCTGCAACAGATCTGTCAGAACATCTCAGATTTACAAACAAGCTGCTATTAAAGGCTCCTTTGGATGTGTGCTGACAGGAGCAGGGTGGGGAGCACGCCGCAGACACGCTGGTGGCAGATGCGAGCGGGCAGCCGCGCTGGGGACAGCGAGGTGACAGGCAGTGACCCCAGACTGAGGGCTGCAGTGCCCCTGGGCTGCAGGGTGCTGCCTGCACCTTCTGTTTGGCAAGCTCCAGACAGCTCATGGGTGAGTCTGAGGTGGGAGACCAGAGCACTCCCAGCTGCCAGGCTGGACCTGGCCCGTGCCCCTCTGTGGGAACGCTGGGGAGGGGCATCCCACACCATCTCCTTTTTAAGTGGGAATATGCTGCAGTCCTCACCCAGCTCTGGGCTCAGTCTGAGCTGGTTTCACAGGGATGGTGCAAAGGGAGGACCCTGAGCCCTCACAGAGCTTACAGGGAGCGTGGTGCTGGATGCAGCCTCTGGGCTGTTCCGATGGCTGCGAAGGAGTTGCTTTCTAGTGCAATAAAGGAATGCTTTGTGAGCTACTCTAGTGATTGCAAAGGATTTGAGAAGATAAGAAATTGCTGAGGGCTGTGGTCCTTTGAGGCTGTTCTGTGAGGTGATGGACTGAAACCATGGAGAGGAGGCTGGTCCTGCCATTCCCAGGGCAGCACCTCGTCCCCAAAAGCAGCCGGGGCTGTCATGTCCAGGTCTTTCTACATCACTGAGCTTTGCTAAAAGTAGCCCCAGAGCGTGGGGAGACGAGCTGATGTTCTGTAAACTGAAAAAAAAACAGATCCCAGAGGTGGATAAAGTGGCTGCTTGTACACATATGTGGCATTTGCTGTCTGGAACTCCCTTTGCACACCTGGGCTCTTTGTGGTGGGAGCTCCTGCTTGAATGACTCAACCTGCAGGTGTTGGCATTGGCTTCAGGGTGAGCTGGGCTCCTTCAAGGAGCCAGCAGAGAAGTAGAGACCCCAAGGATTGATTCACCTTCCAGCAGTGCCAGAGGTGCCCTGGTTTCTCCTGCTCTTGGGTGAGAGCTGCCTCCCTTGGGTACCCGCTGCCCCCGGCGATGGCATCGCTGCCGAGTCCTTCAGCTCCCACCTCCTGGCATTTCATCCTGCAAGCAAAACCTTACCAGAGCCAGAGTGTTGCATAAAGCAGCGCTTCTGCAGGAGCTTAGCTGTGCAGATCTTCATGGCTGGTGAGCCTGAAAGTGAAGGAAAACTCAGCTTTGGTGACCTTGGACTTGGCATTCGGCGAAACAGTTCCCAGGGATGGAGCAGAGGACGTAAGCTTGGAGCTCACTGTGTGGGGAAGATTTCCCTGGGGAGAAAGCAACTTATTCCTATCAAAACATCCCCCTGCTTCCCTTTGTGCCATCCCAAATCTCCTGTTCCTGTGCTGTGGTGCCCAGCATGGTTCGTGCACCCTTCTGGGAGCATCCCCGAGCAGCTCCGACCACGCTCCCTCTGCACCTCTCTGGAATAAACCCAACCTTGTCATTTGCAAAGGCACTTTTAAAAGAGGCCCTAATTAGTGTCTATAAATTGCCTTCTTTAACCTTTCCAAGCTGATGTGATCTGTTCCCTTGTTACTTCAAACCCTTTATGAGGTGCCTTAATTTTCCACCCACATTATTAATCTCCTGAAGCTTTTTTTCATGGGGTTCCTGTGTCCAGGTCTGTGAGTAAGTGCATTTATCTGTCTGAGAAGGTTTTTCCCCTGGGTTTTGTGCCCTTTGAAAGGCTCTGAAAACAAAAGATCTATCACCATCAGTCTGAGTGTATATCTGGGTATTTTGGAATGGTTTGAGTCAGAAATTAAAAGTTTCTTTTCAATAACAAAGGCATTTCTGGAGTTTTAAGCTCACTGGGTGTGGAAATGAGAGCTGTCCTCTTTAGGAAGCTGCATGTGGGAGCCCTTGGCAATGATGAATTTTGTTAATTTTGTTAATGGGGGTTGGTATGTCTTCCAAAAGCACATTCACGTATTTGGCCACATTTTAACTTGGCTTTTTCATGCAATTTGGATGTGATGCCAACGTGGGGTGATTTGCATATGGCAGCTAACTAGAGGCATCTGGGAGCATGAGCAATATTGAATCAGCAACTTTCTCTGTTGTCATAACAAGTAAATATTTTAAATTTCTTTTTCCCCTACTCTCTGAAATTCAATCAAGCAGGGAAGTTATATCCATAAGAGCTTCAAATGCCAATTTTCCTGTCTTGAAATTAACACTCAAAGTCCACCAAAGGTTTTCCTGGGATGAGGCCCTCTCCCTCCCCAAATCTGGAGTCAACTTCCACAATTCATTTGACAGTTTTTCTTTAAGCAAAAAAGCTTGATCATAAATATGATCTTCTTTTGTTTCTCAAAAATCGATCATTTCCACAAAATTTCATTTTCTGGCTTTTACATGTGTGCTGTCTCCCACCATTTCTGATACCACTGAAAATATTTCTGGTGTATTTTGTAATAGGATTACAAGGTAGTGAATGAGCATTGGATTCAAGCTGCAGTAAGAATGGTCTGTTTGGGTTTAAGGTGTTTTTAATCAAACAGGAATTGGACAATCGCTGTTGTCAGGATTTTGTTTCTTACAAGAGGTAGCTTAAATCACTTAATCTTCCAACATTAGGCTACAGTGTGTTTTGGAGGAGAAACTGAGTGTCTCCTTGGTTGCATGTGCACCTAAATACAACCTGGACATTTCCTTGGTTTGTTGGTGTTGTTAATGTGTGTGAGGGGTGTTCTGCCTGCCAAGGAGATCTGGGCAATAGGAGGAGAGGCAGGAGCTGCTCAGGCTGTGCTGCAGGGTGCAGCAGGTAGGATATGTCAGGTCACCATCTGCTCTCCAGCCCTGCCCGGCCAAAGCACGGCAGGGAGGGCTCAGAACAGGCACGTCAGACTTCTGTGAGCCCAAGGCAGATTATCAATGGGACCTTGATTCAACCAGGAGATGTCCCTGCCTACAGGTGCTAAATCAGTGGCATTTAACCTTTCCCTTCCCTGTCCTGGCTGCTCTGCCTCCTGTGACACAGCCTCCCATGCCTGCTTGTTTCCTGCTGTCTACAGAGCTGCCAAATGTCAAAGCCAGGATTTCCCAAGTCTTCTACTACTTGCTGATATGTCAGTGGCTCTTTCTAGCCTGTACCTTCCCAGCTTGGTTGCCCTTGTGTTTCCTCCTGAGGGGACCACTGCCTGCCATGTGCAGGAGGGGGACCAGAGGGATGGAGCTCTGGGAGCAGCACACCTGGCTCCTGCTCAGGGGGATGACAGCTGGAAGGGCTGGCACTGCAGCCCAGCCAGGTCCTTGCCCCAGGAGATGGGACGTGGGGTTTTGCTTGCAGGCCTGCCTGGCTGCCTGCCAGGTGAGTGTTGTTTCCTGTTCTCCAATTCACCCTGTGTTTTGTTGTTGCAGTCAGGTAGAAAAATTATCAAAGAAAGGCTTCATGAAATCAGGCCTGCTCTGTTAGATTGATGGCTGGCCTGTCATTTCTTCTAAGTGCAGCTAGTACTTTGCAAGTTCCCATGTGAAAACAATCTTGGTGTGAACAGTTCCTTAACATAACAATCTATTCCTAGGTGAAAACCAGCTAGCACCTACATAAACATTAAATATGTCCCACAAAAATCAGTGAAGAGAATATGTAAACAATTTAACATGAGAGAGATTTGATGGACAAGTAAAATACCTTTTACTAACCAACAGAGTAATTGGCAAGAAAACTACTGACCAATTACAGTTGCACACGAGTTCTGTAAAAACAGTATAAAATGAGTCGTGTGAATAAAGAATTGGCTTTTCCACATGAAGAAAAGGGAGTCTCACATGATTTATTCTGATATTTTGTCCCACTCCAGTAGTGAGGAATCGGAGAGCAACAGCAGCTCTGTCGGGGACCTCTGGTGTCTTCTGTGTAATAAGCAGCACAACCCAGAGGGAAATTTTGTCTGCTTTCTGTCCTTGGCTGTGAGCTCTGAGAGCCAGGGCACTGCCCTGATGTGGGGCTGTGCTGTGGGGTCTAATCCAGTTCTACCAAGGGATGTAGGACACGAGCCTGATTGCTCCCGAGAGCTCGCTGGCTTTTTGCAGCATCATTCTGTTTTCCAGGGTGTCTTGTACAACAGCCCACAACCAAAACCACAGGTCTGCAGCCACGTATCTGATTGTTCTTTGCAAATGAATGCTGGTGGGGAGGTGAATACTTTTGGGGGTGAATCCTTCTTGCAGGGTGAAGCCTGATGTTGCTGCTTTACCCCTGGTTCAGCTGAAAATGCATTTCCATACAGAGAGAGGTTGCCTCTAAGCTATGGTTGCAGGCTCTCCTTTCTGCCCCTTTCTCCTGGTCAAGGAGAACGTGAAAAGTGGATTAAATCTATTTTTTTTCCCAGATTTAAATTCCTGCCTTTCTGGAGTGAGGCCAGCTCAGCTCAGCTGGTGTAGATTTCTCCCTCCTAGAATCATGGAAAATAGAGGTTGAGAGGGCCTCAGGAGGTCATGTAATCCACCTCCTGCCCCAAGGCAGGATCAACTGTATCTAAAATGCTTGCTAATGAGGGTGGAGTTAGGTATCTTAATGTATTTATAGGCATCTCCACAGCACCAGAGCACATCTACCTGTGCAAGGAGCCCTGCTTCTTGTTCAGTTGTGCATATTTTTTCTACTTGCTTATATTTATCCTCTTTTTTTT
>VZRH01007635.1:456502-491462 GCA_013397555.1 Urocynchramus pylzowi
TTTTTTGCTTTGCATCTCATCCTTACCCTTATTGACTGGGAGTTTTCCTACTTCCGTGAAGAATGCTCTAATTCTTTCTTTAATAGCAGTTGCTATGGCAGCTGGTTCAGGCAGTGCCTTATAGCCTAGTGCAGAGCTGCTTCTACAGACACTTCCACTGCTTGTTTTTCCCTCTGGAGCTTGGCCAGATCTTTGGGAAACGTTATCATTCGCTGCAAGTGTCTTGAGAAAAAAAAAAAAATTAAAAAAATCAGATGCTGGTATATAAAAACACCTCCTGAGCCTTGCCCACCCTCTAACCCAGCACTAAGGGATGCTAAATAGGCCAGGAAGCCAACTGTTTAATTCTGGCTGCTGGTGCATTTGTAATCAAGAGCCAAGATGCAATCAAGCACCTTGCAGTCCCTTTTAATTCGGGGAACAAGAGCCCATGTGCAGCTCTGAGCCAGCTGATGCAGTTTCCACTGAGGTCCCTGCAATTTGCAACTGTTTGGTGCTGGATTTGGCCTCTGGATTCCCTGGATAGTGTGAGGTAGGCTGGCTGCAAGTGCCTCTCATGTGGGAAATGGGCTTTAGTTGCTCTGGGGTGTTTCTCCTGCTCTGAATACCTTTTTATAACAGTTTACTGCATTTCTCAGTTTGGCCAAGGTTTTCAAGCTAGGCCTTAATTCACATTTCTCTGGTGGTTTTGTCTGCTGTGCTGGGCTTTGCTTTCAAAGCAGCAAAAAGGTCCCTGCCTTGAGTGTAAGAGCATCAAGCTCTGAAATGTAGTGGGAGACTTCCAAAGTCTCATTTATCTTTGTCTGCCTTTACCTGGGCTGACAAGAGAACTCCCATTAGTAAAAAACATGTTAACCACAATCCTCCTCCATAATAAAACCCCAAGCAACCCACCCACCAAACAAAACAACACTCACTTTTTTTTTGTCCTAAGGGCTACTGCTATAGAGCTCACCTCTAAAGAGGGGGAGACCAGAGCAGGAATTAACCTCTAAGGCACTGTCACACCAATCTCCTTGCTTGCACCAGCCCTGTTCTAGCCTGGATGGCAGCTGATGGTGTCCATGGCAGAGTTACCTGCACACAGCTTCTGTTTTGTCCTGTGTTACACCTGCATCTGTCTGGACACATCCACATTTTGAGTGGGTGGGGGGAAGATTGTGGCACCTTCAAAGCATTTCCATTTGGAGCAGCAAGGGTTAGAGCTGAGGTGCTGACACTTCCATGGTTCTGGTTGTAATGATGAGGACTGAGGCACGATGGCTTGGTGTATCCATGGTCCTTTAAATTATCTGATCTGGAGGATTCTCTGTGTCAAACCCATCCTTATCAATAACAGCAAAGTTTTACCTTATTCACTAATGTTGAATGAAAGGTACAAAGTCCTTGCACAGGAACAGAGCACCAAGGTTTCATTGCTGCAGGGTGTTTGTGCTTTGCCCAATGACTTGGGTCAAGGAATTCACCTGGAAATCCATCCCAGCTCATCCTGTTGGGGCTGGAGAGGAGCAGGGACTTGGGTCAAGGAATTCACCTGGAAATCCATCCCAGCTCAGCCTGTTGGGGCTGGAGGGGAGCAGGGACCCTGCAGTAAAGAACAGCCATTCCACTCGTGTTGGGGACCTGTAGAGAACTTCCTGGCTCTGTCTGCCAGCATTGGCTTTAGATCTTGTGTGCTGTCAGGGAAGACAGGTGAGATCTGCTATGATTCACCCTCTGGAGAGCCCATCAGCTCCACAGAGACCAGGACCCACCTCAGGAACCTGGGGCTGGACAGCACACAGTGCTCCCACAGAGAGCAAGCTTCAACCTACTTAGAGCTCAGACTTGTCCTGTGCCTCTCAAACTTTTCAGACCTGGTTTATTTTATCATTTCAGATCCTGTCAGTTTGTCTTTAATTAGCAAGGCTAGAGCAGGGCTCCACGGGAGCTTAAATGGGCCTCTTGTTTTAATTAAAATTTTGGTGTAACAGCCTGAAATAGCCAGAGTTAGAAAGAGCCAGAGCTCCAATGAAGGAGGACAGTCCCTGTGGATCTGCAGTGACATCCTCCTGCCTGTCAGGCAGTTATCACAGGGGTTTCTTTCCTCCTAAAGCTGTGATGCTGTCAGTGATGCAAGGCCTGAATGTGATATGAAGTTCCAGTCTAGGCTGTAACCAGCCAGCTTCCAACCTGCTGCTGGATGCTGTGCCAAAACCACAGCATGTCTGGTTTGGGAGGTGACAGTGGGTCATGGAGAGGTGCTGGAAGTCCATTTTGCTTTTATTAAAAGGGCAACTGGCTTTAAAATTTCATCTGAAGAAGGCACCTAAGCAGGATTCCTTGTGCTTTCATAGGAAATTTATTTCTTATAACTTCAATCATGCAGTTGTGAAATAGCTATGAAAAAACTGCTGCTCTGTCCCCTGACCCAAATTACTCTCATTTGTGGCAATTTTCTACCACTCTTCAGAGCCAGGAAAGGTTCATCTGAGTACAGGTCAGCACTGGATCTGTAGCATTAATTCAAGACTTGGCTCATCATTGCACTGTCTCAATCAGTGCTCTAGGATTTGCCATGTGCTCAGTGATGGGAATGTTTGCAGCATTGATCTGTATGTTACCCTACGGGGAACAAGTGAACAGGAAATGTTTCTTGCTTTGCTTACATCCAGACACTTGTCTTGTGGCTCAAGGGCAGTATTTGTTGGCTGATTTTTCTCCTGTGAGGTGGGATTGACAGCTTGGATTGCAGGTAGAGGTGGAAGGAGCTGTGCCCAGAGCAGGGCAAGGGTGCTGAGCCAGAGGTGTGGCCATCTGGCTTTGCTGCATCCTCGTGTCATTCTCGTGGGGTTCAAGGCTTCCACAAACACCTTGCTCACTCAGCTGCCCTGGGCCAGTCCCTGATAGGAGCACCTGCCACTGACTGAGGTCTTCCTGTGGATCCCTGAGCATTTTGGCACAGACCTCTGAAGATATTTGGGTATTTTTCCTTTATTGCAATCAGGTTGGTTGGGTCACCTAAAGCACTGTGCTCCTTAGGATCTACAGTCCATGTGAATCAGCTCCTTCCTGCTGGGTGCTGCTGTACAGACCACCCCATTAATATATATTAAAATATATTGACATGGCATTTTGAGTCCCTCAGGGATCACCCTGATCAGAACCAGGAGTTCCCAGCAGCAGTGGAAACATCCTGTGTGTGCCATGGGCAGGAGTGGTTCCCTGGGACAGCCAGTTCCCACTTTTGGAAGCTGACCCCAGTGCTGTGGGCTCCCCACCCTCCTCCTTCCCTTCCTGCAGGAAGGGCCTGTGGGTTTTCCAGCTGTGGAACAGGAAAGAAGTGGGGATCCTGTTTACCCACCCCCTGAGCTGCTCACATCTGTTTACAGCTCCTCCTTGTCCATGCTGCTCACGGCTGAGGCCCCGTTTGTCAGCTGTCCTGTCTCTGCTGTTCCCTCTGCTGAGAGCTCTGCTTGGAGCATCCTGAGATGAGAGACCTTCCAAACCCACCAGGCTGAGTCGTGGGGTCAAGAGCCCAGTGCTGGCTCCTGTGTGACTGGGATGTGAAGAGAACAGCTTGGTCACCCAGGGATCCTGGGACTGCAGGGCACAAGAAGGGTGTTTTCTGGCACTGCAGTGGGCAAAGCTGGTTTTGCCCTGTCCCAAACCAGCTTCTGTGTTAGATCCTAATAACATCCAATGCAGTGTCAGCTCCTTGGGAGGTGCCAGGTGGCACCTGACACAGGCAGGAGTGTGGAGGAAGGTGGGACTCGTGTGAAAACTCGTCTGTGTTTGTCTCTCACTAAAATATGAGAGGACTTGGGGCTCTTTTATTACTGGCATCCCTTTGCTCTTGTTGGGGTGTCTGAATTCTCCACAGCTGGGGTAGAAGCCAGGAGGATGAGGCACTGAGCTCTGAGAGGGTTTGCTGGTGGAAGTGCTTGTGGAGTAGGTGAGAGGGAGGCTGGAGGTGTTGCTGTCAGAGCAGGGGGAGTGCTGCAGCCTGCCCTGGCTCTGGGACAGCCTCCAAAGCAACAAAAACCTCTTTAGATGGGCACAGTTTGTGGTGTAGAGCTGTGGAACGCTGCCTTGGGGGCACAGGTGTTTAACCTGAACCAAAGTGTCACAGGCCTGGAAGTGTATTTGCTTTGGAAAAATGCTGTGTACCTGTGCTCACACATCCCCTGGGACAAGCACAGCTCTGGAAAGCAGCAGAGCTGCCAAGAGCATGTGGGGACACTGCCAGGGTGGCCTTCTCTGCGACTGCTGGTGGCAGGGAGCTTTAGTGCTGTCATTATCTCTGGGCAGTGAGTTGTTCCCGTGGGGTTTGGGGACAGCAGGGGCACAGCAGGAGTGGCTCCAGGGAGCTTTTCACCCTGGCAGTGGGTGGGTGTTGCTGCAAAGGCACTTCCCCTTGGGCTAAGGAGGAGGCTGTGGCTGTGCTGGGCATGGCACATGGTGCTGGGGGTGCCTAATGAGGAGCCTGGGCACCCCCAAAGTCACTGAGCAGCTGCATTCAGCTGAGAAGAGCCCCTGGCCAGCAGCTCTGTGCAGCAGAGGGTTTGCTGCAGGAGGTGGTGCCTGGTGCAGGGAGCAGGGTCTGTGGTTCCTCGGGAAGGCAGCACTGAGGTGCTCCTGGGGGTGTTGTGTTCTGACCTCGGTGCAGCAGCACCTCAGCAGCAGCACTGAGGTGCCTGCCTGCTGTCAGGGACCACGGAGCCACTCTGGCCTGCATCCTCAGAGAGCTGGGCCTGGCCACAGCCAGGGCTGCCACCACACCTGAGGCTCTCTGAAACGGGCTGTGCCAGAGGCTGGGCTCTGGCAAGGCATCCCTGCCCTGCTGCAACCAGGACAAGGTGCCCCAAGCAGGGAGAATGGCACTGCCAGCAGGCACTGACTGTCACCTACTCTATTTAATTGAACTTGGGAGGCTTTTTTTTATGGCCTATTTTAATTTTTTTTTTTTTTTTGGACAGTTGCTTAACTGGGAAAGTAAACTGGAGAAGAGAAGCTGTCCTTGTTTAAAAGGGTCTCCCCTTAGCTCATAAATCTGGGCCAGATCTACTGGTACATGCTGATGCTTTATGCAGCCCTAGAAAGGAAAACAGGCATAAATATCACTTTATAGCTGTTCTGCTTTGCTCCATGAATCTGGATCAGTGTCTCTCTCCCTCCTAATCGGGTTAGTTTTCTTTTGATCTACCTCTGTTAAGGAAATCTAAACTGATTTAGCTATTCCCATCCATTTTCCATTTGCCTGATGGCTCTTTCCACAAGGCTGTCTCAGCTCTACCCTAATTACTGTTGAGTTGTCTGATGCTGTAGCAGGTGACACTCTGCTGAGGAACTTTGTAAATCTTAACCAATATTCACTGGGAATTTTTTTGGCAGATGTTTTGTTTCTTTTTGGACAGATTAGTTTTAAATTGGTAAATGCACTAGGCTTAAGGAGAAGACAATTGCTACTAGCTGCCATAAAGAAAACACTAATTATCAATCATGTTTTATTGAACCTCTGTTGAACTGATTTGCTGTAGAAAACATAATTTTCTTGTACTCTAGCTTCAGGAAATCTGATTTTTTAGAGTTCTGCTCTCTTGATGGCAGAGATGTATAGTACAGCATAGAAGAGAGGAAAAATTAGCTCAGGATTAAAATCTGTGACATCTTGGAATTTTAATCACCTGCTTTTAGGGACATAAAACCATTTTCTATGCTGATGTGCCATAAAACCATTGCAGATGTATCTTCCTTGTCAGTCCTGCATGAAGAGCCTGTCCCTGCACGTGATTTACAGCAAAGCTCAGTGAGTGCCATGGCCTGTTTGTCTGCTCTCAAGAGCTCCCAGTTTCCAGTACTGTGAGACAAGATAAGAGCACTTGGGGGAAATCTCAGTGTTCTTGCCTTGCTGTGGGGCTTGGCTGCTTCCTGTGGCTGGGAGCAAAGCACTGAGCACCTCTGGAATCACCCACCTTACAGTCATTAAGTAAATCAGGTGTTTAGTGTGCTATTATCCACTGTGGTTACATGGGATGGTTAAAACCTCTCTCACTGTGCTCCTGGTGTCTGTAACAGCTCAAACTGCCCACTGGGAAAGGCAGGTGGGGCTGAAGGAGCACCTTCCCAACTGGCTCATGTAGCCCCTTCCTGACTGCAGACTGGGCTGGATTTTCTCTTGGGCTAAGTCCAAGAGGGCAGCTTTTATCCAGCTGTTTTTCTTGTGAGGGGGCAGTGTCACCTGTGAGGGGAGATGCTGTGCCCTGTGTCCATGGACACGTGGGAGCTGGCCCAGGAGTGTGGCCAAGTGGGACTGGTCAGTGGGTCAGCATAGCCTGGCCCCTGGCCATCACTGCTGGGAATGTGCTCCATCAACAGCAAATTTCTCCTCATTTTCTGCAAGACTGGAGGAAAAGAAGGGATTTCCAGCCAGGGAGCTGGGAATTTAGTCCACTCTCTGAAGAAACTCCTTGATTTAAACACGCTGCGTGGGGAAGGAGGGATCAGATGGTTGCAAAGCACCTCAAAACTGCTGACAGTGTAAGGACCTCCTTATGAGAGCTCCTGTTCCTTTCACAGTCCTTTGAAGAACCTCCTTTTAATGCTTTTTGGAATTTTACTGCAGAACAGAAACCCAAGGGAAGGTTTGTGCATCTTGCTGAGCTGCTCTGGGGCTCAGGTCTGTCCCTATTCCCATCTGGCTGGGGCTGTCCTGGCTGGTGCTGGGGTGGAGGAGGAGATGGCTTTGCCTTGCCTCTTGTCCCCTTCCCAGGGTGACTCTGCAGTTCCCAGCTGCTGTGATTTGCCTGTGTGTGCTGAGCTGTCATCCCTGCTTTTTTGGGTGTGTTATTTGTTAGACTCTCTGGTGCAATATATTCTTATTCTCAATGTCTTTGATGCTGCTGTGCATTGCAGGCAGAAAACACCTCAAAGCAATCTGGTTATTGGGACTGTGAAGAGAAAGAGCTCTCCTGGGGAGCTGGGGTTGCACTGGAGAGCAAGGCTCCAGCAGCTAAGAGGTTAATGCTGTCTGTCCCAAAAGCCCTCTGTGTCACCTGCTTGTCACCTTGATCACCACACAGCTGTTCTGAGCCCAGAGCAGGCTGTTTGCTCCTGGAGGGATGTGTGTGCTGGGGAATGCCCCTGGCTCCAGTGCTGCTGTGCCCTGTTTGGTGGAAGAGGCAGCACCAGCTGGGCCTTTGTGTGTCCTTCAGCCAGGAGTAGGTGGTGATGAGTGGAGAGTTGGCCACCAAACCATGTCCATCCCTGAGCTGTAGGTGGCACAGATGATGCAATTTATGCAGCCAGGGCCCATTTTTAACTCACTTTTTGCTGGTGGTCCTCTTCCTGCCAGCTCTGCTGGATGGAGAAGAGGTAACAGTCCTGTTGGGATGTGGGGCCAAGCTGGGATTACAGCTGTGGGAGGTGGCAGCAGCCAGGGCAGAAGATGTGTGCAGCCTTCACGTGCTCACTTCTCAAAGGGGAACAAGTGGAATTTGGTTCAGGGTTTGTAGGTCAGGTTTCCATTATACAACTGTACTGGTTGCAGCTGCTTGTGTGAGATCCAGACCTCGTTGGATGCTCCTGCTGGGGTGGGCTCCTTTCCCTGGGAATGATTCTTTGTGATCAGATCAACAGGAAGAAAGAGGATTTCTCTGTTGTAGCACTAATTGGGTGCTGATGGAGGCTTGGAGTGGGATTGCCTCTGCCTGTGAAATGTGGGAAACGTATCAAAAGCATTTTTTACAAACAACTGACTGGAAAAATAGTAATTTTCTCTAAGCCTGTATTTTTCCCGAAGGTGAACCTAAAACAGCTGGGGAGGGATCTTGTGCTTGGTCACAGATCTAGCAATGAGGATCAGATCTCCTTCATCTCCCAAAACAGACACAGGTGCTCTTGGCACAAGTCACCCTGAGCACCTGGGGGTCTCTGCCCATGCCTTCAGGAGAGGACTTCTTGTGTGAGAAATGTTCTACCCCTGGTTTAGTGAGGGAATGTACAACCCTCCCACTTCATTTCACAGGGGATTAAATGCTCCTTGATGTCTCCAGGAACCAGAACACTTGGATTGCTCTCCTCGTGAGGGTCTGTAAGGGCCCTGTCAGCTTGGCTAGCCAGCCCTACTCCTGTTAATGAAGGGCTTGCTCTCAACAAGGTGTTTAGGAGGATGCTCCAGGTCTCTTCTGCTGGGTGTTGGTCTGCAGAAAACCAGCAGAAGCTGCTGGAGTTGCTCAGTTACTTATGCTTGGTGCTGGAGATGCTGAATATTGGGGTTAGGAGCAGCAGGAACCAGGAAGTGCTGGGTCCAGCCCAGGGCTGGCACAGGGCTGCACATCTGCCCATTTCCATGCCAGCTCCTGGTCCCCTTTGCTGTCACTGGGATCCACCTCTGCAGCCTGTAATTAGTGCTGTCAGCAGAGCTGTAAGCAGCCACTTCAGCATTAATTACTTTAATGAACTTACCCAGGTGGGTTGAGCTACTAAAGCATTTTGTTGTTCCTGTAAATGTTCAAGTCAAAATATTAGACTGCAGAATTGATGGGGGATGATGCAAAGCTGGAGCCTGGATTTCCTCTTGCCTTAATGCTCAAAATTGGGGTTATTTTAGTTAAATTTGATCATGAAGTCTGTTCTCCTCAAGCAGCATGGCAGGAGAGAGTAAGGAGGCGCCTTTACTCCGCCTTTACTCCTGGGTGTAAGGGGAGCAGTGAGCACAGGGCAGTCTGCCATTCAAGCCCAGAAGATGGATGTCAGCATTCCTGCTCTGTGACAGCTCAAAGGTGGTCCATGGCACTCAGGCTCTTGTAGTGTTAAATATGTAATGAAAAACTCCCTGATAAGAGGGATCTGCTGGTGAGGGAGCTTACAGAAACAAACAGAATGGGATAAAATGGCTCATTAACAACACTGGGTTTACTACAGAAATAAGCAGAGTTTTCACTGCTGCTGGGAGGAGAATGCTCCTGCTGTTGCTAGTGGCAAAACTTAATGGGGAATTTTAATGGCTGTTAATTATTTTGCAAACTGCTATTTTATTGGGAAATGTGATATACTTTGGCAAACTGAAGCTGTTCTCCACTGGTGCAGAAAGGAAAACTAGGACTCCTCTGAGCTGCCTCTTGCTGCAGCGGCTGGGGGAGGCATTTCACTTGCAATTCTGACGTGGAGACTTGTCTTTTATCCCAGGATAAGAGTCCTCTCACAGGGGTGAAGGGAGAGAAGTCAACAGATGGTTGGACTTGATGATCTTAAAAGTCTTTTCCAACCTTAGCAATTCTATGATTCTAAGTGGGATGTATTGTGCTCTCTCTGCTCCCTGCTGTTGCCTGTAACTCCTTGTTCCCAGCATCAAGGAGCTGTGGCTTCAATGTTCAGAGATACTGCTCTGATAAGTGGGGTGCTTTAAACCTGTGTGAGAGCTGCAGGAATGACGTATTTTTTAATCTGGTGGTTTGAACTGTGTATTTTGTTAATATATATTACAATAATATATTCAGATAATGCATAATACATATAATTATAATAAGCTCAGCGTGTAAACAGAAAGCAATGAATTAAAAATAAATAAATCAGCGTATGCATAGAGACTGAAGTGCTCATCTCACATCAGGGACCTGGCCTGAAGCACTAAGGCAAAGCACTTTCTGGAGGAGACTTTCAGTTCTTTTCCTCTTTATGTTAAGTAAAAGGCTCTCAGGCTGCCCCAAATGCTGGCAGAGTCCTGAGCTCAGAGCTCCAGTCTGAGCTGCTGTAATTTTGGACCCCAAACCTCCCCTTGCTCGAGGGAGCATCCTTGTTGCCCTGCAGGAAATGAAGAGATTTTCTCTCTCTGCCCATCACTAGGCTGAAGGGGTTTGCTGAGTTCAGGCTGTATTGTGCAGATGAAAGGTTGAAGCTGATGGAGATGGCTTTTGAAAGTGAGGTGAAAAAGGAAAGTGCTGCCAGCCCCGTGCTCAGTTCCTTTCTTCTCTGCATCAAAGTGCTGGAAGCTCAGCAGAGGAGAGCTGGCAGCAGAAGCTGTCCTGAGTTCACATGAGGCTGCACTTTGGTGTCTGTGCACAGGGCAGGGATGGGTGAAGACAGCCAGGTGGGCTTTTTTGTGCCTTTCTAAGGTCTGAATGACCTGTCAAGCTCTGGAGCTGCCTCCCGTGGGCCTCCCAGCAGTGACAGAGCTGTACTGCATCACCCTGCCTGGGAACACTCATCTTCTCCTCCTTGGAGTGGTGGCGAGCAGAAACCTTGTGGAGCTTGTGGCAGAAGTTGTTTGAGAGAGTTTTCAACTTTGTGTGATGGAACAGATAATTATTAAAACAAGGTGATCTGTGTGCACAGCACTCACAGTCAGGTTATAACCTTGTTATAGCCAGGTTGTGTGGCTGTATGCCTGCTTTTGACCAAATTTGAAGGCCTTTTTGCAGTCTCTGTCTCATTTATTGCAAGTACCACTGTAGCTGTGAAAAACCTGCATTTCTGCCAAGCTCAGGTGCTAACTTTTGATTCCACTCTCACATGTATGAGCTGGTTTCCCTGCAGTGCTGAATGCCTCTGGTGATGATGTTCACAGATCATGTTGGCTTCTCTGACAGAGTTTGTTGGTAACCAAGGGACACTGGGCTCTGGAGGTTGCTTTGGGATTGGAGGTGTTTGACCTGGAGAGCAAATCTGAATGCACTGCTTTGTTAATACAAAGAATAAATTGTGGGCTGTGTGATTTGTCTGTGTGACAGGTGCTGAAATGAAGGTTCAAAGAGCAGTGGATGGAAAGTCTTGGGGAATAGTGAGATTTGATCAGCCCTTAAAAATTGCAAACTTCTGGGACTTGGGCATGTGGGAGTAGGGATAAAAAATTGCTGTTAGCACTGAGGCTTCAGCTGCTTTGTCCAATTGCTCTTGGCTGAACAACAGAAAGGATGGGGGAGAAAAGAGTTTTCTTGTGCTTAAAGGGCAGAGCTGGGCTCTGGGCAGTGTCACAGGACAGTGCCATAGACTGTCACTGTCACCTTGGCAAAGAAAAGTCCCTGAGCCTCCAGAGCCTTGGTCTAACTTGGGCTGAGGTGTCACAGCTGTGAAAAGAGGCAAAAACTGATTGTAAAATCTCAGGAGATAGCCTGGAGCTTGCTCCACTGAGGGCAGCTGCACTTTGGGAGATTTCTGGATGGAAGGTGCTGTTGAAGTTCAAATCTCTGAAATGTGTAAAATTTCCTGCTGAATAATTACAGGTTGCAAAAGGGTTACTAAGGATTGCCAGTGCTTCTCTGGTAAAGTTCAGGTTGCTGCTAAACTTGCATGAAAGTTTTTTCTGTAATGTTTGTTTTTTAAAATGAAACCATACTCTGTCTTTATCTGATATTAGAAAAGGGGGTGTGGGGAGATGATTTTCTGCTTTTATAGACATTTCCCTTCCCACACTGCACGGCATTTCCAGTTAGAAACAGTGCCAAGGAGCAGAGGTTTTAGCAGGTTACTCTTTACCTGCTGGCATGTCCCTTGTGGTCTCCCAGGTGGGTAATGGTGTGAGACACATCTGGGCTGGCAGCAGCTCCTGCTGTGGCACTGTCACCCTGAGCTGGGCACCTGCAGGCGCTCACAGCACGGCCTGTGGCACCCTGGGGCAGCAGAGCAGCCACCTGTGGGAGCACACCTGAGGGTGTGGTGTGCATCTGGAGCTCTGAAAGATCTCCATCCCCACTGTGCTCGTCCTAAAACAGAGACCACTTTGGAGGTGGGCAGGAAAAAAAACCTCAATAAGCAGCATTGATTGATGTGGAGTGGAGACAGTGCTGAACCAGCCAGAGCAGATGGAGTGAACAGACCAGGGCACTCTGAAGACCAGAGTGTGGTTAGGGAAACACAGAACAAGAGTCTCTGGAGTGGGGCAGAGGAGGAGAGCCCAGCCTGCCATGAGCTCCTGGGATGTGGTCAGCAGGCTGTCACTGCAGGGAATTGTTCAGTATGAACTCAGGGCAGCTTCAAAAGCAGATCTGTATTTCCCCACCCTCCACCACAACCTCTCTTCCGTTACCCTGAGTAGAAAGTTTCCTGTTTTATAATTGAAACTCTTAAAAACGTTCCTGTGGTTCAGGTCACCATACAGCTGCTTAGCTGAGGCCAAAGGATGCCTGAAACACGAGCTGGGGCAGAGGCTGTTGGCTCTGGAACCTAAGAGCACTTTCAAGTGGCAATAGGAGCTATTTCCTGCTGCACAGGGCACATCAGAGTATCCTCTTGCAAATCCTGCCAGTCTGGCTCTGTGTGGAGGCTGGAGGGGACCTTTGCAATCCTGCTCCTCTGATCACCTGTTAGGTTATTGTGTTAATGTAGCTGGGGAAGCTCTTCACTGACTCAGACAGCTGCAGAAGTTTCCCTCCTGACACCACTGCTCCCTTTTATCTAAACACTTCTCAGGCTGTCATTTCTGTTAAAGCCAATTAATTTTTATGATACATTTCCTTTTTGGTAGCCTGAAAGACTTAATTTCTAATAACATTAGTACAACAGGTGCTGAGTGCTCCATGTCTCACTAGATGGATTTTGGTCCAACACATCAAAAGTTGTTTCTCAGCACGTATTCAAGTGAGATCCTCTGTGCTGCTCAGATAAAAGGCACATGTTGTTTTGGTTTTGTGTTGTCTGAATGGATTTGCTTGTGTTGCCATGACTTCCAAGAAGTGCTTTTTGTAGGAAGAAAGCTGGAAGTAGCCAGAGGAGTAGGAGAACAGGAGGTCCTGGTTGAATTTCTGTAGGTGCCCTTTGTCTCGCTCTGCCTGAAGCTCAAATTAAAATGAGATGTGTTGCTCACCTGCTTGGGCCCACCAAACCCAAAATTTCAGGTGTGAACTCAGGAGATGGGGGGTGCAGGTGCCCCTGGAGCTGCTGCTGGAGACTGTGGCTGTCCATCATCCCTTGCTTTGTGGTGTGGATCCCTGCTCAGGCCACTGACTCGTGTGGCTTCCACCACAGCAGCAGGACCATTCCCTTTGTGAGCTCTCACACCTAAAAGCCAGCACTGCTCTGCTGGTGCTGAGCTCCTGAGTCATCCTTGGGAAACTTGGCCTTGGGTTGCTTGGTCCATGCCTCCCAAGGTCTGAGTTAATATTTTTTTTTTAGTACTCTTTAAATCAGGACCATTCAAATAACTACTCTGAAATGCCTCGTAAAGAGAGAGGAGGCTCTGCTGCAGCCCAGGTGTTTCTGTCACAGTGATATTGGGGAATCTGCTTTCCTGGCTCCCTGCCCACAGCAATCCTGCTGAAGGCAGCTGAGCCCAAAGGTTATATAAAACACTCATCCCTTTCAAATCCCATCATCTGTTTAAAAACCATCCCTAAATGATTTATTTATTCTTCCAATACCAGATGACAAATGGGAAACCAGGGAAGTAACCTTTGACTTTAATTTTGCTTTATGTATTTAACATTTCCAGTGTGGACCAATTTCACTGTTAGCCTGACATGAGGAGAGGATCAGGATACTTTTGAACATGACACTACATCCTTAGAAAGGTCTGTCAGGTGGAAGCATCTTCTAATTTTTATTTTCCCAATTGAAACAAATTTGTCTTTGTTTCTGCTATGCCCTTCAAGCACTGTGGCTGCAGATGAGTAACTTGCACATTTCCTTATCCCAGTAATCCCAGGTGGATGGCAGCCATTAAAGAAAGATGCTTTATCATCACTAGCACTAAGTGGATTATCAGGGCTTGAAGTCCTGCGTGCAGAACAAGAAAAATGGGGGATGAAGAAGGGTGGGGGGGCCAGGCTGTGGCCCATCCATCTGAGAAGCAGCTGTAGGAGGTTGTCCCTTTGTAGCATTGCTCTTGTTGTTGTGGTGCTGCAGGGATGGGTAAAGGTGAAAGCATAAAGCAAAAATGGATTGAAATATACACAAACAGGGGGAGAAAGAATTGGACTTTATGCATTAAATAAATGTACGACTTGTTAACTTGCTGTCAGAATAAAACTTGTATAAACCAGACCCCCAACCATGCAGGAGGAGCCAGCCTGCTGTGAAAAACAGGCTCCTCGGGGCTGAGGAGGGCTGTGCCCTCCTGAGTAAGAAGCATCAAAGTCAGAAATAGATTTTCCTTGAGAGAAGCAGCACCTGGACTGAGTGTGGCTGTGTGCAGTGTGCCTGCCCTGAATGTGGCACCAAGCAGATGGGGCTCTGCTGGCCGCTCTCCAGACTCGCCAGATTTTGTGGGTATATTAGAAGCAGTGTGTGTGCCTGGCTATAAACTGGGTGGGAAGTGTTTAACAGGCTTTGAACCTTCCTGAGAAAGCTCAGTGATCAATCAGGATGGGATGTCTCGGTCGCTGGCTCAGCAGGCAAACTGGGCCATATTTATTTTTAGGTGTACTCTGTGTTTGAAGCTGAGTGTGGCATTTTGCTTTCTTTGGGGTTTTTCTGTCTTTCAGAAAGCTTTAGGGAGCTGTAGATTTTATCAATGGACCAGCATGGGCTATCAGTTGTACATTGCAGGGAGTGGAGGATAAGGCTGAGTGAGTTCATCCTGTTATTGCTCAGAGTTTAGATATGCTGTAAAATGTGAGTATCATTGTCTGCTGGGCTAGGGAGCTGGCAGAGTGCTCACAGCTTCAGTGCTGTTTTCCTGGCATTGTTTCTCCTGTGTAATAAATATCCTTGCACAACCACAGCAGTAAACATGCAGCTTTGAAGTAGCTGAGCTCCTCCACAGTCTCATGCCTGGCAGGCTGGGATCAGTCTTTGCAGACATTTGCCAACACCCCTGTGTGTATGTCACGACAAATAATGCTGGAAGGAGCTGCTTCTGCTACACTGGGTCTCTGACTAAAGCTGCATTTAGGTGAAAGGGACTTGGAGCAATGAGTAAAAATGGTTTATTAACCCAAGTGAGACTTCATTTTATGCAGTGAAATCATGTGTGAACATACAGAAATTATTGTACTGTCACAGACACCCCACCTTTTCAAGGTGGCCTGAAAGTGCCTGGTTCACCAAAAGGTGAACTTAAAGAGTTTGGATGATTTCAAAGAGAAATTGTTGAGTAAAAAAGATTGAGACAAACCTGGATTTTTACAGAGTAATGGCCTGTGTGTGTATATAAACTTGGAGCACACAGGTAAGCCTGCTTGCCAGTAGAGGCAGTTTGCCATTATATATTTTGGGAGAAATCAGGACCTCCTATCAGGAAGGTGTCTGTTGGATTTTTTTTTTTTTTTNNNNTTTTTTTTATCCCTCCATGGTATCCATATCAGTTCCAGCTGGCTTTTTCTCTTATGAGTTATTAATGCTTGAGGTATGCAAGTGCTTGGTATAGAAGGAGTGTAACAGTATCCAGGATTTTATGGTGTAGCTTATTGACTTAAGGGAAACTGCACTAACAGAGGCTTTTTTTTTTTCCTTCATCTGGTTTAGAAACTTTTCTGGAAAAGCTGCTTCTAGTGTAAACTCAGTGGGAAGTAACACCAATAAAAAATGATAGCACTGCAACATCTCTTCAGGCTGGAGGGTCGCTTGCCCCATGTTGAATTTTCCTTAGGACCTTTGCAGTGTTGTTTTTTGCCTTTCCCCTGCTTTTTAGTTTCTGGGGAGAATAAGTGAGGCTGGGAGGAAAAGGAGCTCCTGAGAAGTGGTTTGCTATGTTTGGGGAGGAGAATCTTTCTAAGGCTGCCCCGGGATATCTGATGGAGGGAGGCTTAAAACCGAGGCTGTATTTTTACAGCTGTTGTGGGAGCTTTTTCCATTTAACACAGCACAGATGTGAATGATAACATATAAATTGAAGATTAATGAACACCATCTTGGTGTGTGAGAGTTTCAATTATAGGCAGAGCAAGGAGAATAATGGAAAATATATTCGAGCGATCGCTCAGTTAATATAATTTGCCATGAATTATTCACAACAATTTGTTCACCCAGCTCTTATTGTGATCATTTTCATCCCTTCATTTGCTATGCGTTTGGAACTGCTTCCCACAACTTGTGCTGGGCACGTCATGAAGGATCTCCACGCACCCAGCCCCTGCTCCCACCTGCCTCCGCCCACGCGCGGCTCTGGCAGAGCGCAGCGTTTTCGGCCCCGAGCTCTCTGAGAAGTTAATCGCGGTGTTAGCGTGGAGCCTGATGCTGAACACGCTGATGTGACCCCAAAGAGCCCCTCCTGTGGGGCTCAGGGGCTTGCAGAGTGTCTCTGGTCTCCCTGCCAGCCTCTCAGGGACCCCGGCCAGCCCCGGGTGGGCAGACAACGGGGGGGCTCCCCCGGTGCGTCTGACAGCGGGGGGACACTCTGGGGACACTCGGGGGGGGACACTCTGAGGGCACTCGGGGGGGGACACTCTGGGGACACTCAGAGGGGGGACACTCTGGGGACACTCAGAGGGGGGACACTCTGAGGAAACTCAGAGGGGGGACACTCTCTGTGCCCCCAGGGCACTGATGGCAGCTGGGCCAGTGCCTTTGCAGCAGGAGAGACACTGGAGACAGTGGCAGAGGAAAAGGCCGACTCTCAGCAGGGGCAATTCCAAGGTTTATTCAGAGCTCCCGAGGGACTCCTGTAACCTCAGGGGGCCTCCTGCTCAGAGCCACGGGAGGTATGCCAAGGTTACATCTAAAGGGAGGTGGAAACAAAAAGTAGATAACGTTTGTTGACCAATAAGGGTGCTAAAGGGATGGAATCTAAAGGAATGGACATTTTGGGCAAGGTATAGGATACTTCTTGGGGGGCTGACTCTTGGCCTCCAGCTAATCACACGAGGGATTTGGCCGAAGGTTCTGCATAAAGAGGATGGGATGCTGAATGATTGACAGAGGGTCAGGGTGGGGGGTTTGGGGATGATCTCAACCCAGGAGAATGATAACACAGGTATAGGGAAGGGGTACAGTTTGGGGTAAACTACTTAGGAAAACTAAAGGAATACAAAAATCTATTACAAAGTATTACAAAATATTACAAAATATAAAAACACGCTACAACAGCAGAGTGCTCATTTCTGTTCCATGAGCATGGGGGGATTGTCCTTCCACGAGTGCAGGCTTGAGCCGACAGAAGGCGATCAGCTGGCGCTGGGTGATTAATCTGTGTCCTTGGGAGATGAAGGGTTTGCTTCCTACCTGTACAGCATCAGTCATGCCTGGAGGTGGGGGAGAAGGTGTTGGGCTCTGCAGAGAAGCGTGTGACACCAGCAGGGCTTGAAGAGAGAAGCATTTTGCACGCTCAGGTCCCTGTAACTTATGTTGTGTGTGAAGCAGCAGAGCAGGTCGGTACTGCCACAGGTGAGGGTCCAGCTTCCAGCACTACACAGCATCTCAGATGAGCCCCCCTTCCTGTTCTTAGGGCACTGGATAATCCACAAATGCACATTTTTCTCCTGAAGTTTATCAGAAAGGAGGACTTGTTCTTCCTGGCTGTTTGGGAAGGGTTGTTCCTGGGTAGTGGGCATGGAGAAGGTGTCCATGGCCTCCCTCCATGTGCCTCTGCAGCTCTCAGGGAGAGGGGGTGATGAAGCTGCTCTTTGCCAACTCATGCCCAGCTGGTGGGCAGGAATGGGGCTGTGTTCTGCTGTGAACTTGGGCTGGTGGGCAGGAATGGGGCTGTGTTCTGCTGTGAACTTGGGCTGGTGGGCAGGAATGGGGCTGTGTTCTGCTGTGAACTTGGGCTGGTGGGCAGCAATAAGGGCTTGTTGCTGCCTGGCCTGTGCTCCCCTGCTGAGCCCTGCAATGCAATCTTCAGCTTAGGACTGGACAGAAAGCAGTCTGATCTCTTCTTCATGCTTTGTTTGCTTGTACTCAGTGGTACCACATCCACACCTGGCTGCATTATCTGACTTTTCTGAGTCCTTTTCTGATGTCTTGTGGCTGTCAGTCTTCAGTGTGTTGGGAGGTACTGGGAAATAAGGTGAGCCTGTCCTGAGGGCAGAAGGGAGCCAAGGGGAGGTGCACTGGGAACACGAGGACTGCTGCAGGGGTTAGTGAAGAATTCAAAGCTTCTTTAGGGTAAGATTAAAACTTCTCTGAATGTCAACCCTTCAGGGCCTCTTACAAGCTCTGTCAAGCTGTGATCACAGTGCCTTTGACACAAAACCCTGTAACAAGCTGGGATTTATGCTGCTGCTTCTTCCCATGGAGAGACAGCACTTACAAGGTTAATTTGCCAGCATCTACTTGTCCAAATCTCCATAATCAGGCAAAACATGATTATGGAGTTGTGTGTCATTAGTACACAATGGCACTTAACTGACTGAGATTGAATTAAAACCCTAATGGCAGAGCATCCAAAGTAAATAAGAGACAAGCAGACCCACTGGTGAATGACTCGTCTATCACTCACTTGGATTAGGAGAGCAGGAGCTCAGGGCTGGCCAGAAACAGTAGAAGCAGAGTCATTAAATTGGATATACTGGCTGAGGTTCAGTGCTCTTATTACTGTTAAGCATGCAAGTGTTGGGGCTGTGAGTCCAGTGTAGGCGTGGGCTTCCTGCACTGGCCTTTGAGCTGGAAAAAAAAAAGGCTTTGGATTCACTGTGGTGCTGGATGAGTTTTGTCTTTGCTGCATTCTGCTTTTTTGCAGCAGTTTCATCGAGCAGGTGTCAATGCCTTGAAATTATTTCCAGCAAACGTAAATCCAAGCATTCATTTTGAGCTGGGCGAAACAACTCTGTGATGTGAAGTGTTTTATTTCACTTCTGTCTGGTTTTGCCTTCCTTTGTGATAACGTCAGAGCAGTGGCTTCCAATCAAAATTTCACTTTGCTTTCGATTTGCCTTTCTTGCTAGCGCATTTTCCAGATCTTTTAAACAAAGCCTCATAAATCATCACTGATGTCATGGTGGGTGTGTTTTCCATGTTCTGTTTTGCGTGCCAGAAGTGCTCTGTCCCCAGGGACAGCCCTGCAGATGTTTTTTTTTTCCCTGTGGATGTGCTGGGGAAAGAGCTCCCTCTGACAGCAGCACAGGGATCAGAGGCTGCAGGATGCTTTGGAATGAGCAGCCTTGCAGTGTTTTTGATTGCCAGCTCTGAGGAAAGTTATTGCCCTTTTAGCTCTGTCAGTGTTCCTGGTTGTGCAGCTCTGGTTTCACTCAATGCTTGCATGCCTGCCATCAAATCAGATGTGACGTGAATATCTGTTGCTGCTCTGGCCCTGGGGAGATGATTATGAACCTCTGGCTTGTGCTTGTGCTGTCAGTGACATTTCAGGTAGGAAAAGCATTAGGTAGTGAAATCTCTGGAGAAAAAACAGGGAATGAGCAAAGAAACAACAGAAAATGGGCATGGATCATCAAGATCTGTCAGCAGTGTTGAATTTGAAGAGTTTCTGGTGTTGCTATTAATTTATGCCCTCTGCCAACCTTGTTGCTGTTGCCCTGTGCAAGTTTTTCACCTAAGGGCTAATGACTTTTCAGGTGTTTCAGAAATTTGCACTTTAATGGAATAAATGTTACCCTTTCCCCCCAAAACAGTGATTAAAAATTAAAGCCTCTGGGAAGCTTTCTCCAAACACCCAGCAGCTCAAGTAAAATGTCCAAAGCAACCCTGGTATATTAAATGTGGCAGGGCCATGAATGGGTAGATTACTTCTTGAGGCAAGGCCTCATCCCTCTCATGGTGGGAGGAATCTCTCTCATGGTTGTAACTCGGGACCCCAAAATTCCCTTTGTGCTCTCCTGGGCCACAGAGTGCAGAGCTTGCACTCAGGCATTGTGAAGCACACGGCAAAAATGGAGACTGTTCCAGCACAACTGAATGCAAATTGTAACTGTGCTAAGTCTCCTTTGGAAGGAAGTTGGGGGAAAATTGTGTGCTGGTGCTCTCTGCTGGATAAAGCCAGGAAGGCTCTGCTCTCGCTGCGGCGGGCAGCCAGCGCTGGGCTTGTGGCTCCTGCAGCTCTGTGCACACCGATGGTGTGAAATGCCTTGCCTTGAGCTGTCCAGGGCTGGCTGAGAGCACGAGATGTGGCAGGGTGGCTGCTCTGACTCTCCTCTGTCCTTGCCTTGCAGTGTGTTACTTGCTGAAGAGCAACATCAGCCCCGACCTGTGCAATGAGGATGGATTAACTGCGCTGCATCAGGTGAGGCGTGGCAGGAGCTCACACCTCCCTGCTCTTCCTGCTGCCCACTCAGCCAACCTGTCCAGGTCTAACAGGGACACCTCCTAGATTTCTTTTTTTTTTTCTCTGTTAAAGCAGTGAAACTTCACCATATTGTGCTGCTGATCTGGTTTCTTAGGGGGCAAACTGAGATCAAATCCTTTTCTTGCTGTATCCCAGATTTTATTCAGTGATAATAAAAGCTCAGGAGTCAGGGCTGGACTTCACGTGTGAACAGCATTTCCCCCACCCTTTAATTTTTGTGGGACTGGGCTCTAAATTCTTACAGCAGATTAACTCAAATTTAGAGACCTTGGCAATCCATGAGTTTTGAAAGTGATTTAAATAAATGATGCACAAGATGTTTGAAGAGTCTGCTGCTGCTCGTTCTAGGCTGAGGGACTTCCAAAGTCTGTATGAGATGGCAGTAGCTGATCACCAGTGAAATACAGACTTGCTATAGTGGTGTGTAGGTCTGTGGCCTTCCTTGGAGCCCCTGTGCAGTTCTTTTTACACCCCTGTGTTTCCATAAGGGTTTTTCTGTTCTTTCACAGGCACGTGGGACTGGCCGTGCCTGGCAGCTGCCGCCTCCACTGCCTCAAACAACAGTGGCACGGTTGTCACACGAGCACTCAGGGCTTTCTGGCCATAACTCCCTGCTCTGAATGCTCCCATTGACTTGGGATTTTGGATTCTTTTGCCAGTCGCCTGCTCTCTTCAAAGCTGGATGAATGTTTGTTTAAAAATGCAAACTGGCTCCTGGAAGAACAAAAGGTCCCACCACCATCACCTCTCCTAAGAGATGTTACCCTGCACTCAGAGAGACACTGAGTGCAGGACAACATCAGTGACTCTGACAGCCTCCTTGCTTTCCCATCCAGGCTCTAAAGCCTGAAGAATCCCACCTTGCCCACTGAGAGGTTGTAAAGGTGCATTTGGGAGTTCTGATGGGAGCTTTGTATCCACCGGAATTAACTGAATCCCTGAGCACAGAGAAGCCCCTCAGTGAGCACATTAGCATTCCTTCCAGTGAATGTGACTTCCTTCCACTTCTGTGAAAACTTGGCTGTGTGACAGGCATGACTTTAACCCTGCTTCCATGTACACATAGTGAACAAAATAGAAATACCTGAAAGGTCCTTGTTACTCAGCTGCTGAAATGTTTGTTGTGTGTTGGAATTCAGCCCCATTAACAGCCTGTACTGTGTGCTGAGCTGTGTGGGTCTGCAGCAATGCACAGACCACAAACAGGCTTCTTGCACAAGAATAAATCTTATTTTAATGTCTTTATCACATGCACATTCATGTCCTGAGGTGAACAAGAGGTGGATCAAAGAGCAAATTCCACCTTCACCAAAGGAAGGAGGTTGAGGCCCTTCTGCTGGGCTACACTCTAAATACAGGAAGGAAGTTGCTTTTTTTTTTTTTTTTCCAAGAAGTGAAAAGTGCCCTGCAAAGTGCCTCATAATTCTGGGAATCCAATTTGTGCTTCTCCAGATAACTGTGGTAGGTAGCGTGAGCTCCTGAGAAGACTTTTGCTCATCACATGCCAGTGTGTGGGATTCTCCCTAAGAAAAGGGAATGTCAGCTTCTCAGCTCATCCCTTGGTATGTGGTTATACTGGTTACATTGAATTTCTGCTGTGTTTGCTCTTGAATATGGAAGACCCAGTGGAATAGAAGCTGTGCACATGTTTGCTGTTAATCCTTGCTGGTTCTGCCCCCACACCAGCAGGCCCTGGAAAACACCAGTGACCCTTTGGTCTGTCCAGTGTAGGTGTTCTGCCTTTCTGACCTGCTGGGGCTCAATTTGATGTTTAACTCTGCTGGAGATGCTCCTTGCCAAGCATGAAGCAGGTCTCCATGGCTGTAGGATAGTAGTGCAGGATAAAGCAGCTCTCCATGTCCAGGTGCCCTTTATTATTTTACAGCTGAGCAGGTATGAACCCTCATTTTCCCAACATTTAAAAAACCCCAATCTGTCTGCATTTCTTCCTCCCCAGTGCTGCATAGACAATTATGAGGACATAGTCAAGCTCCTCCTCAACCACGGGGCCAACGTCAACGCCAAGGACAACGAGCTGTGGACTCCACTGCATGCAGCAGCCACGTGTGGTCACATCAACCTGGTGAAGATCCTCATCCAGCAGTAGGTGGCTTTTTGTGTCTGTCCTTTCTGTGGGTCTCATTCTACCCACAGCTTCTGTGGATGGAAACTAAGAATGCTTAGCATCTTGGGAGATTGCAGCAGTGGTGATTATTCCCTGCTTTCAGGCTGCTCATGGGGGTCCTTCCTGCCTGGGGGAGAAGGGAGTGAAGGAGGAAGAGCAGAAAGGCTGAGGAGACAATAAACCCTAGATGACTAGGCTCAGTTTTGTGAAGCTTCTGGTGACTGGCACAAAATTTGCCCCTTTTTGCCTGTATTCTGGTGTGTCTGTGTGTGCCTGTGGAACTGTGATTTTTTTTTTTTGTGGGTAGAAACTGTGATATTTTTTTTTGTGGGTAGAAACTGTGATTTTTTTGCTGTGGGGGTAGAAACAGGAGCAGCCAGCAGGATCCACCCTCAAGCTCCTAAACAGCACTTCAGATCTTCCAGCCCCAGTCAAGCAGACACTGGTGTAGGAGAGCAGCAATGTGTTTGTGTAACTCAGACACCTGGGTGAACTTTGTGACCTGTCTCACTGGGTCTTAATTAGTGATCAGTAAACTTCCTGCAATATTTGATCCCCAGTGGTGACACAGGGTGCTTGACCAAGTCCCTAAAGCTCAAGTCTTTCTAGACTTGCCAGCAAGGAGGAGGAAACCAGGTGTGTTTTGAGCTGTTTCATGAGCACCTGTGCTGAATCCTGCCTGGAGCAGATAGTTGTACCTGTGTATGGAGCCCTTTCCTCCCTTTCCCACAGTGCTGGTGCTTTGGGAGTGTTAACCTGCTGCTTCTTCCCAGGGAGGGAGACTTCTCCCTGTGGTGCTGCCATCTGGGAGATCAGCATTGAAAATTTGGCTCTTTGACTGTATAATGAAGGAGAGAAGAGGATAAAGTCAAGCATCCCTTGGAGGATGTTCCCACTTGGGTTAGGAAATTTTTGGTTGAGGGTTATAAAAATGGAGCAGATGTGGAACAAAGGGCATTACTGACTCAGGAAGGAGGTGTAGTGTGCTGCTTTTCATCCATTTCTGGAATTAATCTTCTCCATTCATAGCTCCACAGCTTCGCTTCAAATCTTTCTTATCTCATGTGTACCTTGGTGGTGTTTGGGCAACTATCAAATCCCAGTTAGTTTTTCCTAAGCATTTATCCCAGAGTTTGGCACTGTCTGCTCCTGGATGTCTGAGGTCCTTGCTGGTGTAACTCAGTTTTTCCCTTGCAGTGGAGCAGACCTGTTGGCAGTCAATGCAGATGGCAACATGCCATATGACCTCTGTGAAGATGAGCCAACCCTGGATGTCATTGAAACTTGCATGGCCTATCAAGGTAAGGAGATGGATTTATGTAAAATACTAAAATGGGTCAATGTGGTACTAAAAATTACCCTGTTTCTCAGCTCTTGATTTGCCTCTGGAGAAAAGCAGAGATCTGCTCCTGGCATAATTTCTTGATACTTGACTCTGTCTGGTTATTCTGATTCCTAAAGATCATGAGGGTGAAGGATGTGGGGTCATATCAACCAGGATCCTAAATCTTATTTTACTCAACCAGTGGAGAGTTTTACTCAGCTTTTCCAACTGGCCTCTTTTAACTGGAATTTCAACAGGGATTACCCAGGAAAGGATCAATGAGATGCGAGCTGCTCCGGAGCAGGTGATGATCTGTGACATTCATGACATACTTGCCACTGGCCAAGACCTGAACAGGACAGATGCCCAAGGTGCTACGCTGGTGAGTGAAACTGCAGCAGCTTCAGTTTTGCTTTCCTTCAGCCCAGAGGTTATGAAACCTGCCCTGGAGCAGGAGTTACACAAAATCAACAGGTCACTGGGAGGAGAAGTCCCACAGAACATAGAACATCTGCTGACCTGCAGGGAACTGGGCCTGGAAGACCTCCCAGTAACCTCTTGCTTCTCATGGAGTGATTGGACTCCTGTGGAGGAGATGTGAGAGCCCTCTGGTTTTCCCAGGAGCAGGATCCACTGCTGAGAGCCCTGGAGACTTCCTGCCTCCTTTCTGCTTTGTGTGGGTCAGGCTCACACAGAGTCAGTGGCCACTGTGTTTGTTCACACTGGTGGCACCTGGCCCTGGGCAGAGGAGGGCACCCAGGACAAGTGTACAGCACAAAGCAAGCTGGCATCTGATTTGTCTGCACAGGGACTGAGAAGGCTGAACAATCCTAGTTCTTTTCACACCACAAATGTGTCTCCTAAATTGTGTCTTACAGCACAAGTCTTACAGCAGTCCCAGCTTAGGGAAAGTTCAGTAATGAGGTGCTGTGTGCTGGGAATTTCATACAACCATGGTCATGTAATGCTTGGGACCAGACATAACTGGTGTACAGGCACTTGGTTCGTGTGTTTGAGGGCCAGGCTATAGCAGTGCATTCCACTTTCTTAATCTAAATGTCACCTTTAGCATACACCAGAAGTGTAAGGGGAGGGCAGGCTCCATTGAAGGTAAGCTTGGATGATTGAAGTTTTTATTGCAGCTTATTTTTTAACACATTTTTCCCTTTAACAAGGATTATATACATACATTTAAGCAGACCTCTGGCCTCCCCCTTTTGTATCACCCCCAACTGATTCCTTATTAATTAATGTGGCCTCTAAAAGTGGCATAAAATTTATGTAAGAATTAATTGAGTTGCCAGAAAGCATCAGGATTTATTTCCAGATGAAGTTTTAACTCCATGTGGTGGCATCCTCATGGAAATTTTTGAAAAGAAGCTTTGATTCTCTCATTTAGCACAACTGAAGTAGGAGGAGCTCTGAGTGGAGTTAATCCCAGTGTGGGTCAATGTTTTGCTCAGAGATACAACAGCAGACTGCAATTAAGAAAATCTTCAGAGACATGAAGCTGGGGAACTAAAAGAGGCCATTACTGATTGTCTCCAAAGTGGTGGCTGTGATTGGAAGCCAATATCTGAAAAATCATCCTCCCTTAAGTTAAAGTAGCCAAGGTTTAAAATGTTTTTGACTTTCAAATGGTGAAAATAATTATAGTGTGATTGGAAATGCAATTGCACGGAGATATTCCTGACTAAAGCAGGCTGTAAATTTGATTCAAAAAAATCACATCCACAGCACTTCAGTGCAGAAGAGGAGATGTTCTTCTGGCACGAGGAATGCAGAACTTAGAGTGAATGATGTTATGCATTGCAGGCTCGTGGTTTGATGGTGTTTTCCCTACACATTGGGAAGCACTTAAAAGCCCCTGATATAAAATGTGAATACATTATTTTTCTCATCCACATATCTAAGTTATTCTAAGAACTGTTGAGCAGTTTCCTCTCCAAACAGAATTACATGCAGGCAATACTGAGCTTTAATAACAGGAACGACCTGCTTCTGGCATGGTGCCATCTGCCCAGTGTGAAATGTGCTGCCTGTCCAGCTTTAAGCTCAAACATTATCCAAGAAAATCCTCAGAAACTCGGTGTATAAAACCATTTGTGGTCCTTGCAGGCAGCTCATGCTCTGTTCCTTATCTCCTAGCTGCATATAGCTGCAGCCAATGGTTATCTGCATGCAGCTGAAGTGCTTCTTGACCAGGGGGCAAGCCTGGATGTTAAGGACTGGGATGGCTGGGAACCTCTGCATGCTGCTGCTTTCTGGGGACAGGTAAGGATTTTGCTGTAAGTGTCATGTGTGGGGGTGGTATTTCTTCCTGCCTGGACAAACAGTGGAGTACTCTACAAATGGAGTAAATCTGAACTGAGGCTGGGCTCTCTGGACAGCATCAGAGGAGATCCCATGGGCACCAAAAAGAACTGGTTGCTGAGAAATTTCAGGCAGAGCATGCCAGTGCAGGTGGATGGGTGGGAGCAGTGTTTAACATCACACACATACCAGAGTTATTTGAGGCGACTTGAACCTGCGTGCCATTGCCTCTCATCTTATTCCAACCTTTCAGCTTTAGGGAGGAAAGCCTAAATTGCCTAAAATACCTCTATCAACTTGGCTTTCTCTCCATTCTTTAGATGCAGATGGCTGAATTGCTCGTGTCCCATGGGGCTAGTTTGAGTGCCAGGACATCTTTGGATGAGATGCCAATAGGTGAGTTTATGAAGCTTAAAGAAAGAAATGTTTAAGAAATGGCTGGAGTCCTCACGTGGTGCTTTCAGAAGCATTAACATAATTTTTTAGGTGTTCTTTTAGAATCAAAGTTAAAGTTTCTTTAACTGGGACTGAAGTTTTGAAGCACCACTTTACTACATAAAATGCTTCTTCCTGCTCGTAAAAAGAAGGAAGAAGGCATATCCCAAGCACCAAGTCTTCCTGCTGTGTGTTTCCTATGTTATCCCTTGTGCTTGGGATCCTCCCTGCTGTTGTGTGCAGCCCTAAGACCTAGGTGTCTAACTAGGAAGGCACAATTAGTAATGTGGTGTTAATGAGAATATCTGACAAAGGGCTTGGTCTGTGTGTGCCATAGATCTGTGTGAAGAGGAGGAATTCAAAGTACTGCTTCTGGAGCTGAAGCACAAACACGATGTGATCATGAAGTCTCAGATGAGGCATAAATCCTCCCTGAGCCGCAGGACCTCCAGCACGGGCAGCCGGGGGTGAGTTCTGCTCTTCCCTGCAGGTCACTTGGGGCACTGGCCTGGCCACCCAGGTGTGTTTGCAGGGCACCCTGAGGTCAGTGAGATCAACCCATCTGTCCTTTCTGAATGAACTCGTGAAAGGCAGTAGCTCACTTTGGTTGCTGAAAGCAGAGCTCCTTTGAAGAGAGTTTTTTTCACTAGGAAGAGGTGCAAATTCTTGGGGGGGAATATGGTTTTGTGCTGGTGTGGTTTAAGACCAAATGGTGAGAATTTACCCTGTTAAACCACTGAAACTGGTGTTGGAAAATCAGTGCTTCAAGTGGATTAACTTGAGCTTTTCAGTAGTATGTCAGATGACCAAGATGCAGTGCTGAGACACAGTTTGCAGAGGTCTTTTTGAAATGTTTCTTGACACCAAAGCAGTCCTGCACACAACAAAGCTTCCTAAGCAGCCCAAGGGCCATTTCCTTCTAGATTTACTCCACTGGTTGCAGAATAGGTCCATAAGGTGACCTGCATGAGCTCTAACACATATTTGCAGTGCCAGTTTATAGCTCCTTAAAATTCCTCCCACCTTCAGTATCCACCCCAGTGCCTTTGCTTTGTGTGGGTGCCAGGAAGCTGAATCCACGTTCCATTCCAGAGGGAGAGGCTGTGAAGTGTGAGGAGGAGGAGGAGGAGGTGAGAAGGGCTGCAGGCTAAGAGGAAATGTCATGTCCTGCTCACAGCTTTGATGCCCCTTGTCCCTGTCCCACAGGAAGGTGGTGAGGAGGGCCAGCCTTTCGGACAGGACAAACCTTTACAGGAAGGAGTGTGAGAAGGAGGCCATGGTGTGGCAGCAGCTGGGGGCAGCAGAAGAAGGAAGAAACTCAAGTCTCATTGGAGAAATTGGGGAGACTCGCTCTGACCAGGAGAATACAGACCCTGTAAGGAATCTCTTCTATTTCATGAGAGTCACTGAGGAAGGCTGGTGGTGCAGGTTCAGTAGCAGTGGGTGGAAGGTGGCTGAAAAATTTGTAGACCTCATCCACCAGGTGTAAGCAAAAGACCAAATTTTTGTTTGGTATAAACTGGGATGTCTCACTCAAGTGGAAAGCCTGTTTTGGATGTACAGCTGCATACCTAGTTTTGAGATAAAAATGAACCAGGATGCTCCAAAAAAAATAGTGTCTGCCTTTCATTCTAAAGCTCACAAGCTGGTGAGCACAAAAGAATTGTAAGCTTGCTTTGCAGTGACTTGTTTTTAGTTAAGTTACTGTCATGTTATGTAGATAAGCATATTATTTTTGTGTGTGAGGCCTTCAGAGTTAAGGTTCCATGTCCTGTTTGGGAAACAGTTCCTGGTTGGGGCTCACAGCATTAGTGGGGGAATTCAATGTTTGTGCTGCAGCACCTGTCTAGTAGAAAGGCTGAGTGTGAGCAGGCTTAGGAGGTTGTCACAGGATGAGCCCTGCTATGGGGAATGGGGAAAAATGCTCTTTCATGTCTTGTTGTTACAGAATTCAGTGCTGGAGAACTCCTCCCTCCTCCCAGAGCTAGCGAACAAAAGCACCCAGTGTGACACCGAGGTCCCTCTCCAGAATGGACTGATGGCATCTGCCAGCCCTTACCAGTACCCCTTTTCCAACGGGGACGTTTGGAGCATGCACGCTGACCCCGAGAGCAGCCCGGGGCACGTGCTGCCCTACGGCAGCGCCGCGCTGCCCGAGGCGCCGCCGTTCTGGGCCACCTACAAGGAGCACAACCACCAAACGCTGTCGGAACTGAAGCGGCAGCGAGCTGCAGCCAAACTCCTCCAGCACCCCTTCCTCAGCACCCACTTCAGCACCGGCATGGCAGGAGTTGCTGAGAACGTGGGCGAGGCCAAGTCGCACTTAATCGAGTCCAGGACTTCTCCCTACAGCTCCAATGGGACCTCAGTGTATTACACAGTGTCCAGTGGTGATCCACCCCTCTTGAAATTCAAAGCTCCCATGGAGGAAATGGAAGAGAAGGTTCATGGGTGCTGCAGGATTTCCTAGTCTGGTCTGTGTCTCACCCCAGAGGACACGAGATGTGGGTGGGCTGGTTGGATCTATCGCAGCGGCCGGGTTGTTTGCATTTCAAAGGGAGAGTTTGGTTATGGACATCCTGACTGTGGCAGCCTTGTTCAGCTCAAATTGTACTTTGCCCTGCCAATTACTTCCATTGCAGCTGGATGAGTAATGCAGGTGGAGCAAAGCTCTTAGGAGGCATGCACATCAATATGATGTCAAAAGAGTCTTCTGAGTCCTGCTCCCTGGGGAAGAAGGTATGGTGTGCTGCCTCCCCATCCTTGGGAAGTCATGAGATGCCTTGGAACAAAGAAAGGATCTGAATTCAAATCTTTGTGTCTGAGCTTCTTGCTGTAAGTCACCAAGCAGCTGGAAGGTGACAGTTCAGACCTGTGTTTTCACTCTTGGGTGATGCATGTATCCTGAAGGGGAGATCAGCCCCCACATGAGGTTTGCAAGAGTGGACAGAACTGTTTTCCACACAGCTGGATCCAGCACTTCTTGGGCCAGAGCAACAAGGAAGCACAGATGCTGCACTTAGGAAGTTTGCAAGGTGTTACCTCCTTGCAGTGACAGCTCACCATCACAAACTGTGCACTGGCTGGGTCCTGTTCTGCTCGTGTCAGCTCGTCACTGCAGACTGCCATCAGGTTTGAAGCAGAACTTTTCCTGGAACAGGCTTCACTCAATAGGCTTTAAAACTGATGTTGCAATAAAGGGGCCCTGGCAATAGAATTTTACTGCAATAAAATACTGACAAAGGTCTATATTGGGATAAGTAATTTAAAAAACTTATTTGTACTATTTAGACTCTTAATTTGTTAAAACTGAAAAGACTTTTGTTGATCTCACTTTCCTATTGATTCTGTTTGTTTACTCTGTATGCTCAACACAGATACTAGGGGCAATATGCTTTGTGTTCTGATTTTTTCTGGATTTCCAGAACCACAGGGCTCAGGAGGGATGGAAAGGAAAGGCTTGCCAACACTAACCTAGGAACGCTGTGAAAGCATTTCTAATCCCATAGATGTGACAACACTTGCATTAACCTGCAGTCTTTGGCTGAGAAATAACTTTAACCATTGCTGTGGTAGCTGAACACTGCAGCAGGACAGGAGATGTTTTGTTCTGTTTTCCAGCTCCCTTGCTGAAGCTGTCAGCAGTGGGTAACAGCTGGCAGAGGAAGGTTTAAATGCCTCTGTGTCTGGGGGAGTTGCCTGACACTTAGCAAAGCCTCTCTGCTGTGGAGCAGCTGCAGTGCCAACGCTGTCTTGGTGTAGTTCATGTGAGCTCTGACAGCCCAGCTGGCAAACGCTGGCATGGGGTAACCTGGGGCTTTGGCATTGGCTTTGCAGCAAGTTCAGGCTTTGTGTACCTGGGGGAGGTGAGAGGAGAGTGTGAGACAGCTCTGAGGAACTGGCCACACTTCTGTTGTATCTAAGAAATAACTGTAAATCTGTAACTCCTCTTCACAGAGGGGCTGTCACACCCGTAACTGTTTGCCTGCATGAATATTTGAATGAATTTGTCTTCTTGGGCAGCTTAAATTCCAAACTCTGAAGACATAAACCTGTTTGGGTCTCTGTAAGCCTCAGTGGATTAAATCCAGCTCATGTAGTTGTGCTTCAGCCAAGCAACAGCAAATGCACCTTCCACCCATTTTCCTTTTATCTGGCGCCTGTTAGACATCGATATTCCCCTTCACATGTACTCTCCCTCTGTGGGGATCCTCACAGCCTTAACTTTTTTCTAGGCTATAAAAAGCTGACTGAGGCTGCCAGTGACTGTTAAGTGCTACCCATCAAATCCACCCATTGCTGGGGCTGGATACATTCCCATACAGGGCTCTGGGCTCCCTGAGGCAGCAGAGGTGGCTGTGTGTCACCTCCACTGCTACGCTGTTCAGGAGACACCTTTGGACCTGTGAGGTACCAGGCTGACAATTCAATGGTTTGAATTGTAAGAAGATAAAATTCTCTTTCCTCACCAGTTTTAGGTGCAAACTAGAAAGTGGTAGCAGTTGATCTGGTTCACTTAAAATCCCAGTTCTGCTAAAGGCAGAGCTTGAAGCATGCAGAGAAATTGGGCTCCTCCATCGTTGAAACATAGGCTAATTATAGAACTAGAAAATGCTTCTTTTGCTTGACCTTAAGGGATTTTTAAAGTCATTCTCTAGTAGTAAGAGGGTGATTTGGTAACTGGAAAGACTTTACTGCATCTGTGTGTGGTTAACAGTGGATCTTCTGATTACCTTAAATGAGTAAATTATTCTGGGATAACACCAAGTGTGGCCTGGATGTTGTTCAGAACTGGGGAGATGATCTTTCAGGTGCCTCTCTTCTCCCATGGTGGTGAGGGGTGTCTCTCCACATTCATCCTGATGAGATTTCTGAACTCACTCTAACAAATTTTGGTGCCGCTATCTACTAGGTTGTATATGGTGCAAAATCTGGGCCCAGATGTTGCCTTCCCTCCCAGCAAAGGAGGAGTAGGGCCCTTTTCCTTCTCAGAGCAACTTTGTGCTAGCAAGTATATTGAACCCTGCCTAATTCCAAGGAAATGAAAAGGAGATCACTGAATGCAATAGTGTAAAGTAGATTGAGACATCTTTTCACTGAGAGTTATTAATAGGTTAAAACTGCAGGAAACCAGTCCATTTTAGACAAACAGCTTTTTGGCTTCCATTGTTATTTCACATAAGTAAAACTCTGGGAGCTCATCATCCTAGCTGTGAAGTCTAGTGGTGTCTGATCAAATGTAATCCATTCTTAATCAGACAGGATTGTTATTAATGGTAAGAGGCAGTAATGGATAAATCTTGCAGGATATCTTTCACAGCCCTGCCATGTATTTACCTACCACTGGCCTTGGGCTGAAGTTGCACCTGGGTGTGAGCTGGCAGGCTGTTGAAGAATGGCCTGGAATGGATTCATGCTTCTGTGTGGTGACATTTGGAATATAATGGTCACTGCCTGTGGAGCACTAGCAGAGCTGTTGGTTGTAGGTCTGGGATGAGGGATTCCGTAAGGGGGATAATTAACTTGCTCCTGGTGGACTATTTTGTGGAGAAAAACGGGCTTTTGGGGGAATAAAAACCACACAGATTCTCTACACGGGCATTGCAGCAGCCTACCTCTAGGAATAGCACTTTTCACTGTAAAATTTAGCAGTATTACAACAGTCGGGGGGGTTTGATATCTGTGTGTTTTAAAGGCCATCCCATTCCATCAGAGGAAAGCTCTGAGGTGCAGAGCAGAGGGCACTTGGCTGTTTCATTGGATCTCAATATGGCTAAAAAGCTGTAGAACCTAGAAATCATGTTGTGACTAGCATATCTTAGCTTAATTAGAGGAGCATTTGAGGTTTTTATGATATACTGAATGTTTTTAAGATCAATAAACATCTAATTTTAGATTCAAGGCCAGATTAGAGTCCCAGTTCAGTCACCAGTGAGCCAAAGGTTGTAGTTGATCATAGAGACTGTGCAAAGATCTGAGAATGTGAATGTACTGACAGGTCTGTTGCAGGCAGAGCTGCATGAGAATAACCCTTCCTTCTCCTAACAACGTTTTCCTGTGTGCTGAATTTGTACTGTTTCTAGTGGTTGATGAGAGTAGTTTTACATTCCATGTTGAAAGAAATTTGTTAGATGGAGAGAAGTGTCTTTCAAAACAATATCTCTACTTTGGTGGGCTCAGACAAGGAAGCCCCAGCACTGAATTGTTAGATAAGGGCTTAAGTCCCATTGCTGGGATCTGTTTGAAATCAGACCAGGATCTATGTTTCACATACCACATGATGTGATTTCAGCCCATTAAATTTCACTTCTTTGGTGCTCCTGAATCTTAAAACCCTCCTAATTTTGGGAAGAACTGACTCTAGCTGAAGTGATTCTGTGCCACCTTGGAGGTGTGGTTGAAGAACCACCTGGATGAGGAACTCCTGGTAGGGAAGGAGAAGAGCATGGCAGGGCAAAAGCAATAATGACTCAGTGCAATACTCAGTGGAGGCAGTGGATTCTTGAGTTTATTGAGCAGGACCATACTTCATGGGGTTGAAATCCCTTAGAAGTTCCCAAATGACATTACAACTTCTGTCTAGTGTATTTTTTATTCAGTCTTGGAGCTCTGATTACCCCCATCATCCCTGCTGAAATGAAATCAGTTACCATGGAAAATGGAATATCCTGAGAAAGCAATAGCACTGGTCTCCAGTGAGCCATGGATGAACTGTTTGTCTGCTGGAAGGTTTCTCCCCACACCTGGGTTATTTCTGTGCCTTATACTTGCTAAAGGTAACTCGTCTCTGGAAGGTTTGTGGTGACTGTACAGTTCTAGCTGATCTTTAACTTGGAGACCTTTGCAAGGGGATAGCAGTCCAGAGCATGCCAGATTGGGACATTATTACTTGCTCTTTCGATTTCTTTCATGATCACCACTTCTCTCTTCCTAAATACACAGAAAGGAAATGCACAGGAGCTTCATTGTATTTTAACAAATCACATTGACTGCTTTGGTATGTCAGTTCTCTACAGGCAGAATCCAGACCATGCTTGCAGCAGCAAGGTCTCACCTCTTACACCAGAACACATTTACATTTTTTGTTTTGTTTTGCTGTGCGACAGAACATTCTCCCTGGTTGTTCTTCACCTTTATTCATTTTTATGTTGGCCAAACTGCTGATGGACTTCTCAGTTCCCTCACACAATTCAAGTACCACTGGGCTCTCCGGGCAACATTGCCCTGGCACAATTATGACCTAGAATATTTTGCTGTATTTCAACCATGGAAGCTGTAGCAGAGGAGACTCTGCTCGAGATACCTGTTCCCACCAAAGCTACACCAATGCAAAGATCTCCACCCACAGCTGGAGGGGAGACACGGGTTTTTAAACAGTGCAGATGCAGCCTTAGTATTGCCACCACCATGTCTTCAGCCTTGAGATTGCAGCGTGAGGTGGCAGGAGTGTGGATAAGCCTGGTACAGGCGGGACTGCTACGTGGACAGGACAGTAAGAAATGATGGCAAGCCTTCTGCAATAACTCGTAATTCCATTGATCAGTAGTAAACCATGTACAGATAAAACTTGATGAAATGTATTTTATGTGAAGAAAAAAAAAATAATGTAAGAACTGTATATTGTATTAGCAGCTTTGTGTATAAAATGGCATTTTGGCAATCAGAGTCTAATATATTTAAAACTTTTTTTAAAAAAGGATATTTGATATTGTATGGAATTGACTTTATTGCTACTGTAAGTATGAAGATGGTTTCTTAACATGTTGAAGCAATGCATAAAATCTTAAACTTTATGTAAAACTCATGCCAAAAGCGTATGTTTGACAGTATTAGCACCTGACTCAGTGTCTTTAATAGAGAGATTGAATTTTTTAATTTAAAAATTATATTAAATTTCTTTTAATAATACAAAAATGCCACTGAGGGCTTTTTTTTTTTGTTTGTTTGTTTGTTTGGTTTTTAACTGATTTTGGTTTTGGCACTCTGTTAAATATCTCTGCCTCTGCTGTCTACAGCCAGGGGATGTCTAGAAGAGGAAGTCTCGGCAGTGGGTGGATGTAACTTCTTGTTTCAAATGCAGAGCTCAGGAAGCGTTTGGACAATGCTCTCAGGGTGGCATTCTTGGTGCCGCCCTGTGCATGGCCGGAAATTGGACTTTGATGAGGCTTGGGGATCCCTTCCAGCACAGAATATTCCGTGATTCTGTGAAATGGCGGCAGTTGGAGCTGGAGGCAAGCTGGAAAGCCAAAGCTGTGCCTGCCTTCTGTGGGAGCGTTCAAGGCTTTAGCTCCAGCATTTGTTAGCACGCATCTGTACGAGCGCCCTTCTCAGAGGGGTTTGATTGTGTTCAGGGCAAAAGCTCCGCGATCCCTGCCCGTCCCCTGAAGGGCAGCAGGGCTCGGGCAGGGCTGTTCTGGCTCCACTGAAGGGCAGCAGGGCTGTCCCCAGCCGGGAGCTCCACTGAAGGGCAGCAGGGCTCGGGCAGGGCTGTCCCCAGCCGGGAGTTCCATTGGAGAGCAGCAGGGCTCGGGCAGGGCTGTCCCCAGCCGGGGAGCTGCTTTGAAGGGCAGCAGGGCTCGGGCAGGGCTGTCCGGCTCCACTGAAGAGCAGCAGGGCTCGGGCAGGGCTGTCCCGGCTCCACTGAAGAGCAGCAGGGCTCGGGCAGGGCTGTCCC
>VZRH01007635.1:491803-505936 GCA_013397555.1 Urocynchramus pylzowi
GGGCCCGGAGCCGGCGGCCGAGCCCTCGGCCGGCGCCTCGCTGGACGCCTCGTCGCTCACCTACTTCCCCGAGCGCTCGGACCTGGAGCCGCCGGCGCTGGAGCTGGGCTGGCCGGGCTTCGCCAGCGGCGCCTTCCGCGGGCTGACGCGGGTGGAGGCGCATTTCCAGCCCGGCTGCGGGGACAGCATCTACGGCTGCAAGGAGGCCGTGCGGCGCCAGATCCGCTCCGCCCGACAGGTGAGTGCCCGGCGGGCGCCCCGCTCCCGCTGCGCGGGCCCCTCTCCCCTGGGTCTGCGAGCACCAGAATCAAGAATCGGCACCGCTGCGCGTCGCCGTGGGACACTGAGCGTGGCTTTAAAAGTCGAGCAGACAGTGCCATTAAGGAGAACAAGCTCGAAAATACAGAAAAAGTGGCGCTCTATTTGCAGCATGTGCGAGCCCTCCCTTTCCGGGTGCTCTGGGTGATGAGCTCCCCGTCCCGCAGCGCTGCTGCCCTGGCCAGCACAGCCGCTCTATCCAGCGGATCCTGCTTTCACTCGGAGCAAAAGGTCTCCTATTCAAGGTTCCCCACTGATGTTTTCTGCCAGACAGGTGCACTTGCAGAAACCTTCTACTGTCCTTTAAAGTGTGTGACACAGAAAAAGCCTCTTCTATAAGAGAAGGTTACCTATAGATACAACACCGTGATTGTATTTTCCTTCCTTAGCTCACTAAGTGACGTACAGAACTGCTTTTGACAGGACTTTCTCCCTACAGGAGTGAACGCTTTTGTTCTGATGCATAGTATGGCTTGAAAATCACGTGGCGTAGGAATTTGTAACTGTTCCCTGTAACTCATTGCATTCCTGGAGTTTATAGCCTCCAACTGTAATCCCCAGCCGGGAACCACCCTTCTCCTCAGCAGCCATTCCATTGGCTCAGCTAAAATTTAAATGTGTAGCTTCCTTTTTGGGTGGCCAGATGAAGCAACCCCTGTCTCTTTGTGTAACGTGCATGGCACACCCTGAATCAGAACCGAGCTTAGTCTCTACTCCCTTCCCAGGGCAGAAGCTTAGGGAGTGTGTGAGGATGTCATGAACGATGGGCTCCTTGCCAGAAACGGTCACAGAGGAAGCTCTGTTCTCAAACAATCCCTACAGGTATATGAGACCAGTCTGGTAACTCGAGTAAACACCATAAAGGCATTGCCCCCAAAAGCTGTACTTTTTTTGTACTATTGTTCCTTGCAGCATCCTGTCAAACACCTTCCCTCACTCTGATCCAAGAGCAAGGCAAGCTGCTCCTGCCCCTTTTGTGGCTGTGCCTGATCCAGGAAGCGTTTTTGTGGACATAAACGGACATTTTTGACACCCTAAGATTTACTGAATGTCAGATTCTGTGTGATACTTCTCAATAATTTCTGAGTTCCCCAAGTTAATGTGAAGACTGGGAAAACTTCAGATGCTACATAATTTCTTCCCTAATTAATGCACTCAAATGCAGTTAGTTCAAGTGACTGCTATGATCTTGTCCTTGCTATCCTGAATGGATGAGTAGAGAAAAGGTTTTTCTCTCTTTCCTCTAAACATTTTGGGCAAAACAGTGTTTCTTTTTCAGCTGCTAATTCTGGGACTAGAACTCAAACGCGCTGTGAATTGAGCTGTCATATGAAGGCATCAGTGTTCCCAAGGATTTATTGTGAATTGTTTTGTTTTCAGGGGTGATTTTCTTACTTGTCTGGTCTTGTCAAAAGCATCTTATTGGTTTTTAATCTTCTTCAACACTTAGACCAGTAATTGGGTGGCAAGAAGCTCAGGACACGCTCAAGAAGCACGAACATAAAGTAACTTTAGAAATACCCATGTGCTTGTGCATGTTGTATGTCAGAACTCAGCCAAACAGAACCAGTCCCTTAGGGAGCAGGACAGAGGTGGGAATGCAAAGCTCAGCCTGTTCCTGTGGGAAAAGTTTCCTGTAAGTGCAGGCTATGCCACACACAGAGCAGCTGTGTTGCATGCTTATACACCTTGGGTGTGCTGCAGCAGGCTCCATCTGATAAGGGCAGGTGCCAGGTACCCACAGTGATTGTATTCTCATTGTTCTTTATGCTGGTCTAATAGAAAAGTGGAAAATTCAGTCATAAAGTTGAATCTTTTATGCCTTTGTGTCCCTACACAGAAGTGGTTTGGAAAGGTGAGAACTCAAGCACCAAATCAGTGTGTGAGGTGGCTCTGAATTAGCTGGAGAGATGGTTCATACATGTGATATTCCCATCTTAGGATTTGCCTTTTTGAAAGAACTGTTGGGTGAGTGGAGGTATTTCCTGTGAAAGTAAGGGATAGAAACTCAGTAAGAATATAGAAACCAGGAAGAGTCTGGAAATCAGCTGGGGTTTGTGAGATCTGACAGCAAGGAGGCCATTCAAGCTAATTCTCCTGTAGCTGCTTGAAACACTGGGAGAACAGGTGTGGAGATGGCTTGTCTGGAGTCCAGGTTCTGCTGTGATAGCTTCCCCAGTTTGGCCACATTACAGAGGGTTGTGTAGGAAGGGAGGATGTGAAAGTGTACAAAAGCAGCAGACAGAGGAAAAACCTCTTCAGACCTATGCTTTGCATGCTGGGGCACAATGAATTTACAGGAGTGTTGTGGGAATACAGAAATCTTTTAGAGCTTGCCAGAGCCTGTGCAGCAGGACAAGGAAATGTGTGAGGCCCTGATGATAATAGCAGGAGAAAATGGCTGGGGGAGGCAGTGGTCTTGTGTAAAATAAATCCCTTGAGTAAGTGGTGTGGCTTTCCTTGCAGGTGATTGCCCTTGTGATGGATTCCTTCACAGACATTGAGATCTTCAGTGACCTTCAGGATGCCTATAACAACCGCCAAGTCCCTGTCTACATCCTTCTTGACCAGGACTTTGTACCCCATTTCTTGGAAATGTGCAACAATTTGGGAGTTTGTCCTGAGCAGGAAAGTGTAAGTACTAAACACCACAAATCAGTGGGGTTTGTTTTTATTTTTGTGGTACAGTTTATGCATATCAAATAAACTTTTCTATAAAGCATCAGATTGCCTTGAAAGGCTAAAGTAACCTGTCTGTTTGCCCATATGTAGGAGCTACAACCATGATGTGCACCAGCCCCATGTGCTGTGTGCAGTGTGCACTGGGATCCCTATCCTGAGGATGCAACAATTTTCAGGGATTTAATTTTGCAATGTTTAGATAGCTTCATTCTTTGGCTCAAGGAACTGCTTGCTAAGGAAAACAGAAATGTGGGAAGCTAAAGGGTGGTACAGCTCATATCATCTGCTTTCTTTCCTAATACTTTATTTTAAAAGGGTTTGGATGATGTGAGCCAGGTGATTTGCTTAGCTGCTGTGAATATAAATGGACATGGTTGTGTTATGGCTTGGCTTGGATAGTCTTATGTTCAGTGCAGTAAAAGTTTCTCTGGAGAGGGAAAAACTTCCTGAGCAGTAATTGATTGGAATTGACTGTTCTCACTTAATCTGACAGCAATTTAGCACTGTGTGACTAAAAACACTCATGCACAGACTGTATAAAAAAGTTCATTGCATTCCTATCTTCCATAGTGTGCATAGCCGCTTTTAAGTAGCATTGCTAATCAAAGGTTTTTGGAAGTTAACTTAAATTTGATGTCACTCTTTTCCTCTCTGAACCAGATGATGAGAGTTCGAACTCTCACAGGGAGCACGTACTACATGAGGTCAGGTGCCAAAATTGTCGGGAAAGCCAAGGAGAAGTTCCTGTTAATTGATGGCATTAGAGTGGCAACAGGCTCCTACAGGCAAGTATTTGGGGTCTGCTGGTGCCCAGTGAAGCTGTAGAAATGGGGATTTGCTGCAAAAGGATGTATTAACTTTGCTGTTTGCCCAGTGTTAATGAGTGCCAATGGCACATGGACTAGCTGAGTTGAAGTGGGGCTGATGCAAATCTGAAAACACCTTTGGAAAACTGGTTTACTCAACTTGTTGCTAGCAGAGAGCTTGGCCATGGCTAAATAGAGTTCTTCCTGCAGAAATGAATAGTCTGTTGACTTCTTAGCTTACCTTCATTTTTAAGCTGAGTCTTACTGTCTGTAGCTGTATTTTTGAAATGCACTGGAGATTAACTGTGACTCTTGATTTGTTTCCAACAGTTTCACATGGTCTGATGGGAAGCTGAACAGCAGCAACTTGCTGGTGTTGTCAGGTCAAGTGGTTGAACACTTTGACCTCCAGTTCAGGATTCTTTATGCCCAGTCACTGCCCATCAGCCCTAAGCGACCGTCCAGCTGCAGGAACAGTGGCACGTTTGATCACCTGCTGACCAGAACAGAATCCTCCAAAGAATATACTGTGGAAGGCAACTTGAGAGCAGAATTTGCCAGACTGTCTAGCACTCCAAAGAAATTGCTGGAAAAAGCAGATCAAACTGAATATACTCCTGCAGGAAAGCTTTGTAACCTGCAGCATTCTTGCCTGTGGGAAGAGGAGTTGTTCAGCAATCAAGTGGCCACAGTGGAACAGAGAAGTGCATCAACTCAAACTGGCCCATGGGGAGAGATGGCAGCTGTGACCAAACGTAATGCAGCCACTCAGGCCAGCACTGTCACAGCAGACACTAGCACTCAGGCTTCTGTCACGGCCACAGTGACAGGCACTCAGACATCCATTTTGCTGAAGACTGCAGTGACACAGACAAAGGAAGAGGAGGGCACAGAAACACCCCTCCTTCCCAGAAAGTTGTCAAAACAAGATTATTTTCTGTCTGGAAAGGCCGTGTCCAGTTCTAGTCTGCAATCGTTGTCTTCATCATCGTCCCAGTGCTCTCTTGCAAGCTCTACAGGCTCAATATCCTCTCTCCGCTCCTTTGAATATTCCAGTAGTCACAGGGCACAGTATTTCCAAAAACTGCACAAAGAGAGGCAAGTGCACTACTCCACGATCAGGTCGAAGCTGAGCCACATGGTGGACGTCCTGTCCCGGCGGGGCCGTGTCCCTGGCAGCTACCTGAGCCAGTATCCTGGCAGGTGCAGCCTCAAGCAGAGGCGCGACATCAGCGCCAGCCTGCACAGCCTCCGCGGCACCTCGCTCTTTTCCCTGAATAAATGATTCCTGCCCTGACCACACAACACACCAATCCCAGGCTCAAGCTGCTGTCACTTTGTACCTAAAGATTCTTCCACTTCCGTCCAGCACTTTTACTTCTTTAATACTTTTTTAATACATCACTCTCCAGCACTTTGTTTTATACTATGCAATGTAAGTGATGAAAAAGGGACATTATATAGTACCAACTTAGAGGTTCCTCTTGTATGCATTAGTGGTGAAGATCATTTTAATTCTGGGTATTTAACCTCAAAACTGAACTTGTTACTGCTTTCTGGGATTGTTAATGCCCTAGTTTTAATTTATGTAAACTTGGAAAAATCTGAGTCACACTGAACTTGCTCAGAGTAGCTTTGGAGATCTATCTTATATCAGGGAATTCTCAATCTTTTTTTCCAATATTGGCTTTTATTTCTACTTTATCTTTGACAAGAGAGGAATCAGCTTTTACAAAGAGCCATAAAGCTGATTTTATTCTAACTTCTGTGATATATATGTTACTCTTCCACTACAGTTGCAAAGAGTCTGTTGAAACAGTTGCATGTTCTCTTCAACTGTATTATTTTTCCATTGTTTAACCCTTCTGAAACAGCATGAGCTAACTAGCCCTTTAGTTTGATCATGCTCTTGTGCCTTTGTTTAGAGAGATATAAACATATATGTGTGTGTCTGTGTGTGCTTCCTTCTTTGCAGTGAACTCCAAGGCGAGGCAATCACTGAGGGCCTGTGATAAAGCCCCTGTTCAAAAGTAAACTGACAAATGCACTAGGGAATATTATGGGTTATGTTGGGTAATGTTAATTTACAAGTAACTGTAGGAGTTAAATAAACATTTTTCTCTTTTAAACTTTGCTGTCTGAAATACTCTTTCCTGCTCTATAATTTTTCCACTAATAACTCAATTTGAGGAGCTAAAGTGCCACTCTAGTTTTTGAAGATACTTCCGATTTTGAGTGGACCTGAGGTTAGATTGCTTTGCAAAGCCTTTATCTGTTTGTGGATTTCTGTGCATGCCTGTGCTTGCTGGGTCTCTTACCTGAGCAGTGTGTGCAGTCTCTCCCTGAGATCTGGCCTGTACTGTTTTTCTTTAGACCTGCTTCTCCATACTTCAGTGACCAACCACACTGAATTCTGCCAAATCAAATCGGAGTCTGGGTTATATATTTTTTCATTCAGGGGCATGTGTGTCCAGTAGATGGCACATTTCAGCTGTTGGCTTGAATATTGAATGAATGAATGAATGAATGAATGAATGAATGAATGAATGAATGAATGAAAATATCCATAACTCAAAAAGGCTTCAAGTGTTGAGAGCAACTAACTTTGGCATTTCTGTCTGAAATCTCTATGGACAAAGAGGGTTGGATACTTTTATTAGTTGGATTTCTAAGCAGCCACTCCTTCACTAAAGCTGGAGGTGGGGAAAAAAGTTCTGTCTGCACTTGTTCAAAATGATAAGGTACTTTATTGCTTGATTCATGGATCTGGAACACTGGCAGCAAACCAAGTTGCAGGGAGGGAGCCAAGATTCAAAGCCAATATCGAGTTGTATTTTTAAGAGCTGAAGTCCTGCAGTTCTTGAACGTATGTGAAATTACCTTGTTTGTTCTATGTACTTTTTAACTTTATTATACTCTGCAACTGTTAAGGTACTCTAACAGGAACAAGAAAGAGTTTACAAATAAACTCCATTTTGCCATGGGGCTTTCACCTGATCATCGCTGAGCTTTGTTTTCTGTTTATTTGGCATTTTAAATCGGGGTGACTAAGTCACTTCGCCGGCGCTTGGTCCTTTCCGGCTGGGGCCATTTGCCCTCTCCAACCTCAGGAGCAGCCTTTTGATCCGGGCTGGGCAGCAGGTCCAGGGCTGGGCCGATCCTTCCTCCTTCGAGGTTGGCGCTTCTGAGGGCGCTTCCCTGGGCGTGGGGAAGGCTGCGGGCTGTGCCACCCGTGACTGTCCCGTGGGCGAGCGGCCGGGAGGAGCGGAGCCGGGCGGGAGGCGCGGAGGAGCCCGCGGAGCGCTATAAAGAGCGGGGGCAGCGCCGGGGCGCTCCGGCCATGGCCAACGCGTCGCAGTGTCTGGAGGAGGGCTCGGGGCGCTGGCCGCCGCCGGCCGGGCCGTACAGCGNGCTGGACGCCTCGTCGCTCACCTACTTCCCCGAGCGCTCGGACCTGGAGCCGCCGGCGCTGGAGCTGGGCTGGCCGGGCTTCGCCAGCGGCGCCTTCCGCGGGCTGACGCGGGTGGAGGCGCATTTCCAGCCCGGCTGCGGGGACAGCATCTACGGCTGCAAGGAGGCCGTGCGGCGCCAGATCCGCTCCGCCCGACAGGTGAGTGCCCGGGGAGCGCCCCGCTCCCGCTGCGCGGCTTCCCGGGACCGCCTCGTCCTTCCCGCTTAATCTTACACAACCTTCCGTTTTTAATTACTCTCCTGTTTCGTATTGCTTTAAGTCTTTTTCAGAATCTTTTGTAGTTATTTTTAAATCAGATTCATCATTTGCCAGCTTTCCCCCCCATCCCGTAGTGCTGAAAACCGAGTCCGGGCTGTGTGGGTGCCGCTGAGTTCCCTCGGAGTCGGCACCCGTGAGCGATACATCCGGAGTGCCCATTCCCGGCTCTATGAAATAGCCGTTGCTTTCCCATCCTGCGGAGGATCCACGGCAAATCCTGAGTTTCAGTCCATGGGGAAGATTTGCGGGGGTAGGAGCTGGCTCTCAAGGGATGTTTTACTCAGATCTTCACTTGAAATATGAGAATCTGAATAATAAGGTGAAGACGAACCTGACTTTTATCTTCAACTGAGAGCTGAGATATAAAGAGCAGTCAGACATCGGTGGTTTTCGGTTTTCTTATTGTTTCTTTTTATATTTGAAAAGCTGGAAGATGGGAAAACTGTAGCATTCGAAGTAAGCTCAACTTTTCCTTCTGGCAATGCTTTTGAGGAAAAGACATCTGTTCTCAAGAAAAAAAACCCCTCCTGCTTAGGAAGAGATCAAATTTGCCTAACATAGGGCAAAAACAGGGGTCTAGTTCTATTTCAGGGTGAGGAAGAATACTTTGTATCACAGAAGACTGTACCATGTTCCACAACCACCTGAAAAAAAGGCAGGGGGGAATATTTAATTTGAAAGTCAAATTTCTCATGTGCTATCTCCTTTGCGATGCTGTGCAAACAGCCTAATGATTTCTTCTGAAACTCGTTTCAGATGATTGCCCTGGTTATGGATTCCTTCACAGACACTGATATCTTCACAGACCTCTTGGAAGCCTGTAGCCAACGGCAAATTAAAGTGTATATCCTTCTAGATCAGTCTTCATCTTCCCACTTTCTAAAAATGTGCAAGGACCTGGGAGTTGACCTTGAGCAGGAAAAGGTGAGCCTTGTCATATTTATAGGGGTAGGGAACTGATCATCTTATGGCTGTAATCTTCAAGCTGTGTAAAGAAGAAATTATTATACCTGCTGCCACAACTTAAAATGGGTGTTATGCAGCTCCAGCTCTATCTTGGAAGATTTAACTATTCTTACATAAGACAGCAATTAATAGAAAATCTGAAACCTTTGTAATTGGATGTTACAGCTGCTTTCTGAGCACAAATACTAATTGAATGTTCAAGGAAATGCAGGAGGAATGTCCAGTTCCTAAAGCATGACTGGAGTTGCTTGGGCTCGCCAAGACTTTGAAGGCTGAGGGAGAAGCAGGTTCTCAGGAGTCTGTGGAATTTGGATCCTGATGATTAGGCGACAGGAATTTTCACAGTAACATTCTGCACAGCCAGTTTATGGGTTTACCCCTTAAATTTTATCTCTTTGCCTACAAAAACAAGACAAAATCTTCACTTGGTTCCTAGTGGGTGACTCTTGTGCCAGGGCACAGTTCATCAGGGATGGTTATTACTGTGTTACTCCTTTAAATGCAATCACTGAACTTTGCAGTCCACCTGACTCTTGCTGTGTCTCTAACAGCTGATGAGGGTTCGGATTATCACGGGGAGCACATACTGCACCAGGTCGGGCGCCAAAATCATTGGAAAAGTCAGTGAAAAGTTCATGTTAATTGATGGCATTAGAGTGACCACAGGCTCCTACAGGCAAGTGCCAATTTCTTTCTCTTGCTTTACATGATTTCTCTCCATGGAAAGGAAAACCAGCAATGCTGCAGAATTGCTTTCCTTATCAGATTTTATGACCAACATTTATCCTTAAAAGAGCCCCCTGCTTATCAGTTGCATTGTAAGAACAAAATAAATAAATGTGATGAAGGAGAATTTCCAGTGAATACTTTACTGATTATTTTGAATTAACTCATCATTTTCTCACTCTTCCTTTGCTAGTTTTACGTGGACAGATGGGAAGCTGAACAGCAGTAACATTTTGATCCTGTCAGGCCCCGCAGTTGCACACTTTGACCTGGAATTTCGGATTCTTCATTCACGGTCGAAGCCTATCAACCTCAAAGAGTTTTCTAGCTGCAAGAAGAACAGGGTGTGGGACCAGCTGTTCAGGATAACAGTGGCTTCCAGAGACGTGACCAGGGAACACTTCCTGAGGATGGAATTTTTGTATCTGAGAGCATTTGTAGGAGATCTGAAGAGGAAGAGGAGCTGGCTGCACGCCTCCAGGGAGGCTGTGTACACCCCAAATAACACGATGCACACCTCTCCCCCGCTGACTAAGAGGAATGGCTCCCTGGTTATGAGGCCACACTGGATCGTAGAGAGATGAACTGCATGTCCATGCAGAGCAAGAAGCAGAACCTCGGGAACCACGTCCGTCCATCCCTGTCCAGCACTGTCTTGCAGTGTGTTTGTGAGGGCAGCTGGGAAAGAAACCTCAGACTGAGAAAAAGTGAAACTGGAATTGTGGCTTTGTTTGAAGAATACTATAAAGCCATTATTGACTTCTACTATTCTGTTAAATTTTCATTTCTCAACCTGTTCATGCATGTTTTAAGCTGATGGGTTGGCAGTGTCATAGCTCAGTAGCGCAATCCTTTTTTTTTTTTTTTTGTTAAGAAATCTAGGTATTGAAATTCATATTGCTTGAAAGTCTATTCCAAGATGAAAGCAGGCTCTGGAATCAGTCTTGGTCTTGTGTTGTACAAACTCTCCCCAACTGGTTTATGATACAAACCAGGAGTAACCCTAAACTAGAAACCAGTAGGTCAGTACCACACTTCTGCTCCTCAAATGTTACATTTTCTTCCTACAAAGCTATGCTGGCAGGCAGAACGAGCTGATGTGTCAGCAAACAAGGCTTTAGCAGTGACTGAATTTCAAATGGCCTTTATATTAGACTGTCTGGATTGTTGGACATCATGCAATAAATGTGTGCAAGTGATAATATTCTAAAGGACCCACTATGTTTGTAGGAGAGCCAAATGAGTCCAATTCCTTGGCATTACCAGACAGACTTTTTGTTATCTGTGGCCGCTGCTGCTGTCTGGTCGTGTGGGAAAAGCTGAGTAGATCTGAAATCTGTGAAGCTGCTGCCTCTTCACAAAAGTCCTAATTCCACCAGAAATGCAATGACACAGAAGTCAGCGACAGAACCATTTTTAAGGTCTCTTGGAAGTTCGATTTTTCCATTATTATTTTCTAATCCATTCATTTCTGGAGGGAAAAAAAAATCACCCTCATATGAATAAGCTATCCTCCCAAACAGCTGCACATTGAGGTACTGAAGTTCCAGCAGCCTGCAATGCAGATACTCATTACCCAAAACAAAAGTTTACCATTTCTCAATTATTCTTGTGGCTCTCCTACTGCAAAATACTTGGGTATGTGCTTGCGTGAGTGTCTTGTGGGTTCTGGGCTTCAGAGGGCAAGGTTAAAACTTGGCAGGGGAATTTCACATGGGTTTCAGCTAAACAACAGCAAGGTGACATTAAACTGGACAGATGGATCTTACAGAAATGTAAGATTGCAAAAATGGACATTGCAAAAATGTACTGATTAGTATGCAGCTAATCTGGGCCTTCTTTCTTCTGCACTGACAATCATGGAAATGTAATCATTCTGGCTCTCCTAATCTGTAAATATTCAATAGTTTATAGCTTTGTACTATTAACTTCCATCCAGATGTAAAGAAGTTTGAAATTTGTGTTTTTATTCCATGCTATATTTTCCATAAAGGCAAATCCCATACTATGTTGGAATCTATGCAAAATACTGTTTGTGCAGACTTATTTTCATAATAATTATCTGTATATATTTTCTCAAGCATAACTTCTCCACTTTGTCATTAATCTCATTGTTTTAATAGACAGCTCTTTCCATGTGGGATTTTTTCTCAACAATTACTAATATATTGATGATACAAAATACTGCGAGTTGTGTTTATTTTTGATAGTGTGGACTTAATATCAAAAGTACATTGAAACATATACTTAGAACTTTAAAGAACATCATAATTATAACTTAATAATCTCTTTTACATGTGGTCACTCAGCATAACAAGTCACCATGGAGGTAGAGTGTTGTGAGGTACAGTTTGTGTAAATCACCATAACTGCACTGCTAGCGTGGGAAGTTATAAGAATAGAAGATGTGATTAGATTTTTACTTTCCCATAATCATGAATATATGACAATATTACTAAACTTACTAGAAACAGTATGGGCTTTCTATTTTTTGTATTTCCTTTAGCTTCTACTTAATTAACTCAAAGCCTACATGAAGTTTGATTCAATAGTAACTTCCATGGGCTTTCATGGATGTGTTTGTGGTTTAAACAGGCTGTTAGTAGCCTGTGGTGGGGCACAGCTGCATCTATTCACTATTATTGTGATAATTTTCTTTCTTGTCCTTCAGCTGTCTGGTGTAAAGGGCAGCAGCTGTGGCGTGGGTAGTGTGGAGGCATCCTTCACTGGAGAAAGAATCAGCTCTAATTAATTAATGAACGAGAACTTTTGGGCAGTGACCTTTCGACCCAGTTAAATCCTATGTGCTCCCCCAGGTGACCACAGAAGGGGTTGGGCTGGAAAAGACCTTAAAGCAGATCTCATCCCCTTAAAGCAGGGACACCTTCCACTATCCCAGGTTGCTCCAAGCCCCGTCCAGCCTGGCCTCGGACATTTGCAGGGAAGGAGCAGCCCCAGCTTCTGAGTGCCAGGGCCTCAGCCGATCCCCGTTTGTACCTGCCTCCCGTACAGTCCACTGCTCCTCGCACAGCCACCGCCAACCCACCCACCCGCACCGTGGTTTGCCGGACACAAGCTGTTACTAAGTGTAACAGTAACTCCGGTGTCTCTGGGCTGCAAATCTTTGCCGTGTGAGGGAAGAAAGGCAGAGGGAAGAAAGGCAGACCTGCTCTTGGCGGGTAACTCCGGGCACTGCCGGGCCGTGAGGGGGGGCCCGCCAGGGGGCGCGGTCTCCATGGCAACGCGCGCCGCGTCACGTGGGCGCCGCGCGCCGCTTCCGGCCGCCCTCTCACCCCAAGATGGCGGCGCCCGTGGGGCCGGTGAAGTTTTGGAAGCCGGGTGAGGGATGTGGGGGTGTGGGGCATGGAGCCCCGCCGCGGGGAGGGGTGCGGGGAATGGAGCCCTGCCGGCCGTGGTGAGGGGTGTGGGGGATAGAGCACCGAGCTGCCTGGCCGTGGTGAGGGGTGCGGCGAAAGCCGGCGGCGCTGCCCCCCTCGGCTCTTTGGGGTCGCTGGCGCGTTTACAGCGAAGGGCAACAAGGCTCTGAAAGGATTCGAGAAGGTGTCTTATGAGGAGCGGCGGGGGGAGCTGGGTTTGCTTAGTCCCCAGAAGAGGAGGCTTAGGGGTGACCTCATCGCTCCCTACAACTCCCTGGCAGGAGGCTGTGCTGAGGTTCCAGCCGGTCCCTCCTGCGGTGTCTGCCCTCAGAGAACCGGGGAAATAGCCTGGAACTGAGACACGGGAGATTCCCATTAGCTATTACAATTTTTTATTTCATTATTCGGGTGGTTAAGCATTGGAATAATTTGCCCGGGGAGGTGGTGGAGTCACCATCCCTGAGGGTTTTTAAGAGGCGTCTGAATGTGGTGCTGGGTGATGTGGTTTAGGGATTACAGAAACAGGATTACAGCAGGGGTGATGGTTGGGCTGGGTGATCGTGGAGGTGTTTTCCAACCTTGACGATTCCGTGAGGGCAGTGAGGAGATGGCTGTCCCCTCACTGCCGAGGCCCAGGGGGTGTTTGTGGCTCTGGCTGGGTGCTGCCCGGTATGGAGTGGGTGCTTTGGGGGGTGGGTGTGCTGCCCTTTGCGGGGGTCTCCAGGGGCTATGAAGTGTGCAGGGGAATCCCAAGGAGTTCTGAAGGAGGAGCAAAATCCTGGCCATGGTGGGAATAACACCAGGGAGAGCAGCTCAGTGGAGAAGCACCCTGGAAACAGTGATGGTAATTGTTGATTTGTGGTGGAACTGCTTGGCAGTTCTGAAAAGGACTAACCTTGTAACAGTGGGAGAAGTGCAAGCAGGGAAATCCTACAAAAGAGGGGAATCCTCCTCTTAGCTCTCAGACTTTCCTGGTTGAATCTGCAGCTGGAGATGACCCATTCTGTTACTGAGATGAATTTTTGTCTCTAGTTCACTTGCGTGATTCCACAGTTTCAGTTGTCAGTAGTTTTGTGATAATTTGCAGCGGGAATAAATGAAGTTTCAGTTCCTGAGATAAATTCAGAGCTGAAGCGAGGGGCATATCCCTTGTTTATTGTTAGGTAATATTTCAATTGCTTTCACAGAAAACTTGTTTGTTTTTTTTAATGTGCTGCCACCCATGATTCCTACTTGTATGAAACATACTTATTTTGGCTGTATTGTGATATAACAGGCAGAAGTGTGTTGTTCCAGTTAAAATTCACTCCTGTTGTGTAGGCTCAGAAGGTCCTGGTGTCAGTGTCTCGGAGGAGAGGCAGAGCCCTGCTGAGAGCAGCGCTGTGACTGTCATCTACAACCCTTATGCTTCCCTCTCCATTGAACAGCAAAGGCAAAAGCTGCCTGTTTTTAAGGTACAGGAGTTCTTTTTGATACATTAAATGTGTTGTATGATGCCTAAATATTATGGTTGGTTTTTTTTTTTTTT
>VZRH01007635.1:505990-578073 GCA_013397555.1 Urocynchramus pylzowi
TTAAAGTTTTTTTTATGAGCCTAAAATTTATGGTTGGTTTTTTTTTTTTTTTTTTTTTGTGAAAGAGCAGTATAAAATCACTTGTTTTATAAATAAAATAAGCAGCATAAATAATAATTTTATGGCTTTACTCTCTATTTATTGGAATTTATTGTCCTGTTTGGCAACTGTAACTGACAGTTTTAAGGGCTTTGTTGATGGATGTTAATTACTATATGCTGTGCCTGTCATTTACAGATTTTAAAGGACTGTTTAGCTTTTGGCAGTGAACTCCACGTAACAAGAACTTGCTGTGTCTGCCACATATGTAAACATTTAATTTTAGTTGTTTTCTTATTTTTGTACAATCTGCTTTTTATGTTTAAATGTCATCTTCTCTTTCAGTTAAGGAATCACATACTTTACCTAGTGGAGAACTACCAGACTCTGGTGATTATTGGGGAAACAGGATGTGGGAAATCAACTCAGATTCCACAAGTAAGTGTCTGTTTAGATTGGTGAAATCAGGTAGTCCCTCAGGGGATTTTACATGGCATATTGAGCAGAACCAGGTAAAGACACAAAGTGTGAGGAGCTAACACCTTGGTGTAGCCACAGCATGACCAGTGTCTCTCTTATCCCCACTGTTGTTTGCAGTACCTGGCAGAAGCTGGCTGGACAGCTGAAGGAAGAGTTGTTGGGGTGACACAGCCTCGTCGGGTCGCTGCAGTTTCAGTGAGTGTCCCCATCTTCCCAGTCTGCTGGCATTATAACCTCCAGTTTATCAGCAGGTTTTGCTGAAAGGCAGGAATCTGCACAAGCTCCTGAATGAATAGGTGTTCCTGCTTGTCTTTCTCTGAGAGCTGCTGGTGTTAAACACTGAATTCGACCTGATTAGTGGGTCTGGCCAAACATTCCAGCATTCCAGAACTGCAGATGTAGAAGCTTTGAAGTAAAATTGACTGATGTCAGCAGAACTGTGTGCAGAAGTTAGGGCTGAGCTGTGATTGACTCAGGGCTAGAACTGTGCTTGTGTGACCCTCAGCTTCTTTCACAAGGTGAAACAGTGATGTAAGTCTGCATATAGTTATGCAGCCAGTGGAAGAAACAAGAGGTTGTGTACCTCTTTCTAGCAATTCATAACTAGGTTCTTAATATTTTATTTCTGTGTTTGTTTTTTGTTGTTTTTATGGGGTGTGGGTTTTTTTTTGTTTTCCCTTCTAAAAATGTCAGGCAGAGGAAGAAAGAGTTTTATTGTGAGAAATTTTTGCATATATATATTTTGTCTTGGAGAGCATAACATCATCTGGATGTGCTGTGAGGGGGGAAAAGGAAATGCTGAGGGCATTGGTAGCAGCGTGCACAGAAAAGCATCCACTGCTCCTTTGTCTTCACAACTGCTGCCAGGCACAGATTTGGGTGAAGTTTTTGCTGCAGCATTCTTTTTATACAGAGAGCTGAGGTGCCATTTTATAACCCTCATTTTGCCTGTTCTCCATAATATAGTAAATGGTATCTGCAACTCACCAGCATCTACCCTGGTAAATACTGTAGAATCCAGTATTCCTTGACCAGATCCAGCCTGGTTAAGGGGACAGTCTCTCGCAGTGCTCTGCATCTTGTGCTTTGGGCAGTCTGCCTGCAGTGTCCTCCCTTTTCTCCTTCATAGAGCATCCAGCTGACAGAGCACAAGTTCTACAGGAGATGTTGTGAGTGCTGCAATGATTTCTCACAGCAAACTCACTTCTCTTTTCTCTTTCATGTCTTAATGCATCATTTCTAAGCCTAAAATAGAAAGATTATTCCATTCAGGCTTAGTACATGGACACAGCAGGGTTTTTCTTTGAGACTGTTGTTGCAGACTGCCTGGACTGTGGCTGTTACTGGAGATGAGAAATATAACTGATGATTTATTGCTTTGTCCTGAACTGAAAATGATATTTTATTTTAAGAGGTGACTTATCTGTTCTCCCATCTAGAGCGTGGGGGTTGTTAGAAATAAAGATAGGTAGCTGCAAAGATATAAAGCACAGCTTAGAAATTCCTGAACTTCTGCTTGCATTACCCAGACTGACAATTATCCTGAATTCTTGGGCTGAAAGTGATGGGATTATAAGATTCCAACTGAAATAATGAATTCACTGCCTGTAGGTATGGGTTAGAGTGTCACTCAAATGACTGACACTAACTTGTGGTTGGAATTCTACAGGGACTAATTAATGTATTGTGGAGTTTTATTGTGTCTTTAGATGTCTTTGTAGTTTGTAATGACACAAGGCTGAAGGGTGCTGAGCTGTTTGTTGCTTAGGAGGATCTCTTGTCTCAGGTTGCAGGCCGAGTTGCTGATGAGAGAGGTGCAGTGCTGGGACACGAGGTTGGATATTGTATCCGGTTTGACGACTGCACAGACCCACAGGCTACAAGAATTAAGGTGAAACACAAACAGCATGTGGTTACTCTGAAGGGATTAGTTGAAACTCTTCAAGTACTTTTACAAAATTAATGAGAACCTTGTGGTACCCACTCAAGAGAATAGGTAACATTTCAGTTTCCCAGGTGGGTACCCCAAAATTGTGCTTGAAATGGCTGTGGCAATCCAAACCTTAATAAAATGAGTACCTGTTCTATTCTGATAGTCTGACAAGCACCATTTTAAATCTAGAGGACAATTTCAAGGTATGGCCAGCTGTTGGTACAGTGCTGGTGTGACCTGTGTATCACTCAAAGTCATAGGGAAAGGCTGCAGTGAATCACAGATTAAAAGTATTCTCCCCTAACAATAGATTTTGATTAAAAGCACTGATAAAATCCAGTATGAGTAGGCTGAGAGATAATTTGGTGGATTAAATAGCAACTTTGCAGCTGTTTTTCAGTGCTGTGAGCAATGTTAGTGTTGCTTGTGTTCTGCAGAAGAGGATTTGCTTTAGTTGTGCTGGAATAGCAGTGATGATGAATGAGACAATTTGCTTTGTGATTTTGTTTTCAGAGGCTGGTGTTCATTTTACAGTGAAAGAAATGGAGATATTTGTTCATTAAATAGAGCTGAATTTAATTTTTTTAAGCATGATTTTTCATTTGGAATTGGAAATTTGGAGGGTTTTACCATCAATTCTTACTTAGTTCAAGACCACAGTTGCAATCACAGTCTAATTTGATAGATCATTAAAAAATTAAAGGCCAGGAAACATTCAGGCAAAAGCTTACAAAAGCATCTATAAAAATCACAGTTAGTGGAGACTATATGATAAAGATTTTTTTTGCCTTTTTCTTTTTTTTTGCATTCACTTCTAGTTTCTAACTGATGGTATGCTGGTGAGGGAAATGATGGCTGATCCTTTATTAACAAGATACAGGTAAGAAAACATGGAATGAGTGCTTTCTGAAGTGCAATTTGGTAAAAACCTGCTTTTTTCAACCTATTATGATAGCAGTTTTTATAAATTATTAGTGGCTATTATAAATTAAATACCAAAAAAGTGAAAATTTATGTAGAACTCTGACTTCTTTATGTTGTAAAAACAACATATTGTTGTTATTTGATCATTGCAACATCAAAACCAACAAGATTTGGTGCTGTAGTTTTGAGACAAAAGCTAAGGGGGCCTTATGGAGTCAGAATTGTTTAATTTCCCAATTTTAAATTATTTTTTCTTCCTTATACTAATTAAAAAAATCAACAACAAACAGGCTTTTCTGATATCCAGAAAACCTATGCAATACAATAAACACAGACTTGTTTTCTTCCACTCATTTCCAAAAACTAGCCTGAATAGAGAACAGTGTGTATGTCCCATGTGATGTCAGGTACATTTTTCTCCCTGCTCCATTGCTGCAAGTTTTTTTAACTTCCCCAGTTCTGTAAGTGCTGTGAACAGTAATAGTCCAGCAGCAGATTTCAAATAATGGTGTTTCTAGAAGACAGGGAGACATTGATTCTAGTGTCAGTCAAGTAATTTCTGAAACCTTACTTTTCTGCTTTTTTCAGTGTCCTCATGCTGGATGAAGCTCATGAAAGGACTCTTTATACAGACATTGCCATTGGCTTACTAAAAAAGGTAATTATTTTTTAATTCACTGTAATTCTGTAATTTTAATTTGGTAATTTTAATACTGCTCTCCGTAACTGTTTTAATTTCCATCCTTTTCATTCAGCCTCTGATCCTGATGGCTGGTAATTGAGGGAGTGTGATTGCTGCTTCCTCATTTAGGGAATGTGATTGCTGCTTCCTCATTTATCCTGCAGCCTATTGTACATACCCAGCTTTTAACTTTGGTCATCTGACATTGAGGATCCTCTCTTTCCCCTGATGCTGAAATGTCTCCTTAGCTGATAGTTCCAAAAATACACTGTTGATTCTGCTGCTGCTGATCATGTGAAGTGATCTAATAGGGGCTTGTTGCTGACTCTCAACATACTAATGATCTGACTCCCACCAGAAATCAGAGTAAACTAAAATAACTGACTGAATGCCCTTAAAATAAATACATAAAACTCCAAACAGTCATTGGGTTCTTAGACCTGTGGGATGATATGGGTGCTTCAATCATCACCTGTCTTGGAGTTTAAAGTAGTTTTACAGAGAGGTTTCTGGTAGTCTGGATTCTCTAAATCTTGGTTCTAGTCTTGTATTTCAGAAAGCAGTTTTAACTCTGGGTGTTGTTGCTCTCTCTCCCAGGTTCAGAAGAAGCGTGGGGATCTTCGCCTGATTGTGGCTTCAGCCACCTTGGATGCAGAGGTACAGCTCAGAGATTTGGGTTGAAATGAGGTGACATTAGGTGGCAGCTCCACTGCTATTCATGTACAGCCTATCCTCCGTGCTGCTGGAGTGGTTGCAGGAAAAAATCTGCTGTAGTTCAATTGGTCTTTTTGGTTTTCATGTTGTAATAGCAAACTGTTTTGGATGTGAATTTAAATATGAATCTGCTTTTTATGTATTGATATCTTTTGTTCTCCTTATTTGTATTCTTCATAAAAATATGTTCTCTTGGCTTAATTTATTGAGAGGCATTGATTTAGCTCTGTTTTGCTGATAGAAATAATCTGAGGCAACTATAGACAAGTAAAAATAAGTGATAAATTAATAGATTCCATTTCCGTGAGATCTTACTAGATCCCTGATTGACTCATGGCCTGGACACTTATGTAAACTTAGTAAAAACATCATGAATTTAATTTTGAGTAGGAAGAGAAGAGGAACTCTCTTAGAGCTGAGCAGTATTTCACCCAGCTCTGTGTTCTGCTTGTAGCAGCAGCAACAGGAGATGCTGTTCAGGGAGAGCACGTGAGGCTGTGCACCTGCTGTGGGTCTGTTCAGTCTGAGCTGCCTCAGCATCTGCAGTAGTTGTAGTACAGATATTAGTCAGCACCTTCCTGCTGTTTCCCTCTACTATGTGTTTATGGACCTGCTGTTTGTTCATTTGTCTTTGAATCTGCAAGTCTCCAGGACACTATGAGTAATTTTGAGGAGTTTGCCACCTGCTGTATAATGAAGTACTTGGTCTAATTCTTTCAAACCTGTTAGTTTCATCAAGGATCTCTCAGTTCTTGTACTGGGGATTTGTATTTAAAAAAAAAAAAAAAAAAAGCACCCCCAAAACCAGTTTTACATTTACTTTGTCACCTTTGATTCTGTAAACCTCAGCTGTATCTTCTCAACCTTGTGCTCCCCAAGCACAGCCTTTTCAGTCTCTCCTCATGTGGCAGCTGTTCCATCTCCTATATCATGTTCATTCCTCTTCTGCACTTTTCCTAACTGTTCTGTCCTTAATTAGCTGTGGTGGTTAGAGCTTGCATGTGGCACTGAAGGTGTGGGCACACAGAGATTTCCTTTGGTGACAGGTACCATATGCCATGAATGTTGGTCGTGTGCTGTGCTTTGGCAGTGTTTGCACTGCTGTATATTCTGTACATTACAATGCAACATTTTAACTGCCAGAAACCACATTTCAAATAGATGACAGTTAATCTAAAATGAGTTAATGTGAGCAAAATGATTGCTGTGACTATATAAACATTTTTTTAATACAGAGAGTCGATGGTTATCTCTACAGTGCTTATAAAAGTTGAGATGAATTATATGGGTTCTTAAGTTCCATCTTTTGCTGTTATTTATTGAAAATACTTCATCACAATAGATCTAAACTTATGAAGGTGTCTCACAATGCATAAATCAAAAACTTTCATAAATCATGCCTAACTGCTTTTACAAAGTGAGATCTTGGTGTTCAGTAAAGCTCTAAAATTTACTCACTCACCTAAAAATGGATGAGAATATGCAGGCCCTACACAAACCTTCTTGCTCTGATTATTTCTAAGTTCTTCTTAGCTTTGACTTTGCTAATTTGATAGATTTAACTTCCAGTTAAAAGTTTCTTTATCTTCTTTTTCCAACTGTAGCAGCTGATATAATTAATTTTATTTCCCTTTCCAATTTTTACTTGTCAGAGTAATAAACATGCAATGCTATTTGTGCTAAATGCCTGAACCCCAGACAGAATAGAAGGCAACAAAATCAAACTTTCACATTTTTTAATTGGCACTGTCAAATTGATGAAGTAAACATTCAAGTAGTAGTAATTTAACTTCTCTTTGTCTTTAGGTTTTTCTCTCCATTCCATAAATGTCAAACTGAAAGTGTTTGTTTTTATTTTAATGTAGAAATTCAGGGATTTCTTTAATCAAAATGATACCGGTGACCCCAGCAAAGACACCAGTGTGATCCTCACTGTTGAGGGGAGGACGTTTCCAGTGGACATCTTTTACCTACAGAGGTGTGTTCCTGTCTGGTCTTGTCAGTAGTGAGACTGTGCTATCATTTTGTCTAGGTTCGAGCTCTGTTGTCCCAAAGCTGCTCTGTCTGTCCCTGCTGGAGGGGAGGAGTCTGTACCTATTTTTCTGCTCATGTCTCTGCTGTTTTCTCTCCCCATAGCCCTGTTCCTGACTATATAAAATCAACTGTGGAAACTACAATGAAAATTCACCAGATGGAGAATGATGGTGATATACTGGCATTTTTAACTGGCCAGGTACAGACATAAGCAATTTTTTTTTTTTTTTTTGCTTTACAGTGCTGTATTGTGAGCTTTGCAAAGCTTCCTCAGTCTCCTGAGGCTTTCCTTAGTCATGCTTACTTTATTCTCAGTAAAGATGAGAAACATTTCTCTATTGATGGGAGCAAAACTAGGCCAGTCCCAAAGATGTGAAGACAATATATGGCCTGAATTTATCAAAGCTAGTGATGGATGATAAGTTTTTGTCATTTAATGCTGTATTTCTCAACCTTGTTAGTGAGTGGAATTCTGTGTGGTTTGCTGGTGCAAGTCACACATACCCAGTTGTTAAATTGACAGTGAGTCATCATTAATAGTTAAGGCAAATGGAATTTCCATTTGTTAGGCTTAACATGTGAAGTGTTTGACAGAAAAACAAATTGCCATGAGATCAAAATGTACTGGTCTCTTCTGCTCTGTTTATGCTTGTCAGCTCACTTTGCAGCTGGGAAGAACAAATGGGGGGCAACTCATTTCTCCAGTGAGGAGCTACCTTGAAAAGCTTCAATAACATCTTGCATATTTTCAAAAGCATTTCTTCATCCTCTTTTTTGATTTAACATTGGAATAAGGAATTTGGTATTTCATGAGGCAGTGTTTGAACATTTTGTTTTCTGTCTTTAAGAGTGAGATGCCACAGCTGAGATTAAACATGAAGTTGATCAAGAGGTGTCAGTGCTGTTCCTGTGCCATTCCTGATCCAGGCCCACAGCATTCTGCTCTGCCAAAATACTTTGGCCTTCCATTTTGCTGACACCAGTTGAGATAGACAGGAAAATGAATCTGCTTCCTCCTAAGCTTGGTTCAGTCCTTCCCCCTGATTTTGCTCATGTGTTTGTGATATGACATTGACTCAAATAACAGTGAACACAAACATGTATGTAAAGCTTTATTTATTACTCATAGCAATTTATCTTAAGAATATTACAGCACAGAATGAGCTAGTCAAAGTCCTGGAGTTTGGCCAATTACAATGGTATTATTTGGTGCAGTTTCTGTATGTAGGTGACAGGAATGTGCTGTTAAAGTGCAGCCTCTCACTGTGTGCCCTGTGCTGCTCTGGCTGCAGGAGGAAGTGGAGACTGTTGTTTCCATGCTCATAGAACAGGCTCGGGCCCTCGCTCGCACTGGGATGAAAAAGCACCTCCGTGTTCTGCCCATGTATGCTGGGCTGCCTTCTCCTGAGCAGCTGAAAGTGTTTGAGAGAGTCCCTCACACTGTCAGGAAGGTAAGCTCTTGTGTCTGTCTCCATTTCCACCACCCAGAAGGGTGTCTGCAGCACACAGGTTGCATTTATCAGGTTCACATGATGGGACTATTGCAAATGCTGCTTCGAGGGAGGCTTTCTGTATCTCCCATCAGTGCCTGTCAGCTTTCAAACTGGGAACCAAGAACATGTTCCCTGGCTTCCCTTTTCATCTTTCATCACTCCTAGACATGTCAGTTCCAACTCTCCTCTCTGCCTCATCAACTCTGCAGTTTTTAAGTGTCTCCATACATCTTTGTATTTGTCTTCTTACCCTCTGAATTCCTTTGCTTTTGCGTTTTTCTTTCTTTTTGTGATCTAAATGTCCATGGCTGTTTTCCACCAGTAGTAGAAAAATTAGTGACAGAGTGGGTAAGTGCTGTATTTTCATCTAAGGAACAAGTTGAAGCTTACTTGATTTTATTGGAGAAAGAAAAGCTTTGTTTTGACTTCTGCAAGTCTTGTTTGGACATTTAATATCACAGAAGTATATAATTGGATGTGATTAGTGCTTTCTGCTTATGCAGAGCCTGTTGGGGCTGAAATAAGCTGACAAAACTACACCAAGGTGACTTGTAATTCTTGTACATGCTGGGGTTTGACAAGTGAAATTGTTCATCTGCCATTGAAGAACATTTCATATAAATACTTCTCTCTGGGATATGACATTAGTTGGTTAACTTTCAAAATTTACTTTTTAATTTCAGGTGAAATAAACATTAGATTTCCCACTGTTGTCTGGGAACTATTATTTTTTTATTATTTTAGGGCATACATATATAAGTGAATCCCTTGCAGGAATGCTGAATGTGCTCTTAATCAGCTCTGTTCCCCTCCTATTCCCCACCCATTCTAGTGGAAAGAATAGTTCAGTGTAACTGAGAAGCAGAAAGAAAACATTCTTAGTTTGCTACATAAAAACACTTGATTTACAGTCGGTTAATCTTTTTCTCTGCAAACACTGCCAAAAATTTTCTCTGCAAACACTGCCAAGCTCTTCTTTTATGAAGAGAGAATAAATTTGAATAAGAAAGTGATTGTGAAGCTGTGAGAACTGCTGTGCAAACTGGGCTTATTTCAAGCTGACAGCTCCTTCTGCTGCTTGTACTCTATCTTTTTGTGCTGCTGAGCGTGTCCTGGGCCTGTCACGGCCGGGATGTCTCCCTGGCTGCCATTTGGCTGATGGGCTCACAGGACCCTCTCTGTGCCCGTGCCCGCAGGTCATCGTTGCCACCAACATTGCTGAGACCTCCATCACGGTGCACGGCATCGCCTTTGTCATCGACTGTGGCTTTGTGAAGCTGCGGGCCTACAACCCCAAGACGGCCATCGAGTGCCTGGTGGTGGTGCCCGTGTCCAAAGCCTCGGCCAAGCAGCGGGCGGGGCGCGCCGGCCGCAGCCGCTCCGGGCGGTGCTACCGGCTCTACACAGGTCAGCAGCCGCGGCACCGCGCTGCCCTGCGCGCACCGCGCCTCGCATCGCGGCCAGCTGAGCGAGGATGGGCCGTGCTCGTTCATTCATCGCAAGAACAGTGTTTCCCTTTGCTGTTAGTAAGGAAGGAATGGGATTGTTTTTGGGTTAAGGATGATTTGTTATTTACATAAGTATTAGTTTTAGAGGTTGTGAGAATTATTAAAGTAGCTGGTTATAGTTCAAGAGCAGTCACAAGTTTCTTTGTTACAAGGTAATATATAACTTTCTATGCGTATATTTATTACTATTTATTTACTTTCTAGTCTAATGGACAGATGGTACAAGGTTTATTTTGTTTTTTTAACTTATCACTTGTACTTCTACTGCACTGTGGATACTTTTGTCTAATAGGCTGCTGTTGTACATATACACGTTTCTATTATAACTTCTAAAATCTTGGCTTATTCTATATAACCTCTATACTACATATATATAACCTGTGTAATCTATATAACCTCACCCCTACATTATAAACCCTTCACTATCTTATCAATACAGTTACTCACTTACTTAAGGTATATTCTTACTTACAACTATAGAAACATGAGTTTATGATTTTTCTGTTTAATGTCTGTGTATTGTATTTTTACATCAATTTAAGCTTCTTCTAAGGTTGTAAATCAAACTCTTTAGTATCTGTGGAAGTTTCTATTTTTCTGATTCCACAGTTGTTCCTCTGGCTTGTTTAGAAATACCTCATTCTTATGTGCTAGGTGCTAGACACTAAATAGTTTTGTGAATCAGAAGCACAAATGGGGCAGAGTCAGCAGTTGCAAACATGAAATGTTAATGCCACTCTTAAAAGTGGTGAGCTTATTAAGAAGTTTGTTCTTTAAGGATTTTGGTTTCTGAGCAGTTTCAGCTTTTAATACTTAGCAGTATTATACCCTCTCTTCTCTGACTGAAGTCTTTATAGACCTTGCATTTCACAAAAGGGCTCTGGAAATCCTTTAGGTAACTCAGAGAAAACTTCATGTCTGGTTTTTTCCGAGGAATAGCTGCCAACCCCAAATTCTTCCCTTGAATCAATGACCCTGGCAGTGCACAAAAATTGCTGTTATAAATAAATATCTTGGCCACCTCACACTGTCCAGAGAGCTGCAATCAAAGTGTCTGTTCTCAGCTGCTTAATTAGAAAAGTCTTTGCAGCTGAACACTCCCATTGCTGATGGGCTTCAGGTCCCCTCTAGTTTTACTGGAGCTCTGAGACATTGGAGATGAAGCATTTTCCTTTAAAATGTGTATATGCTTGCCAGCAGTTGCCACATTAAACCAAGCCATGATTTATGCTCTGGATTTATATGTACCCAGTAAGAATCAGGAGACAATATGTGCTACACAATATCTTATGTGTACATAGCTTTGTGAGTGTTTTACTGGAGAAACCATGACTACACTGAAGATGTTTTTGTGTGCTCAAGAGCTGGTCTAGGGAGTGCTTTAAGAAATGTTTTAAAGGAGGAAAAAATAAAAAATGAAAGTGCACAGAGTGAACAACAGCAGAGAAACAGCACTGTCTTTGTCATAGGGAGGGTTTGAGATAGAAAAGGGTTCTGTAGAAATGAAAATAGTTTGGGTGAAAATAATGTAGAATGTGCCTTTTTTTTTTTACTGCAGAACAGTTGGTTAGTGGAAGGTTTTATCCTTACATGGAGTATTTTTCCAGATTTGGACTTTATAGTGAACGTGATTTTAAAAAGGCATTGTTAAATAAATTGTTTTTCCATCCTTAATCTTTATTTAAAATATATATTTTAAACCATTTCTTTGAGTAGTTACAAAAATAGTGTTCTTGTACTGAAAGCATGCTGCTTTGAAACTTTTCCATGTCTCTTTAAAAAATAAGCTTTTTTTATAGTATTGTACCCTGCCTTTTTATTTTCTGACAAAAAACATTAAACAGAAGAGAAACAAAATATTTCCAGATTTCTGTGAAGAATTTATAACATTTCAAATTGAAATGTGGGTGGTTAAACTGCAAAATCAAACCTGTAGCCAAAACCATTGAATTTCTATTTAAATAAAAATAGTGTAAAATACAGTAATTGGAGAAAGATCATCTTTGGAATAGAGATCATCTTTTAACACCTGTCAAGTATCCATATGTGATAATTTAAACTTGAAATGAGTGTGGTTCTGTTGTGGTGGCTGCACAGAATGGGAGTTGAAGCTCAGTCCCCAGTTGTGTTTTTCTCCCCCCACAGAGGAGGACTTTGAGAAGCTGCCCAAGTCCACGGTGCCGGAGATGCAGCGCAGTAACCTGGCCCCTGTCATCCTGCAGCTCAAGGCTCTGGGGATTGACAACGTGCTCAGGTTCCCCTTCCTTTCGGTGAGTCCTGGGCTCTAAAGGCTGTCACCTTTCCTTGGGCTGAAGAGACATCAGGGGATGGCTTGGGGATAGCCCACAGAACCATTCACCATTGCCCTGCTGGTTTGGAAAGTGTAGCTCCTTGTCCCCTGTCAGGCAGCAAAGTGTGTTGCTGGGAACCAATAGTGCAAACAATGTGTGTGACCACTTAGAAACAACCATTTGTATTCCAGAATTTGATGTTTAAATTGTTGAGAAGTCAGGAAGGTCTTAAAAAGACAAACTGCAAGGTTCTGTAGAATTGTAACTGCAGTCCCTTTGCACTGAATTTATGAAGAAAGAGGAGTGTGAGAGCTCTTTCTTCATTTTGCAACAGAGAGTGGATAGTTGAGAATTTTGCAAAAGAGGAAGATCTATGAACTCATGTCCTATGCTGAACTCATGTTCTATGCTGATAACTTCAATCAATGCACGTTTTCTTTTCACAGCCACCCCCTGCACAGTCGATGGTGCAAGCTTTAGAGTTGCTGTATGCTTTAGGAGGTGAGATTTTAATGCTTTGCTTTATTTGTAGTTATACTACAGGAGTTGTGAAATACTGTAATTTGTATTTGGTGATTGGATGGACATTAATAAAATTTACATTTGTGAACTGTGCTTTGAGAAAGAAAGAGAAACACAGCTTTGACTGGTGGAAACTTTTTGTTGGTGGGGTTTTAGAGTGTACCTCAGTCTCTTCTGGATTTACTGTCTTTTCTTTTGGTTATTTCAGACAGGTAAGCAAGCAAACAGCAGCAATGGAGTTTAATCTAGAATTTAACTATTTAGATTGGGTAAATTAGTATTTTATAGCTATCTTATTTGTATTTCCTTGCAATTTCAGGAGAGAAAACCAGCTATTTGTCCTTGCTAGGAACAGGGCTCTGAGCTGACGAGTGTTTTTTCCCTGGCAGATCTTCTTTGCATTCCTTCAGTCCTTACAGAGTGGTATGAAGATGAAAATGGAGCTTGGACACTAATTAGAACAGTAGAGGAGTTAGACACTAACTTTACCTGCATTCAGTTAGATAAGTTGTTACATACCTAAGACTTGGTGTGCTGGTCTTTTGTTTCATGTTAGTGTGCCAGCAATGGAAACATGTAACACTTGCAGATAAAAACAGAAAAAGTTGTAAGCAAAGGTTTGACTTTAATAACCCAGACTGTATCAAGGCTGATAGAATTGCAACTTTGTTCCTTAGTGGGACTTCGAAAAGCATAGCATGTCAATTGTAAATTTTCCTGTTAACACATTGCAGTCATTATCTGATTTTGCTCTGTGTGTGTGCTGGAACTCTGCCTAAGCATTGTGAGTCAAATGTGATGCCTGAATTTGGGAGAGCTTAGTCCCTGGAGGCTGTGCATGAAACCCCACAGAGAGTGTAATAGTTTCAAACTGCCTCCTTGCTATGATTTTGAAGGTTTTACTGACAGAAATTATTAATAATTAAACTAATTCCAGTCTGTTCTCTGATCTGGATTTAGGATGGGCTGTGGCTGAAAGGCTACACCTGCTGTAGTGTAATGCTCTTCATGTTTGTCCTGTTGGTCCTGCAGCTGAGGCAAAGTTCAAACCCACAGCAAGTCAAACTGTTCTGTTAGCTGTGATTACAGGATACAACCACTAACAAAAACCCCTGATCATCCCTAAAACCAGCACATTTTCTCCTGGATGAACTGGAACTCTGTTTCTCAAGGCAGTGTGTGTGTTTCAGTGAACAGCTTTCTGGCTTTTCATGCTTTTAAATGCATGCCACTTGCAAAGACTCTGCTCTAGTTTTAGTGTTGAACTTGGCAATTATGGATGAGTCAACAGATATGCACAAACTTGTAAGAAAAGATTAAAATGACAGATCTTGAGAGCATGGTTCAAAGTACTTTTCTACTATTTAGCTACTTAAAAGAGTATCTTTTTATAAATTCTGTTCTCTGTGTTACTAATCACAGCTTGTTCTCCAGTTCATTGGAGTCTGAACAACACTCTTGGCATATGGTTTAGTTTTAGGTGGTTGTGTGAGGAGCAGGGACTTGGACTTGAGCTTTACGGATGGGTCCTTTCCAACTTGAGACAGTCTTTGATTCTAAGTGTGTTCATTCTGGTTTTATTCATTATGCTGCTGTTGGCTACTTTTAACACTCAGATCACACTGTAGTAATATGTTTTTATACACAGCTTTCAACTCCTTTTTGTGTGGTGAGTGAGATGCCTGCTGCCTAATTTTGTTTATAGGAAGAACTGTTATATTGTTGAGATTTTTTGACAGCTGTGTAATCTTTTTGAATGCAACAAACTAAACAAAACAGAAACTTGATGTGAGGCCAAGTAGTTAAAACTAAGCTCTATTTGACTTCAGCTCCTTGTTTGTAGCTAATTCAGAGTTGACAATGTTTGCTCCATAATGTAAACATGAGGCAGCATAAAGGAGATTGTGTAAGTTTTGGAAGCTTCCAGAGGTTTGTGGCTGTTTTTAGACCACTCACAGATGCTGTGCTGTAGCTTGTGGCAGTCTGCTCTCTTTTTATTCTCATGGAGCTGTAACTCTCCTCGGCCAGGATTTTGCCCTGTGCTGGTTCAGTTCCATCTTGCAAAGGAGGGTTTCACTTAAGACACTTGGCAACCTCTGCAAGCTTGGAAGGACCTTCACAGTGGCTCAGGAATGTGTTGCAAGGATGAATTCACAGCCAAAACCACCTTAGGGAAATGGAGAGGAAAGTTCAATAAACTCACTGATTAGCTGGGTGATGTTCTGGCAGAAGTGTTCTGCTCATGTAGCTTCAAAAGCTCATATTCTCTTGGCTGCACAGCTTTGTAGCAGAACAGAGAAGTGCTGATCTTGGTGTTTCAGATGGAAAGAAATGTGTGTGATACACTCTTCAGTTTTTGCTGAAGTTTAAGGTGAAGTTAAGTTTTAGGTGGTTTGTTATGAAGATTTTATATAAAGTGCAGAGGTGAAGCTGCCCAAGCATTTGCAGGTGCAGTAAGGATTAAATTTCTCTTATGCAAGTAGGAACATGAATTTCATCATTGGCATTGCAGTCACATTCAAAAAGGCAGCTTGGGGTCAGGCCCCTGTTGTGCCAGTGTGGTGCCATCTCGTGCAGGGCAGATGCTTCTAAAGCTGAGATAGCTGTGTTGAATAAACACATCACTGTTTGTAGAGGGGTTATTTTTGCAGTGGTGCAAACTGATTACATCAGGAGTATCTCTCCTCAGCCTTCTCCTTTGATGCTCTTTTAAGAGTCTGAGTTGTCAGTTGAAGTTTATTGGTTTTAAACATAATTTAAGAGGTAAATAAGCGGGCAAAAAGTGGCTTTATTTTTAGGGTTATTTCAGGTCTTTGTTGAAGATTTGTTTGAGAGTTGTCACCTATCAGAAACAACCACTCTACCTAAGTTTAAAAAGGATAGTTTTAATCTCAGCCTGTCACACACTAGTGGTGGTTACTTGAAACATTGTAGTGCCAAGGTACTTGAATAATCTGAGCACATATAATTAAAATCTCTGTAATATCTTTTTCTAAGATCTTTAATTTCCTGTGTATATGTGGATTCAGTGATTGATTCCAGGATTATTTGAAGGAAACTTTCACCTATTCCAAGTTAGTATCCATTGCAGGCTATATTCAAGCTTATTACTACAAATAGATCTGTGCACAACCCATATATAGATCATGCAAAATTGTATTGACATTTGTAGGATGCAGCAGAAGCCAAAGGATTTTGGCTTGGTGCACCTGTAGAAAGTGGTGCATGAATATATATAAATTTCTCCTTTTTCCTACTTTGGAATGCAGTTGTCTTTCTATAGATGAAAACCTATCTAAGCTATTAGTTGTGGTAGAACTTAAACTTCTCATATGGCACTAGTCAAATGAAAGCTATCATATCTTAATTTTTGTAGGTGCTGTGACTTTGTCTTTAAATATGTTAGTTCACCATTGCTCAAAAGCTGCCTTTGGTACCTGTTTTTGAGGAAAACACTGTGACATTATGTGAAAAGCCTGGTAGGTTTTGTTGGACAGTGTAGGAGTGTGTGACTGAATCACTACATTGTCATGAGTTGGTAGCATATCAAATAATAAAATAAACACTGGCTGGGGGATCCATGGGTTCAGATATGCTGACATGAGTTATAGGAGATCTCATTCCTTGACCTGATTTGTGGTTTTGCTTTTCTCTGTGAAACAGAGCTGCAGTGCAGCTGTGGCTTTGTTACCACCACACAGTCTGACAAATAATGTGTTTATATAATGTGAGAGCCACGGTTGTGTTTCCTCAGGTTGCTTTGCTGTGGTTGGTTATGCAACCTGCAGTGCCCCAAAGTCCTGTTATTGGGCTCTCACTCACCCCTCCTTGTGTAGCCTTTCTCTTGTGCTTTACCTCTTTGTCATACCTCATACAACTTAGCCTCCTGAAGCTTTTTCTTTCAATTTTTACTCTTTGCCACCTTTCTTAGCAAGCTTTTTTTCCTTGTTATTGTTCCCTGTGTATTGTATTTTTTTAATTCTATGTCCTCTTGCAAAGGAAAGGCTTTTCCATTTAAATCTTTCCCTGAAATCTCAGCATAAAGCTCAGAGTTAGACTGTGACCTGTGCTTTGCATGGGTCACCCTTGCTAAATGTGCAGGGTTGCTCTGGCCATCACAGATCAAGCTGTCAGGCCTCCCTCCTGTGCCATCTCCAGGGAATAGGCTACAGCTGGAAGATGACTGGCAGTTGAGTGGATGATACATGAAGCAGACTAAACCGTAGAAAAGCTTAATCAGCTGTGCATCTCTTGTTTAGATAATAATTCATTATTTTTCTCCATGACCTAAGTAGATGTGCTTAGAGAAAATGACACCCTACCATCAGCAGTGCTTCCTGTTCCTGCAATAATGCCTATTCCATGTTTATCCCCATTTTCAATCTCATGTGCTTTACATCCCCATGAACAAAGATGTTACTAAATGTTTAAAAAGAGGATCAGAGGTCTAACAGCTGACATCTTCTCAGGCCATGGCATTGACTTGGACTGCAGATTTGTTAAATTATTGACCGTGAGAGTGAAACTTGGTCAAAATTAAAAAACTTGCAAAAAACAAAAAAAAATGTTCAAGTATTTTTGAAAAAAAAAATCTGGTGACCCATGGGAGAGTAAATGGGTATCATGGGTTGCCTTTAAGCTTAGTGTAATAGACATTCAGCAACTCTAAGGTGCATTTGCTATATTTTAGCTTGTAATTCTGCTCTTTAGTACAGTTTAAGTGCTGTTTTGCCTGTGTCCCAGCTACATTTCTTAATGTGCTGCAGGTTTGGATATGCACTGCCGATTAACAGAGCCTCTTGGAATGAGAATAGCAGAGTTTCCTTTGAATCCTATGTTTGCAAAGATGCTTCTGGAATCAGGTAGGAGGAAAAAGATCACAGTTTCTTCACAGTCATGTAGTTGTAATGCATTGCTAGACATTTGCTAAACTCAAACTATACTTCATCTTGGTGTGGTCTGCAGTGGAAAGAATTGGTTAAAATCTCTATTAAATAATTAGTATAAGACATTTCACAGTCTAATAAGTCTAACATCTGCTTCTTAATTTTTCCTCTGAAAACATTCACTCTTATATGAAAAAAATACAAGCGTTTATGTATTTTTGTTTTAAATCCTATAAAAATATATTCTGCTTCTTTTTCATTTTATTCCCTATGGGGATAAGTTGAGTGGAAGATTTCCTTTATTGAATTTCTTCATTTACTCTTCAGGAAATTTTGGCTGCTCCCAAGAGATTTTGACAATTGCTGCCATGATGCAGATTCAAAACATCTTTGTGATTCCTCCAAATCAAAAAAACCAGGCTGTAAGTTCAGTTGTGTCTCCTTTTCTGTTTGTTGGCTCCACATTTCTGGACTTCTGGCAAGTATTTTACTCTGTTTGTTGTTGGTAAAAGAAGAAATCAAATAACAGGGGAACCTTGGAGTCTTGTAGTAGTGCTAAAAACCTCCTTCTGAGGTCCAGGAACATGAAAGGTTATAAACCAATATTGGTCAGTGGAAGGGTTTGCAAAAAAAAAAAATCCCCCAAAACCTTCCCACATACCATTTGTTTTGAGATGAACAAAACAGGAAGGATGTAGCAAATTCTTAATAGCCTAATTTTAATGAATGGAAATTCTTTATCTGTTCATTTCTCCAATTTCAGTTTTAGAAGTGTTCCTGAGTTTAGGGGGGGCTAGTAAAGTATTGCTGTTACCCAGAGGAGCTGTCCTAGATGGTAAAAATTTAACAGTCCCCAGGAAACACAGAGCTGAAGGGAACTGGGCATGTCAGACATGATTTCAGCAAAAATCAATCTGCCTATAAAATAGTATTTCTTATTCTGCAGGCCAGACAACACAGAAAGTTTGCTGTGGAGGAAGGAGATCATCTGACCATGCTGAATGTTTATGAAGCCTTTGTCAAAGTAAGTCAGTTCAAGTGGATGTGGATTTGCAGGAACGGGAGGAAGCTGAGGTTCTCACTTCTGAATCTGGAAGTTCTGGATGCAAAAAGTTCTCAAAGCTGAGGACTTAGCAAGCCTATCAAGTGATAATTCTGCATTAAAAGACTCTCTGGTCTTTTGCCACAGACCTTCTACAGTTCCTCTGAACTGGGAGTAAAAGAGAATTTTGTTAGGGTACAGCATGGAAATCTTATAGGTAGACAGCTGTGTTTTCAAGGAGACAGGGATTTTGTCTTGGGGCTTGGGGAAAACAAATGTCCAAATTTCCAATGTAATTAATATTTTTCTCATTTTTTACTGATGATAATCTGCATTTAAATCTAGCAGTCTTTTTTCTGGTGTTAAATTAACTCATTGATCATCATACCCCGAGGTCTAACAACAATCTTAGTACTGCTCTGTAAGCTGAGGTTTATTTAATAGTTTTGAAGTTGCTACACCTATTTGGGAGAAGTATATTTTGCTGCTATAAACCACTTCTGTAGTAAAATACTTGTAGGAGTGCTGAGTTGAAGCAATATAACCACCCAAGTGTTCAAACATTACTTTTTCTCCCCAGCCACAAAGCAGCTAGGCAGGCACCAACTGAAATGTTGCCCTTCACATTTTTTATCTGTGTAATTCTCTTAGAAACAGTCAGATGCAAAAGTTCTTGGAGGGAGTGCTGGTTTCTGGAGAAACAGCCCTTTGCAGAGAGAAGACCAACGAAAACAGCACTGAAAAGGTTGTTTACATTTTGAGGTTGAAAACAGATGAGTTTATGATCTGAGAGAATTAAATGGAATGACTGATGCTCTTCTCTTTCACCACATATGAAGAAATGAAGCACATCTGTTTGAAAATACCCCATAGCATTTGATCTGCTGCTCTTTGCAAGTTGTTTGAGACATGTTTTTTAGTTACTAGTGCTACATACCCTTGTTAGTTGCTCTGTAAATAGGTAATTTTCAGGGAAAACCAAAGAAATGTGTTGTAGGAGACCAGAATTAAAACAGAGCAAGGCTATCCAAAAGAGATTGGGTTTGCTTTGCTGATGGTATCTCACTGAGATTTTTTTTATCTTCTCACTGTACAGCACAGCAAGAGCTCCCAGTGGTGTCAGGAGCACTTTCTGAACTACAAAGGGCTTGTGAGAGCTTCTGTTGTGAGAGAGCAGCTGAAAAAACTTCTCGTCCGCTTTAAAGTGCCAAAGAAGTCCAGTGAAGGTGATATTTTTTTGAAGCTCTTCTCCAATACCTATTGAGGGTAGTTTCCAAACTGTCAGTCTCCTCCCTGCTTTTCTTGTAACCTTTGGAGCATTTTTATCCTGGCCTCAAAGTAATGTTAATTTAGACCAGATTTTTTTTTTCCTAAAAATGGCTGCAGAAGAGTACTTTAGCCTATTTGTACAATGAAATTTTAGTCCAGTTTTCATTAGTTGAGATTTCCAGCAAAAGTTTTAACCACTGATTATCTATTTAATGGACAGATTTTCCAAAAGACTCATAAATAGGTCACTCTGTTCCCTCCTTGTCCTTTCAAAAAGGCCGTTTTTGTTCAAAGTGCTGTTCAGTCTTTGAGATGTGATTTCCAGCTGTGCTGTGTGTGCACGGGTGCCAGGACTGGTTCTTAGCACTTGTCTTTACCTGCTCTGAAAAATCAGCCTTCAATGCTCAGCTGTCACACTGGGCTGCTTTAGGGACTGTGAGATTCTTCATGGAGACACAGGTGGCAGCATTCCTTTTTTAGGCAGCAATTTTTGCTTTGCTGTGAAATTGAAGTCAAAAGGAATTGCAGGGTTTGTCTGCTCTCCTGCCTTTGCTGTCAAAGCTTGATGCACTCTGAAAACTTGTTTGAGATGATTAAGTGGTATTTTAGGTATTTTTGCCTTTCCATTGACTCATCTTACAGAAAAATTCTTCTTTCCAGGTGATCCAGATCCTGTTTTGAGGTGCATAGTTTCTGGATTCTTTGCTAACGCAGCTAAATTCCACTCCACAGGAGCTTACAGGTGACTATAGACAGTTTCACTACAAGTGGTGCTTGGTTGGAGAACTCCCCTGATGAATTAATCTAAGTTTAATCAAACTAGCAGATGTTTCTTCTAATTTGCAATTAGGAACATGTGGCAATCAATGCACTAAATATTTGAAGTTCTGTGTTTGCAAACTCTCTCAGTGTTTATCTCTTCTCTTTGGCAAATATAACTAAAATTATTAATAGTGGGAAGCTGCTACTAGTAGGAATTAGATTGCTTTAAGTAAGTACAGTTGTAGTGCAGTGGTGTTGTAGCACTCCCAGAGCACTGAGTAAAAGCCTGAAATGCTACTTTTTCATTTAATGTAGAAAAAACTCTTTTAGGACATCAAATTATGGATTGTTACTTTCGCCAGCATTTAAGCCTGGTTTCATCTGTTCATTAAATGCAAATGTTGTTAATTTACTCCAGCCCTTTCATTCTTGCTTTTATTAAACATTCATACTGGGGCAGAAAGGAACCAAATGTTAGGCAATAAAGAGAGACACAGTCTGAAACATTGTCTTGTTTTCAAGGACTATCCGTGATGACCACGAGCTTCATATCCACCCCAGCTCAGTGCTGTATGCAGAGAAACCTCCACGCTGGTAAGTGAGAGCTGCTTTCTCTTCTTTGGGGATTTTTGAAGGGATTTTCAGCATCCAAATTGAATTGCTTCTCTCCATCAGTGGGGGAATAAATGTAGAAGTTCCCACAGGGAGAATCCAAGTGGCATTTCTTTTGCAACATTTTGTAGGGAGTATCCAAATAAATAAGGGGAATAGAGTGATGTTTAACTGTCAAAGAAACCTGCAGAGGTTGGAAAGCAGAGCCAGGTGACCCTGTTTGGTGGGCATCTTGCACTCCAGATTGTTCTGCAAGTAGTCTCTGTACCTAAACAGAGCTAGGGTTAATTTACTTTTATTAAACCTATTAAGGAAATATCCTGTCAAACAGGTGCTGCAGAAGTGGTAAATGGATTGCAGGGAAAGGGCTTACACATAAAATGCATGATGTGAAAAGTTATGGCTGATTGAGGAAAGAACTGGCTGTGCTTCCCATTAGCTGGGATATGATCATTCCATTTGCAGGTCAAAGGTCCTCAGATAACAGACAGACATGAGTGTGGAACTCTCAGATCAGCATGATCAGCCTGAAGTGTTAGGACTTCCATCCTGCACTGCCTGCTGCTGAGACTTAGAAGGATAAGCTTGGCCTGGTGTCATGACATCCTGTCACACAGGAGTTACCTTAGTCAGCAACCTAAATTTCAGTGTTGTTGCAGCCAGGGCAGCCATCCTCTGTTGAGGGCTTCAGCTCTCTCTCTGCTACAGATGTATAAGAAATGTGTTTTCATTCTGGTTTGTTTTCCTCTGATTTATTTTTAGTTGTGTTAGTTGCCATGTCTCAGGACGTATTTGGCAAAGAGAATGTTGGACTCTTTCCTCTTTGCTTTTGAGAATTAAATACCAATTAATGAGAAACCACCAACCTCAGGTGTTTGCAGCTCTGCTGTGTGTAGAAGGCAGATAGTGACTTAAGGATTTGGTAGCTGCCCCTTCAGTGCAAGGGTTTGCACTTCTTGGGAAAAAGACATTACCTATTGAAGAATGAACATGCCAGATTGAACATGCTGGCAACCTGGCTGTACTGGCAGTGGGGATGAGTCCACATGGTTGGATGTTCCTAAATCTCTTCCCAGGAGATGTTCTGGCAGGAGTTAAAGCTGATTTCTTCCTCTGATGCTTATCTCACCTGTCTGCAGACTGGCGCCAGGGGTAGTCATGCTGGGGTTTGTGCCCTTCTTGTTGTGGGTGCAGGGTTTTGGTGCTTTGGACATTTTCCCTTATGATATCACAGAGTAATTCATATTCTGTCTTCCAAGGCATCAGTTGTGAGTCCCCCTTGACCCTATTATAAGAAACTTTCTTTCATATATACCTTGCACCCATATGGTCTGGTAGGATGTGAGGTTGTTTTCATGGCAATCTAAGGATTTTCTTAAAGTAGACAACTCTGACCAACCAGAGAGAAAGAGGCAAGAGGCTCAATTACAGCTTAAGGACTCTCTTGTCACTCTGTAAGTGCCACCTCTGGCAGCATCTATGTGAAACTGTCTAAATATGCTGTTAATCAGCTCTTCCTCATTGCTTGACAGCAAGCACTATTCATTTTTGTCTCCTTTCTCCCAGGGTAGTGTACAATGAAGTAATACAGACTGCTAAATACTACATGAGAGATGTGACAGCTGTTGAATCCTCCTGGCTGTTGGAGCTGGCACCTCACTTTTACCAGCAAGGAACGGTACGGAATCGGCATAAAGGCCAAACGGTACCATTGCTGCAGAGCAGCTCTTGTGTCTGAACTTTCTGAGGGTTTATGTTTTGCTGTGGTCTAATGGGACAGAAATTAGGTTGGCTCTGCTCATTGTAGTGGTTTTAATATAAAGGAAGAGGATAGTAAGTTGATGCATGAAATGTTTTTCTTTATTATCCAGCCAATGGATCTCAGAGTTACAAAATGAGATCCATTTGCTGGTAAAGTTACATTTACCATCATATCACTTTGGGAAATGAAGCCTTCAGCCATTCTACACTTCAGTATAGGCCCTTGGTAGCACATCCCTGAGCAGCACTGTAGGTAGGCAGTGGTCACACTTTGCATAATAATTTTAGGAGAGCCTTTGCATGCTTTGCAAATGTTTGTGAAAATCTGAGCTTTTTTTTTTTTTTTGAGCATTAATTATGTTTACTGCAGAAAAATCAGTTCTGATCTGTTCAAATATGAAATGGCAAGAAGAGCTGCTGTTTGTGCAAAGCTTTATTGCAAACTGCTGTGTGTGATACAGATACCTTTTATTTATAAGTAGCTTTTAATAGTCAACCTTTATTGACTGTCCCATGTCAATCTGTCAATCCAGATTTATTCACTTCTCATTCTGAGAACTCAACTGGTATTAAATATTACCTAAATGTTAGTTCAGCTGGAGCTGTTGGTACCACATAGCCTATAAATACTGTACAGATTACCAAATTGATCTTGTATTTGGATTTCCCATGGGACATTAATATCTACTGAGCTTTATATTTTAAATTAATGAAATATTTCCAAAATCTGAGTGAAAAAATGCATTTGCATATCAGACCTATGAAAAAGGTGGTCTCTTTCTAATTTATACATCTGCTTCACTATTTGACTTCTTGGAGAATCTGATGTTTGTTTTCTTCACTTCCTTGGGGTTTTGTCAAAATGGAGAATCCTGTGGTGCACAGATCACCTTAGGACACCTCTGTGGTTACAGTTCCCAACAGTTTGGCATCTGTTCATGTGATTGACTTGAGAGGGGTTTTTAATGCTCATCTTGGATAATTCATCTCAATTACCCAGACAATTCCTATCTATAAATGCACTTACTAAGTAGCTGAATATTTTCTGCCTTTTTCCTATAAGACATTTGACAAAGGCAGTGGTGACCCCTGTGGGGCAGAGCCTTGAGCCTTCAGCTGCTGGGAGATGATCTGCAGACATGGTGCAAAAAGGAGCTGAGCCAATGTTGTATCAAATCTGTTCCTGCAATAATTAGTCCTTTGACTCACATGTTTACAGCTGTCACATAATTTACATGTAGCAGCCCACACCCACACAAAGTCCCCTTGTGACCTCTCCATGGGCTGAAGTTTGGGGTGAGGTTTTCCTTTAGGTAGGTGGTAGCAAAGACAACCTGTCTTGCATGAGGGAACATGTTTTTCAGGGTAGTGCTACTACTTCTGTCAATATTCTAGGAAATTACATCAAAACCTAATTTTTACCAAGTTTTTTACCTTTTGATCAAGTGAAGTCAGCTTGCAGTATGACCTAATCATTGCTTTCATCCTAAAATAAATGGTAGCTCTCAAGGATGGTGCTGGTTTTGAGGAAAATTCTCTCTTCCAGCCTGGTCAGTTATCCATATCAGCCAAAAGTCTTGGGTGTCCTTATAAAATGTTTGAAAATTAGAAATATTTCTCTTGTGTAAAACTTTGAGTCATACATGTAAAATTTGAGTACGTGAACTGTTGCAAATCACACAGGTTTATGTTAATTTATAGATATTCAGACCCTTTTTTTCCTGAAGGATACATCTTTGTGTTAGGTAGGGAAGGTTTTATTCCTTTGTCAAGTTACAAACAAATTACCACTGAATAGGACTCTGTTAAAAAACATTCTTCTACAGCTTGATCTTGGTCAGTTATTTCTTATTCCAAGTTTTGCAGAACTCTTCTCATATTTCATTCCACATTTGTAGATCTTTAAGGGCACAGAGGTTCCAAAGATCCAGTGCAACTTCAGGATTAATACAGTTGTTAAAATCTTGTCCTTCACATTCTCCTGGTGAAATTTGCAGATGTATTGTTGGGAGCACATCTTTCTGTGCATTTTTACACTCAGAAAATGCTTCCAGTGGGAAATTGTTCCTATGCTTGCAGCTAGTACAGAAGAACAAGGAGTTATTTTATTACAAGCCAGAATATCACTTTGGGGTATATGTGGGTTTTGATTTAATGGGTTTATTTGAGTTGTGTCATTAACAAGCAGAGGTTGGATGGGTGTGGATATTTGTGTTATAATTTATTTAAATTGTAATTAAGGCTAGACAGCGTTGTAGTTGATTTTTTTTTTCTAATTTTATCTGCTAAGCAGTTTTTTTGTTCTTTTCTTTTCTTGCAGCATCTTTCCTTGAAAGCAAAAAGGGCTAAAGTAGATGACCACTGACATGACTTCAGTTGTTGTGACATCAGAAACTACCAGTGATTTCAAGCTGGCTACAGTCCATTCAGCAGTCAGTTCATTAGCAATTTTGATCTTCCATCAACCTAAATGTTTAAATGCCTGCCAGGATCTGTAGGGGTTTATGCATGACCAGTACATTGTAATCCTAGAGCTTGCATTGTGGACATTTTAATCTTTGCCTACTTGACCTCTGTTGTTAATCTGGGCATGTTGCTCCTTTTAAATAGGTAGAAAAACAACTTAAAAAGTAAGAGGACATACAGGACCACAAAAAACCTGAAACCTTCAAGAATGAAACAGTTTTCCTGGAGTGGTACTGCCTTATGAGCGTGGGGAGTAGGGTACCCTGCCTCCTGTCACCCAGAGCACTGTGACTTACACCGGCCAAACTGAGCCTGGCTCCTGCCAGCAGGAGCCCAGGGCAATCAACTACCCCTTGAAATGCAAGGTGCTGCCATGGAAACATTGATTTCCTGTTGGACCATCCCAAACTGGTGCAGCTTGTGCTCCCAAGCAGTAAAAGTGTCCTGCCCGAGGCTGAGCTGGCCCAGCTCACTGTGCTGAGCAGTCCCTGGGGACTCAAATGGCTGGGTTCTGCTCATGGGAGTTGCTGTTTGGGGAGGGGAGAAAGACCAGCTCAGTATTTTTAAGATGGATTAATTTTCTGCTCAATCAGGGGACTAAAGATGTATGTTCATAATTGATCAAGTTCACAGACGGGGCTTTTCTTTTTTATCCTATGAGAGAAAAAATGTTAACCTTCCACTGGTTGGAAATACCAATAAATTTCACCTGGGGAATATCATGGAACTCCTGTTTTTTAGCCTCTGTTGATCAGCAAAGAAGGAATTGTTCTATACTTTCCTATAAGAAACACAGTCCTTTATATTTCTTTTATTACAAATCTGTTCTTTGCTGCTTGGGACTCGCTTTCCTCTGTTACTGAGGAGAAGGATGCTCTGAACAGTTGCTGCTTTAATTGGGTGGCTACTTTTCAGTAAGGAATTATGCTTCATTGTGTTTTAACAAGACAGCTTGGATACACATATTTATTTATTTCCATTTTCCATTTTTACCTATTGATATTTATTTTAGAAAGACATCGCTTGAAAATTTTATTTTTGTAATTCAACTGATTTGATGAATGTGTTTTCTGGCATATTAACTATTTTATTTTCTTCTTAAAAAAAAAAAAAGGATGTAAATAGGCAAAAATTTCTATATAGAACAAATGCCTTCCTCATCACAGGACTGCCTTGAAAACTTTCTTGAGAGCTTCTTTACCTTGTCCTTTCCAAATACCTGCAGAGAGAACACGTTGTGCCACGTGTGCTCTCCTCAGTGTGTCCATCCTGACTGCCAGCACAAACACATGTACCAGTCTCCAGGAATGGCACCAGCAGCATAAAAACTATGTCACCTTCCTCCTTGTTGTCCCTGTGCCCCTCACCTTTGTATTACTCTCTTAGACTGGAAGCTCCTCGGGGCAGGGACTGTCTCCTAGCCAGAGCTGAGAGCAGTGTTGGAACTCACTAAAAAGATTTAATTTGCAAGTTTTTTTCTCTTAAAGGATCGGAGAAAGATCTGAATATGAAGGCTTGTCAATTGTCTGTGTTTCTCTGTCCTCTGGAAGTATTCTTAAGAAAAATAAAACTGTTGAATTGAGGAAGCTTGGGAATGCATCACTTGGGCCTGAGCAGGGGGTGCTGGGTGGGTGTGTTGGGCTGGGCTGGGCTGGCAGTGGGTGGCCACTGCTTTTGCCAGCTCTGAGAATTTTGGGTGGCTCTGGAGACCTGTCTTGTCCAGATGTTCTTTTACCTGGCTGCACAGCTGCAAGATTTCCTCTAGGAATGATTGTGATTCCTGCTGAGGTCAGAACCCAGGGATGTGCAAGCTTTGTCACATGCTGCAAACCGTCATAGTTATGTAACAATGAGTGCAGTAGGTCTTTATAAACAAACAAACAAAAAATTGAGACTTTTTAGCAGTTTTGCAAACTATTGAGGCATCACCACACCCAGAACAGGCTGACTCTACACTAGAGATGCAGGAATAAGTGTTATTAGGATCCAGACTAAGGTCACCTTTAGAGAGAAAACACTGCTGGCATCAGAGATGTGGGCCCTTGGAAGGTGTTGGAAGGCAGAAAACTTAAAAAAACNAATAAGTGTTATTAGGGATCCAGACTAAGGTCACCTTAGAGAGAAAACACTGCTGGCATCAGAGATGTGGGCCCTTGGAAGGTGTTGGAAGGCAGAAAACTTAAAAAAAACCCCTAAAAATCTCTTTATTTTGTAAAGCTTTGGCCTCCAGCTCCCTGCTAGATTAATACAGGGCATTCTGCTTTAAATAGCTTTTGTAAGGAGGTGGCTCAGTGCCTTGGTGGTGGCTCTTTGCTGCATTACCAGGCTGTAGTGGGGAAGGTTGGAGTAATTTGAAGATGGTTGTCAGGAGTTTAGGAAACATTTAAGGATTTGAACTCTGGCTTTTAGAGAATGAGGTTAAAATATCAATCTCTTGAATCAAAGTACTGCTGGGAATAGAAGTAATTCCACTGCTGGCAAGGAGACAGATTTTTTAAAAAGTAAATTTACTACCCATTGATATCAAATGACTGGGGGGGGTAAAAAAAAAAGGTGCACTCCTCAAGCCCCTCAGAAAGTGCTGTCAGTGTTTCTACTTGGGACTTCAGTATTGTCAGCTCTAGAAGAAAATGAAGTTAAACTGGAATAAAGATTCAGCCAAGAAAATATTAATTGAAATATGTTTCCCATCCTGTGGATTAAAAGTAATTCTGATAAACTAAAGTCACAGCCCTTTCTGGTTAATCTGAAGAAAGAGACAAGTAATTAAAAGTTGGGAGCCTTGGTTGCAGGAAAGGAGGGAGAGAAGAGAGCAGGGAAGCAGAGAGCTTTTCAAAATCCCTTTTGGGAGCATCAGTGTCATGGATCAGCTCATCCTGGGATTCTGGTAATTGTCACTGGGCTCAGGCAATTTTACTGAAAGCAGCTTGGAAACAGGTTTATTGCTCTAATTTCATAATATTCATCTCTATCAAGTGATCACACAACCAACAATTGGCTAAGAAAGTCGACACCCCAACTCAGCATTTAGGGTAAGTGACTTTGCTGGGGCTTGGAATAAACAAGTGGCAAGATGATTGTAAGTAGCTTGTGGAAAAGCTGTTCTTGTATCCAGTTTTTGGCTTAAAAGTGGCTGCATTTTGAGAAAAGTGCCAGTAGATGGCAGGCACCGGTTTCAAAAAGTATCTTGGGGGAAAAACTAATTTGCCAATTCTTCAAAAGTTTCCCTTATTCCCTTAAAAAGTATTCGTTTATTCCCTTCAGTTTTAATATTTAATTAGTTTAATGGTAAGTGGGATGAGAAAGGATAAAGGACAAATCTGTCAGTGGCTGTGGGATAAAGGCAGTATTTGAGGTGCAGAGATTAGTGAAAAACCCAGGGGGTTGAATGCCCTGCTGGTTTAAAAGCAAACAAATAAAATGCTCTAGAAAACCCCCAAAATTCCCAACCAGGACATTCTGTAGTGGTTCTTTTGCTAACACCCTGAGTCATAGAAAATAGCAGTTTGTCCACTCTTCATATTCACTACAGAGGAATCTTTGAGCTGTGTTGGATTCTAGCCACTATTGTAATAAACAAAATTAACAGTTTAGTGCAAAAAAAAAATCCCCAAAACCCCAAACTAAACAAAAAAAGAAAAAAACAAAAAACAACCCTGTTTTGTTTGTGGCAGCATGGCAGATGTGATTTGTCTCAGAGGATGCAGGAATATCTTCCTGCTCCATTCCAGAATTGGCTTTGCAGGGCTGTGGGTGTGCAAGGGGGTCATAACTGGCAACACAGCCAAATTCAGCCCCTGTGAGATGCAGGGGTTGCCAGTTATGTGTTGCCAGTTATGAACAATCAAAAGTCTCCTGAAAAAAAAAAAAATCCCTCTTTTCTCCTTTCTAGACTAATAGTTAGAATTTAAGATAACGGAATGCATTTAACTTGTCTTGCAGATTTATTTGAAGTGTCCCTTACAGTTCCTGGAGTGCACAGAGCATCAGGAGCAGCACTCCAGGAAATCCCTGCTGATGAGCTCACTGTGGCACCAGGAGCTGGCTGCAGCTGCACATCCCACCCTTGCTGCTCCCTTGCTTTCCCAGGTCCAAGGTTGCTCCCTGTGCTCTCCTCCCAGGCTGGGTGCTGCAGGCAGAGGCAGAAGGGGAGAAAAGCTGGGGCAGAAGCAGTCAGAGGAGGATGTTTCCTGCCCTTGGGGCGTTTCTGACATCCTCCCACAGATGGAGTGGGTGGGTGTCCCTGCAGTGAGTCCTGCTGTGCTTGTGCAGCCTCTGCCTGGAAGGCTCCCTTCAGGGAGGGAGCACCTGAGCAGGGATCAGCCTCCAGATCCCTGTAGCCTTTTCATCCTGTACTGCTTTGCTTGGAAAAGTCAAACCTTACAGGACAGAGAGCAGCAAATCACAAGAGCTTCTTGGTTCCCTTCAGCCAAGAGATAAATTGTTTATTGCAGATGCCTGTTGGCAGAGAGAGGATTCTGTTTGGATGTCAGGAAACATCTTCCATGAGCCAGGTTTTATGGAGCTCCTGCTGCTTCTTCCTTTGGTGTCTGGGGATACACCAGGGTTTCATAAGCTGTGCAAAGACCCTGCTGCAGCCAGGGCAGGGAAGGGACTCTGCTGGGACCTGGAAGAGCCAGGATCATGTCCAGTCCTGCCACAGGGAGCAGGATCTGCCTGGCCCTGCTGTGCTGGCACAGGCTGGAGCAGTGCTGCTGGGAGGCATCCATCACAGAGGCAGCTCTGGATGTAAATCCAGGCTGGGACAGTGTGAAATAGTGATGGCCATTAGGAGCTGTCAGAGCAGCCAGGACACCAGGAAGGCTCTTTGCAGCTCCCTGGGGATGCTGGGCAGCCTGGCACATGGAGGAGGGCTGTGTGAGAACTGCAGCAGTGTTGAACAAGTCTTGGCTTACTCAAAATCTGTCTTTTGGGAAATTGCAGCTGCTGCTGATTTAACCCTTTGCATCTCACAAGTGGGAAAGCAGCATGTCACAGTGGTGAGGGATCCATCAGAGAAGCCTTGAAGCCTCTTGGTTTAGCTAGAGAAGCAGAAAGTGATTCCCCCTGCTGCACTGGGGCATTTCCAGAGGAGGTCACTCCTGGCTCTGGTACAAACCCTACCCTCAGAGCTTGCCTGGCTGAGCACCATCATGGCAGGGAGTCAGTGCAGGGTTTGGACACCTGATCTGCCTTGCAGGGCTCACCATGGAGAGAAGCAGACAGTTCTGGTGGTGAGTGTGTGTGTGTGTGTGTGTGTGTGTGTGCTTCTTGTTGGCAGCAGGGCACATCTCTTGCTGTGCAGAGAGGAACCAGGCTGTCACTGCCCCTTTGTCTGGCCAAGGGTCCCCACATGGTGATGCTTGTGAGGTGTCCACATCCTCTAGCACTGATTTTCCAAGCAGCTGTCAAGACTCATGTTATGTTCTGTTCCTCATCCAGTTCCCCAAGTATGTGTGGAAAAGGCTAATTTAAAGTGAATTCTATAAATGGCAAATGGCCCCATTCAAGCCTCATGAAGCCCTGCCCAGAATGTCCCCACTTGTGCCATTTTGGGGGCAGGATTTGCAACAGGGGAGCAGTGTGTAACCCACTCTGTGCCAGTTGTTCTGTGGGTATTTGTGCCCTTGGTGTTATTCATCGTTGCACCTTTCCATTTCAGCCCCATTTGGAGGCCTCCTGAGATTGTGCTGTGCCACAAGGAAGGCTTGTGAAGATGAGTGAGGAGACCCAAGTGGGAAGCACTCATCACTGAACAGGGAATGAAGGCAGCAGGGGCTGGTACACGTTGGTAAGAGCAGCTGCTGCTCTGGATCTGCTCCATGTCCTCCTGCTGCTCTCCATCCAAAAGCTTTTCACAGACACCTCCTAACTCTTGTCCCTTTGTCACAAAGTCCTCTTGAGTCTATTTAAGGGTTGTCTTGTGAGACTGAGGAGTGGAATACAGAGGGAAGATGTATTGTAGAAGGAAATCTCAGGGACCAGGGAGGCTGAAATATGTGGGAACCCACTACTCAGTCATTGGAGTGAAGTTCCCATTAGGGTTTGGAAACTTTCCAGGAGCCCTTGTACCTAAGCAAGCAATAACTTCTGGCAAGACAGGAGGTTTAGGCTTTGCCAGAATTCCTGCATCAGCTGCAGTGAGAGGAGAGTGGAGCTGAGCCTGACAGAGCTTTGCCCAGGGCACAGCCACAGAGGCAGGCACAGTGCCTGTCACCATCACTGCTCTTCCCCAGGTGGGCTCTCCAGGGAAAAACACCTTCAAGGATTCCAGAGGCACCATACTCCACTTTGGAGCAGGCTGCTTGGTGTGTTTTTATTGAACTTAGTAGATAAACATTGACTATTCTCCTCCTCCCTCCAGAATTTTATTCTGGAATCACTTTTTGGTTGGAAACAAGGAACTGGAACATGTGAATTTTGCTGTTGACTCTGTCTCACTCTGGGTAAATCCACTTGTAGTTCATTTTACTGAAGTGTAAATACGGGTGAAATTTTATCTCCCACAGCAGTAGGAGGCTGCAGTGTCTGTCAGATTTATTGACACCCACAAACACGATGCTTTCTGGAAGGCAAAAATGGTTTTGGCAAGTGGGTTTGCATGTTTGGAATTATGTCGCCAAAAGTGGCTGAGACGGTTTGAGAGAAAACTCTTCTCTCTAAAACTGGAAGGAGCAGATTGCTGACATCTGATATTTCTCATGCTGACTGATCTTTAAATGCTGTGCTTGATTTTGGTTGTGCTTGATTTTTTTCCTCCCTTCACTCTCACTGGCAGAAAGTATTTTGCCACATCCCTCTCCTTGCTGTGCTTTTCCACTGCAGAAAGATGCAGACCTGCAAAGGAAGCTTTTCCCCCCTTCCCTTCTGTTCAAAAAACTGTGAAAGAAGCAGGGTGAAACTTCAAAACATGGATAAAGGGTTAGGATCTTCCTTGGGAAAAAAGATCAAAAATGTTTTAAATGAAAGTTTTCAGTGAAAAAAACACAAATTGAGATTATGGCACTGTCTGTCACTGCCCAGCTGTTGAGGTGTTGTTCTCCAAGCTGTGCTTTGCACACACACACCCCTACAACAGCCCAACTCACTGGGCCTTTGCAGTGAAATGAAAATGTCCTTCTAGAGACTTCCAGCATCTCTCATTTGCTCCTGCAGGCCAGTGTTGTTTTGGCTGAAGGGTTGGTGTGGCACAGCCAAGGTGGGAAGCATTGAGAAAGCTGCAGTCAGCAGGCTGCTGTTAAAATCTTGCTGCTTTTGTGATGCTGGACAGAAGATATGGAGCTCCTCATGATCAACACGGGGCAAACATGCCATGAAAAATGGCAAGTGAATCAAAATTAGTGATTATGAGGAGCAGCTTTTCCAGGCAGTGTCTTGTCTGTGCAGCCAGGATGGTTCAGTGGTTTGGAAGCTCTTTTAACATCTTTAAAGATTAAATCCCTCATTACTGTGGTGTAAACTTGCATTAGTTATTTACAGCTACATGCATGAAAGGGCTCTGGGTGTGAGTCAGGGAGCTGGGAGGGCTGGCTTTGGGGTGTCTGGCTCCTGCAGGGGACACCACAGCCTTGTGTGGGTGTCTGATCTTCCATGCAGTGCAAAGAGACTGCTGATGCCAAAGGATAAGGTGCATGGCACCCAGTTTGCTAACTGAGATACCTGAGATAGTCAGGGAAAAGTGAGTTTGGGGTGGTGGTGCCAGAGCGAGCTCAGCTCTCTGAGGTGCTGTGAAACCTCTTGTGGAACTGAGTTTCTGAAAGCTTCATCACAAAGTGATGTAGAGAGAGGCAAACCAGTTCTAACACTGGAAGCCCAGAACTCAGACACCAGTGAGATGCTGATGGCCATCAGTGCACAGGTTTGGCTGTGCACGAGTTACATGCCCTTCTGAGGGAGAGGGACACATTGGCCATTTCACTGGCCTTTGCTAGTAAGTGTGCACAGAAGTGTGAGGATGGTGAGCTCCTGCACCACATGGCTGCAAAACAGTTAAAAATCCACCTGTAGGAGGAGATAAGTGATAAATTCCTGCCCTGCATGTTGGCTCAGATGCGTTCACTCAAACTAGGGTGGGTCACCAGCTCCAGGAGAGGGGTCAGGGTGCCAAGAGGGGACTTGGGCACCCCCTGAGCACAGATCAGCTCCCCTCACAAAAGGGAACCAGCATCACAGCACCCTGGGGAAAGACTGGCTGCAGCTGTGCAAAAGCAGCTTCACAGAGAGCCCCAAATCCTTCTCCAAGTGCTGTGGTGCGTTTGGTGTTAGAGGGATGCAGGGCAGAACATCTGGCTGGGGGTTGGGACAGAACAGGAGCAGGGAGCAGAGGCCAGCCCCTGAGCTGGGCAGAGCTGGTGCAGACCAGGGGTGCCTGGGAAGGCTGGGGAGCCCGGGATGCTGACAGCAGGGCCAGCCAGGCCTGGAGGCACTCAAGTAACAAATTGAACGGTGAATATCTTAAGAGGACTTTGGTTTATTGTCCAGATCAGGTCAGCGGAAAAAATATTGGGAGACTGAACAAAGAGACAGGCTGCTTTAGCAGATAAATGGACTGATCATTTCGTATTGAGGAACAATCTCTAAAACATAGTTTACTGCACAGCTGAGGGCTGGAGCATTTGCTGATGCCAAGAGCTCCTTCTCTGACCCTCGGCACGCGTGGAATTAAATGGTGCGCTGTTTTTTGATGGTTAAACTCCCTGAAGAAGACACTCCATTTGTTACCAGGGCTCTGATGAAGTAAAGTGTGGTTTATATGTACAAGGCCGGCCTTCAACTCATCTCAGAATGAATGGAGAGGTAAAATTGAATTTTACACTGCTGCTGCTATGATTAATGTGCGGGCTCCGGGAGCCGGGTGCTGGCCGCAGGAGGGCAATGCAGGCTCGCTCTGTGCAGGAGCCTCCTGCCTCCCCGGAGCTTGGGAGCCTGCAGAAATGAATAGCTGCTGTAGGAACAGACCTGTTAGCACAATCAATCCTGCTGTGTCTGTCCCAGCCAGCGCTCCCACGTGAGGCTGCACCTGACAAAGGAATAAACCTGTTAGATGAATAAAAAAGCACGTGGACATGAACTCAGGGACTAATGGCAGGGACTGAGAGGGCTGGGCAGGGGGTAAAGCTGCTCAGGGAAGGGCTCAGTGTTGGACAGGGACCTGCAGGTGGCCCTTCAGCCGTGCAGCTCCATCCTCTGGGATGGCTCAGAGGAAGGCACAGGAAGACCCCAAGGGTTTGAAAGCTCCTCGTGGGCAGGACAGGGACAAACTGCCCCCCAGCCATGAGTGTGTGTGTTGTTCTCACCCACCAGAGGACAAAAGGAGAGGGTGAGATCTGTCCATAACTTCCTTTGGGACTGAGTGGCTGCTGTAGAAGGGAGTTGGGAGGCCAGGATCCGTGGAGCATCCTTGCACTGGTGGCAGGTGATGGCAGCAGCACTCACCATTGCACTCTTGTTCCACTCCCTGGGTCTCTGCTTGTCCTGCTGGGCAGAGTGTGCTGCATGCCTGTGATTCCTTTCCCACAGCCCCACTGGGGAAACAAGCTTCTGTGAAACCCTTTCCTGGTAAAAAACCTTCCCTGGCTCTCCTGCATGGTCTGGGCTGTCCTGCTGCTTCATCTACACGGTGGTGACCACCTCCTTCACCTCGAGCCCCAGCTGCCTTACTGGGGAATTGGCTACAAATGGATGGCTTCACCCAGGTGGGCTACAAATAAATTCTCCCTTCTGGTTAATTCTTGGATGTGGGAATGATCCAACCCCACTCACTGCTCAGTGGCCCAGATTTCCTTGGCAGCATTTGAACCAACTGTGCTAGGATACTCACAGGGTGTGTTCATTGAAAATACACATTTCAAAAGGTAAAAATCAGGAAAATGTTGGGTTAAGTACTGCAGAGGACGGTTCCTATGTTAATTCAGGTAGTGGAATAGTTTCCCTGAGATTTACTGTGCTATTTGCCTGAAAATGGAGCAATTCAAGCCAATGACATATATTAAAAGTAGAACAAGGTAAGCAATTGTCTTTTCCATCTCTCCAGCCCTTAGCTCAGGACTTTGAAAGGCTGAAGATCAGAGCTGGTAACAGGGAACAACATGGAAACCTGTTAGATCTGCTCTGCTGAAACCAATGGACTCCCACCTATGGGACTGAAAATAGAACTATGTAAATCATTGCTTCTTTTCTTTTTCCTTCATAAACTGAGCTTTTATATGTCAAGTATCGGGTGAAACTTATTTTGCTTTTTATTTTTCTGTTGGGATGTGAAATCAGGCTTACTGGTTTAGATCTTATGCTTTATTTTTTGTTTTTAATTCTACATGAGTTACTTTGGTTTGTTTTTAGACATTTCTAAATTGAGGTAAGTTTCTAAGGTTCTCTCACTAGAAATGATTCTCTCAGTCTCATCTTAAGATGTGAACAGTGCTCTGCCCTCACCAAATGTGAAGTGCACAAGGCAGAAAGCCCAGAGTTCTGGAAATGAGCCTGTATGCAGGAGTGGTTCTTGGTGGATAAATTTTTCAAATATTGGGAATGGAATGAGCTGATTCTTTTCAGGCAGCACCTTGCTGGTTTTGAAAGCAGTTCTCTGCTTCCAGGCATGGCTGGAGAGGTTTCTCCATCCTGTGGCCAGGTACAGTGGAATTAAACACTCCCTGCCCTAAGGAGGGCTGTGCTTTCCAGTGTTCCCCAAAACCATCTTTGGTCTTTAAATTGGTACCATTTAGAAGGTATTAAACAGTGCTGTTTGTTCTACCTCGCTGTGCAAAAATAATTTTATTTTTCTTTCTGATCTACGGAGGTGAGAAGAAAACTTTTATTGGTGAAGGAGACAAACTTTCTATGGTAAATGTGAGCCCTCCAGGCCAGGCTGGGTGGTGTGGCTGGGGGCAGGGGAATTTCAAACATCTGCTTCAACTCAGCCCCTCTCTGAGCCCAGCCACGGGCACCCACTGACAAACAACGAACGGCTGAAGGATAACAATGAGTCAGGTGAAAAAAGGAAATTGTTTTTTTGACAATCTGCTGTTGGGCAGGGTGGGGGGAGGCAAAAGACCCTGCAAGAATGAAAAGCCTAGGAGAAAGGGGATAAGTTAACATTAAATGGGCATGTGGTGACAGGGAGGGAAATGGTGGGACAGCTGGAAATGCAGCAGGAGCCTGCAGAAAATCGATACGAGATAAGCGTTCCAGGGGTAGTGCTGTTCATCAGGTGACAAAGTTAAAGGCAGCGAGACACTAAAAGTGAGAAAATATCACTGACCCCCTGCATTATTGATCAAACAGCTGAGACACTCAAGGCCAAAGTCACTAATAAAGTGAGACGTATCAGCAAGAAGCCCATGAGAGCAGATGAGTTGGCTTCCGAAGGTCTTAAAAATAAAAATAAAACATATCTGCAAAAGTTCTTGTTAACCATCTTCTTTGTCTTGTTAAGTGCAAAGGAGACAAAGCAGCTTTGTTGGGAGGCACAGAGGAGAGGCATGAGGCTTGCTGTGTTATTTGAAAACTGAGTGGATTTTGTAGGGGGAGAAAACATTTTTTGCTGCGTTATTTTGAAAACTGAGTGGATTTTGTAGGAGGCTGTGATGCTGGGGAGGGACAGCAGCTCTGCCAGGACACCTGCAGAAGCCAGCTGAGCTTTGGGTCATGGCCCAAGCCTTAAAGGGGTCAGTCTGATCATCTGAGCACCTGTAGTGACACCTGTGCACATCTGCCTCAACCCTCCTGAAGCACAAGCCTGAAGCAGTTCTCACAGGGAAGATCAGGTGATTTGTGCTCCTTGGTTTTCTCTAACTGCACTGGCTGAGGGAGGCAGGTGAGGACAGGCCTCTGCCAGGACACAGGCATTTCAAATAAGAACAATAATTAAATTAACAGAAGTTTATTCCCTGCCTCCTCCCACTTGAAATGCCTGAAATTGTGCCTGGAGGATTTGATGCTCTCATTTCCTCTTTGAAATAGGCTCAGGTCAGCTTGTTGTGCTGGTGTAGGCACAACCTGCAGCTATCCTTGACCATCTCATGAGCTAAAACTTGCCCCAGAGCTGGATAAGAAGATGCTTGGGCACTGCTGTGTGTTGGGAACTGTCCAAATGCTCCAACTCCAGGACACTTCAAAAAGACTTTTAATGGTGAGAGGACAGTGTGAAAGGAGAGATGTGAGTAGTTGTAAAAAGAGCAAATGTGTTTAAAAGTTCTGCCTGGGTTAGGCACCAGAAGAGATGAATGAGGCTGCGTGGCTGGCTGTAGGAGGGAATGGAATAACTTTATTTTTGGGTCTTGATGTTGCATGTTAAATAAGAAGAACCCCCCCTCTCCTCTCTTCTTGGAATTCAAGGGATCAGGAGAGTCTTTTCACCTCCCTTGTTTTAAATGGCTGCAGGTCCTGAGTGGTTGTTCTCTGCTGGAAAATACCTAATTTAAAGGTTTGACACAGGTCCAGCTAGTCCCTTGCAGGTGTGTGGATTTTGAGTAAATAATTCTTAGATATGTGCATCTATGCCATGAAAAAACAGTAAATTAGAATAGCTCCTTTTGTTTACTGTTGTTATCTTCTAGCAAAATCGTTGCTGTTTCACACACTTCAGAAATAGGTGAGTTAGGAATTAAATGTTCTTCTTCACCTCTTCAATGCTGAAATGCCCTTTTATTCCAGTTCTTAGTGTGCCTAGGAAGGGCAGTGTCCCAGAACCAGTCAGAAACAACAGAGAGGGTCTGATTAGCTTATTTTGTTGAGCTATTTTAGTTATCCCAGCATTTGCACCATTATCTGTTCACATGAACTGTTATCTTGGTGCACTTTTACCTGCCTTTATTGTGGCTGAATGCTGGGAAAACAGAGCTACTAGGGAAAGAAAAGGAAAAACTCCACCCTTTTGTTAGATTTTTTATGAAAGATAACTTCCCCTGGCTTCTGTCTTTCCTCTGGCTTTTGCCCCTCTCCCTTGTGGAGCAAAGCAGGAAAGGAAGATGAAATAAATACTGACTTGCTAAGTGAGGGTGGACGTGAGGTCCCTGCAGTGGTGATGATGTAGAGCCCTGGAAGCATTTGTGCTGTGAATAACTCCAGCACAGGAACTGCCAGGCCCCCAGAGGAGGGATTTTTGGGGAAGAGAAGAGTCCACAAAGGAAGCTGACAGAGGAGATGGGATTTATGTGGCTCAGCTGTAGGGAAGAGAGGTTAAAGGAATTGCTGGATCCATCAGGTTTCTGTGATAGTAGAAACAACTGCACCTTAAATTCCTGTTTGAAGACTCTAAACCCAGAAGACTGGTTTTTGGGTGTGTTTTTGGTTGTGGTTTTTTTTTTTTTTTTTTTGTGTGTTTTGGGTTTTTTTTGTGTATTTCATGTTGGTTTGTTTTTTTTTTTTCCTTTTGTGGTGTTTCAGGGCTGTTTTTTTTTAATGAGTAGGGTTACCATAGGAAATGCTTGCAACTGGGACATTGGCCATTTTATAGACAGCAAGGTCAGATCAGCCAGCAAAGAGATTAATTTAATTAATTCAATATGTGATTGCTAAGCCTCATCTTAGAATCTTAAATAATAACTCTGGAGAGAAAAAAATGATTACATTTGCAGGATATAAAATGGAACAACTGTTTGTTCATGATATACTTTTGCAAAGGTTTAGAAAATGGTTGACTTCTTCCTCTCCCCATTTCCCCATCCTTTCATGTGATAGAAAAACTGGTAACCTGTTTCAGGATTTTTCTTTTGCTGTTGGGTCTTCCAGCCTTACAAGTTTGAACATGTAGTGGGAAAGAGAGGAAAACCCCACTGCAACCCTTTGCACCTCTGTCCCTTCAGAAAGGTCCAGTTGTGCTTCTTTTGGTGTTTTCAGATGTTTCCTTTCAACCAGATTTCATTACCTAAGTCCAGAGCAATGATCAAGATTTTTAAAATCTCAGTGATTTTGGGCATGTGACTGTGGGGTGCACAGGTATTTCTTGCACACCCTGTTGAGTTTTATATTCTACTGAGCCTGTTAAATTTTATGATTTTATTTCCTAGGAAATCAGGTGAGATGCTTGGGCAGACAGGGAATATTATGAAGGCGATGACCCTGGAGCAGCCCAGGTGCAGGAAGGTGCTGCTGCACCAAAGAGCATCACTCCCCTGCAAGAGGCTTTTTTCCCAAAATACCTGAAGTTGACTTGTTAACTTTGCTAGCAGGATCCCACAGGGGTTTTGTTACATCTACTTTTAAAACAAAGAACTTTTCCTTGCCTTTCAAGCACCCACTTTCTCATGCAGCTCAGACATCACACTTAGCTTGTCTGCAGGTGTTGAGAAGTGCAGGTGAGGGTGTGGCTGTCCCACACCCCCTTCTGGACCCAGGCTCCATCCCATAACTGCTTTCTCCATGCCTGTGCTGTCTCCCAAAGCTGAGCCACCTCCTAATGTGCTGCTCACATGGAGCCTTTCCCAGAGCTCCTTCCTGAGGAGCAGAATCACAGAATGACTGGGTTGGAAGAGACCTCCAAGATCATCGAGTCCAGCCCAGCCCCAACACCTCAATAAACCCTGGCCCCCAGTGCCACATCCAGGCTGTGTTAAACACACCCAGGGGTGGTGACTCCACCACCTCCCCAGGCAGGCCATTCCACAACTGATCACTCTTTCTGTGAAACTTTTTCCTGATATCCAACCTCTATTTCCCTTGGGGCAGCTGGAGGCTGTGTCCTCTGGTTCTGTCAGTGCTGCCTGGAGACAGAGCCCAGCCCCAGCTGAGCACAGGCACCTTTCAGGAGCTGTGCAGAGTGATGAGGGCACCCCTGAGTCTCCTTTTCTCCAGGCTGAGCCCCCCCAGCTCCCTCAGTGGTTCCTCACAGGGTTTGTGTTCCCAGCCCCTCTCCAGCCTCGTTGTCCCCTCTGGATGCACTCGAGTGTCCCAAGGTCCTTCCCACACTGAGGGACAGAGCTGGGCACAGCACTGGTCCCAGGTGAAGCTGAGGGGACACGAGAAGCTGGGCAGTGCCACCCGAGCAGGGGATGATGTGCCAGCCCTGGAGTGTCTGTGAGCACAGCCAGGCCTGTTGGCATGGAAACAGCCAGGTGTTTAGGGGAAGGCACCATCCCCAGCACCATCCTGCTATTTGTACTTGTCTAATTATTATTGCTCCTTGCATTTGCTTCCAGTGGATGAGTAATGCAGGAGGGCTGGAGGGAAGGGAGGCTGCAGGGGGAAGAGAGCAGTGGGATTTGTGGGATGGGGATCCCGTCCTGGAGAGGAGGACACTGACCTTGCTGAGCATCCAGGGCAGCCCCAGCTGCTGGTGTGTGCTGTTTGCTTGGGTGGGGACTGTGCTGGGATTTAAGATTGTTTTCACCTGTAAGTGCCAGTTATTCATGTTTTAATTTCTAAATATTACCAACAAGTGTGGAAACACAAGTAAATCCCTTGCTCTAGTTTTAGTGAAAATATTTCTTGGCCTAAAGCTAATAGGCAAGAAACACTTAGAGGGTATTGTAATTAAAATATAGTTAGCTTCTAATTGTAATAGCGTAAATTATAACATCTGTATTTTTTCACCCTTCACATGAGACTGAAAATTGAATAAAAGTTTTAAAAACACCTCTCAATTACCTCATCTCTAAATCAGAAAAGGACATAATCTGACAAATAAGTTGTTCTGAAAGTGACCCATTTCCCCATGAGACCTGAAGATGTGTTACAGGACTTGAGATGTGATCCAAGCTGTTGTGCTCATCCTAAATAAGCAAAATCTCCCGATTGTTCCCAGAGTTAGTTTAAAAAATCAAACTGTTTGAAACAGTAACTTTTCTTGGAGCCAAGGATAATTTTGGATTTTTCAGGGCAACAATCTTTACCCAAACAGCAGATGTAGCTCTGTAACAACCCTTCCACTGGTGGAGCACGTTGGTGGCTGCAGTAAAGCACATCTGCCCTGGAGGCACGATGGTTTTGTTAGGATATTCCATGGCCTGGTGTAGGCTGGGTGTAATTATGGTGGGAAATTGAACCCTGATGCATCCTTTTTATTTTGTGTGTGTGTATGCAGTAGCCTGCCTTCTGAGAGTGTTGATTCCTTTTTCCCCCTCTTGATCAAGAGGTTCCCAGAGTGCTCCTGCTGACTTCCCAGAGGGATCCTCCCTGTGCTTCCCTTTTGGGGTCAGGGATCCTGTTCTAGTGAAATGCAAACATTTTTGGCCTCCTGGAGATTTACAGGGGTAGGGAGAGGACAGGGTATTTTGTGAGGGTGGAGAGTGGGGTATTAATTCCTACTTCATTGAGAAACACACAAATGAGAAGTCTGGATGGGTCAAAAGCAAAGATTTAGCCCAGTATCAGTTCAGCCAAGCTTTTGTTAATTTTTATTTGTGTTTCATCAGGTTCATTGTGATGTCTTTGAACACTTGCAACAATCTAAATTCCTGAATCAGAAAGGGGGAGTGGAAATCTTTGGCCACATCCAGGTAGCAAAGAACAGTTTGTACCTTGTCTAGCAGAATTTGTATGTGATGCCACAAATCTTCCCCTTGTTTTGTGTGATACTTAAACATCTTGGACCAGGAAAGCTCCACAACTTATAACCTGGCTCCTGTCTCACATGTGAGTTACATGTGGAATATTTATAGGTACAGTGAAGGAATTCTATAGGATATTTATAGATGTAATTCAGGAATTTTATCAAGGCTTATTTTTATTCTGTGGAGCACATGCTTTTATGCAGTTTTGCTGTTTTGTTTTATCTTTCTACTTATTTTTTTTGCCACCTGATTCCCAAGAAGAGGTTTCTTGACATCTGCACCAGCTCATATCATGCCCTAACTTGTGATTATAGAGAATTTCATGCTTATATTGCCCTCTGTGGCTGTGGGGGATCTTGGGCTGTTCTGACAGAGAGGTTTTCACTGCTGATCAGAGCTCTGTTCAGCAAGGTGAGGCCCTTGCAAGACAGTCCAGCACTTGTGACTCTGCCCCAGGGAGGCAGCAGTGAAACCAGCAGCTGAAACCACCCTTTGGGATGCTCTTGGTTTCTGTGAAAGTACAGCATCTTCTCACAGTGGAATGAGAAGGAAGATGCTGGGCCTGGATCAAAACCAGAGGGGTTCCCACCCCAGGGTAACACAGCTTTGTTCTGGTGGCATCTCAAGCAGAAGCTTTGGAGGGTGTTTGTAAACCAGTACAGCCAAAACCAGTGTGACCAAATACAGGTTTTCCACAGTGAAAACAAACCCCCTCACAGACCTTTCCCCTCTGGAGGTGTGCACTGTGCTCTCTGTAACACCCTGATCTCTGAGAACCAGAAATCTACCCCAGAGGGCCTCTGAGGCACTGTGCTGGGAGTTTGCTTGGGTAGGGCTGGGAAGCAGTCCTGTTCTTTGTCCTCTGACAGAATAGTCCAGAATTATTGAAATTTATGGTGGGTAGGCATCAAATCAGCATTTCTTTCCCTTGAGCAGCTTGTTCTGTTAACTGCTAAACCTTGCAAAGCAAAGCCATCCTTTCCTCTGGGGACAGGAAGGGTTTTGAAGCTCCAGAAGAGTGAAGGTGTATTGTGTCTCACAGTCAAAAATCAATGTGTTCAAGCATAAGACCTGCTTGTACTTGAGCATTCCTTGGTGAAGGAGTTGGAAGATTGTTGGCTGAATTTCCCAGCCATTCCAGCTCGTGGCTGAGCATCCCTGCTCTCCCTTTGCCCTGGTGTGCAGACAGGTCCTGGTTCAGAGACCTCTGGGGCCAAGAGGTCCAAGTTATCAACCTGCCCCTTCAGTTACCTGATCTGGAGAGGAAAGAAACAAAAGATCCCAGCTCTAAAAGGCCCCAGCTCAAGCCAATCCGAGGGCATGCGATGGGAACGGCCAATTATGATGGGATTATGAAAGATGGCATTACAGCACTGCAAGTATTGATTGAACCTTTAGCCATAGAGGCATTGAGAGAGAGAGGAGGAATGAGGGAGATCAATATATGCATCTTTAGGCCTATTTATCTCTGGGTGATTTTTCCATTCCCCTTCCTGTTCGATATGGCATAATTTACCTTCATAAAGTGTTCGGCGTCAGGGGTCCATTATCAGAGTAATCAGTTTTGATTAGTAGAGAAAGGGTACAAAATTGTTTAGCCTCTAGATAGAACTGTGAAGAGTGAGTAAACTATGCTTGACAGCACCTAATGCAGTTAGAATGTAGACTTAATTTGATTCCAATTCTTTATGGCTTTCCATGATTTCAAGCATCTATTGGTTTGTTAGAAAAATATAATAGGAAATGGGCTGTGGCAGGTGGGAGGGGAGAGGGAGGAGAGAGATAATTTAAGTTTGCAGGATGCAATTTCCCTCAATATAAACATTCTAATGCAATTTGATGCCTGTTGTGTTTTGGTGTACCCAGCAGGAGCTTTCATTTTTCAGATTTATTTTTAGCACTTTGAGGATACTCAGGGGGTAGCCCAGTCTGGGTGGTTGGATGTGTATTCTTAATGCCACGAGCTGAGCCTCTGAAACTCTGACCTGCAGCTCAGAGCTGGGTGTCAGGGCTCTTGTCTTTCCTTCCCTGCTCTTTCCCTTGAATGGTGCTGCAGCATTGGCCTCCTCCTAACTTGTGTTTGTTCCTTTTAAAGTGGAGAGGAGAATCCTGTGAAAGGTGGAGGTCTTGGAGATCCTCTAGTGAAGGGGCTGTCCTTTGAAGTCAATCATTGATCAGGAGGGGGTTAATGCTGCTGAGCACACCATCAGTGCCAGGGAGGGCCATTAGGGTTTTACTGAGCAATGGCTTCACTCTGCTGCAGCTCTCAGGACAACCAGCAGAGCAGTGCTGGAGAGGATTGGCTGTTTTCCCAGACTTCTGCAACCAGTTGGTTTGAATCCTCAGTCCATCTCAGTCCTCAGTTGTGCCTGAGGCAGCTGGTTCACAGTGATTCCACCTCTGCCAGGTGGGCACAGAGGTCAGCCAGGGAACAACTGACAGCAGAGGAGTGGGGACAGTCCCTCCACGTGGCTGAGTCCTGGCACATCTCTGGCTGTGGTGGGAAGTGATGCTCAGGGCCTGGTGTTTGTCACACCAGGGTGCAGAATTTAGTCCTGAATGCACATCCCAAATGGAGAAATCCCCATCCCTGCTGCCCCTGCTCTTCTCTTACATTGAGCTGACATGAGGATTTCACCTCAGCCCTGAGTTGGGTCAATAACCACCTGTGCAGAGGCAGAAGATGTGGGAGCAGAGTGGGCAGGTCACCTCCTGCACACCCATGGCAAGGGGCACAGGGCAGCTGGCTGGGTCATCTGCAGCTGTAAAACTTTATGAGAAGGTAAAACTGATGATAAAACCTGAGTGGGCCAACTCTCACTGCATTTAGCTGAGCCTTTTAAACTCTTCCCAGATACCCATCTTGTTCTAAATCTTCCCCCATTTTTTCCCCCCTCTGTCTCCTTTTATTTTTCCCTTGTTTTTCAAGAGAAGTTGAGCAGTTGGAAGAAAACCAATCAGAATTCTTGAAGTTGGCCAATGAAGTCCAACAAAGGTCCAGCCTGGATCTTGCATCCCAAAGGCAATCTGAGCCTCTGGAGCTCACACCCAGCTGGCACAGCTACCTCTGCCCATCTGGGAGGGTCCCTGGCCATGGGTGAGTTATCAGTAACACTCTGCAGGACATATTTGTTTTTCTAGTTTTATCTATAAAATTAGAGCTGCACAAACCCATTTGAGTAATAGGATCCCCAGTCAGAGATCCTGTAGTGTTTGGTTTATACCTTCTAGTGACCAGGGCTTTTAGTACCTTTTAACACTGAAATGGAGACAGTGCTGCTTGTTCCTGTGCTTTTACTGAGCCCTGGGATATTTGGGCTTGTGTTTATTATCCCAGCTCCTGGAGGCAAGGGACTGCAAGAGAATCTTGGCTTTTGTTTTAAGCATTTCTAGTAATTGTGGTTTGTGAGAACGGCTTTAAAATGTGATCTGGCTCCACTGTAAAGACTCAGGGACTAGAAGACAAAGAAAACTTAAGTTAAAAAAAGCACAACAACCCCAATTAATTTTTGAGCTACTTATGTTCTTTTTTTTTTTTTGGAGGGTGGACAATATACTCACAATACATGTCTATACATATCATTATATACATGGAGGTGTTCACTTCTATTTTCTTTTTTCATTTGGACAGTTGTGTGTAATGTAAAGAATTGGCAAGCAGCTACCATCAACTACAACAAAAATATTTGAAACTGCTTTCCTCCTGTGCTGCTTCACTTGCTCCACATCCAATGCAAGCCAAAGAATGCTGGGCTTGGAAATGACTTTTCATGGTGAATTCATGTCCACTTGGAAGTGGCTGTAGGAACTACTGCTACTGGAATTGAGGAAATGCACCTTGGGATCTAAAGGGATGAGCAAGAGGTGGTGAGACCTTGAGTGGTTTGGATATAGTGGTGGTTGGATGATGATTATGATCCAAAAAAACCTGTTATTATCCAAAAATTCATAACTGTACCAGTGCTGGTCTTGGGTTTTGTTTGTTTGTTTTCTTTCAGGCATGAAAATGGTATAAATTAATTTTTCTGTCTCTGTTATTTTTGGTTTTGTCAACCATGTTACACTTTGTATGGACAATCAGAGGTAGCTGAATATTTGCTGTGTGTCAGAGTAGCCTGCTGGATCGTAAATACTTGTGAAGAAAACAGAATTGGTGCAGTTAATTGTTCACAGAAATTTCTCTGTGAACTGTTTCTGTTCATAGAAGTGTGGTTATCCTCTTTCACTTGGTGAGAAAGCTGTGATACCTGCCATCTCTCCAGAACAGATTTTGATCTCTAAAGTTTTTGGTTTCTAAAGAGAAACAGGCTGAACTTGGTGGGTATTGCTGGAATGGGACATTTCCCACCACCTTTTATCTGTTCTGCAGCTGGCCTTGCCCCACCATGTAAATGGGAGAATTTTGTGGTGAACATTAACTCTGGTTTTGCAGACCTCTGTCAGAAACTTCAGCCTGTGTGTGGACGGGCCAGAAGTACTAAAACAAAATTTCAGAGCGAACAAGAAGGATTTCTATGACTGGATTTTTGGTCCATAGCCCAGCAGAACCCTTAAACACATGTGCAATCTGAGGGAAGTGTGTAACATCTTAAGTGAATTTGTTTCAGCTGTGTTCACGCCTCTATGTCAAGTACTTCCCATGAAAATTGGGACTATAAAACCCTGCTGGTAAGAAAGTTTTTTCTACTATAAAGTTTAAAGTTGTGTGCAGCAGTATTCCATATCCCAAACTAATAGTTTGCATGTGCTAACCAAAGTATTAAATTCACAGTTTTTGAGCAAAGCCCATGTTTATTATGTGACACATCCAGTGTGTCACTTACCTGCTCAATCACAAAGCTGCCTCATATATTGTGAAACTGGGACCTGTGGGATAGCAATGCTGCTGCAATGAGGTTAAATTAATCAAGTTGCTTGAATGGGATAAATTATTAGCTGATCAAAATACACAGTTCGTTTTTGTAGCAAAGTGAGGTGGATGGCTTGCTTATCTCAATGTCCACATGCACGTGTTCCTGGTCTTTCAGGAAATTCATCTCCAGTGCAAATTCACAGATTTCCTTTCTTTGGACTAGCATAATTCAGATTTCTGGCCATGAAAGTGATTCCAGACAAAGCCTAAGAAACTGGATCCTGTTTAATATCTGAAAGTCATCAGCTGTGCTGGGGAAGGGTCACCACGTGTTCTGTCAGCAGAGTTACCAGCTTTAAGCAGACACATATATCTGGGGCTGCATGATTTAAGGGGGTAACATTTTTCAGTAGTTAAAAGATGCCAGCTGGGTAAATAAACCCAGACCATCATGCACGAGTCCTCCTGCTTCCCAAAGTTCATTAGAGATAACAAGACTCTTGGCATTTGGATAATAAATCCACACTCCAAGGGCTGCTGTGTGCAGGTTGAGCAGCTCAGATGGTGACATTAATGCTGCAAATACAATAACATTTGAAAAGAAACTTCTTGGAGGGGAGAGGAGGGAGCAGGAAAGGGCAGCCAAGTGTTGGAGCACTGGGGGGAATTTCATCATTGCACCTCTCTGTGCAGAGCACCCACCATGGACAGACCTGCCACAGGCTGCTGGTTATTTCTGTGTCAGGGACAGTGAGAGGCAGGGACTGGGGAACAAATGTGCCTGAGCTGGTTTGTCTGGCCTCACCACTGCAGCAGTGGGGTCAGATGGGCTCAGGGACTGCCTGGCATGGTCACACCCAGCTCTTCCCCCCTCACCTGTCTCCCTGCAATGGTTTGATTTGCACTGAGTACCTGCCTGCATGCCTGGGCTGTGGGTATGTGTCTGTAATCCCAAAATACTTCTTGAAAAGTCTGTGCAGGGGAAAGCTAAAAGCCTCCAGAAAAACAGTGCCAGACTGTGAGATACTCTGGACCTCAGTGAGGCAGGGACTGCTTGTAATTTTTGGTAATAAGCCCCTTTTTGTTGCTTTAGTACTAATTGCCATCTCCCCCATAGATACAGAAACTGTGTATATCTACAGTCTGTGCTGATCTGATAACACCTGGCTCTGCACCAGTGTTCTCCTTGACCAGCAGAGAAAAAAAAAAAAAAGAACAAATGTAATTTTGAAACTTTCTTCAGTGAGAGAAGGGAGAGAATCAGGTGTGGGCTGAGAAGAGTGGGGAAACCAACACTGCTGCCCTGCCAGGGCTGGCTCTGGGTTTACAGCCAGCTCTCCTGGCTTTGCTGAGAATTGTGAAAATGTCCTTAAACTAAAATTTTTATTGTTCTGGGCTTTTATTTTTTATTATTCTGGAGAGCAAGAAACATGCTAGCACAGACTGATTTGTTTTCAGCCAGGAGAAATACTGAATTTTCCTCTAAAATGCTCCAAACTGCTTTATCTCAGGAAAATGTTAATTCTTTGAAAGCTTCATGCTCTTGTACAAGGAGCTTTATTGGGTTCATCTGTAATTTAGCAAATGTTAAAACCAAAATCCTTAATCCAAAATCAACGCATCTAAACATCATGGAAAAAAAGCCAAACAATGGGTGACTAAATCTCTGCTTTGCTTAGAAATAGTCACAAAATAGAGCCCTATGCCTGCTAGCTGGACAAGGATTTTGCCACAACAGGATTAAAAGTTTGGGAGGCCCAGAAGCTTGGTTTGCTGCAGGCAAAGCTTGGTTTGCTGCTTTTATAAATTGCTCTGGAGTGTTTGCAGAGAACCTGGGAGGATATCAGCTTCATCTAGACTCATCTTCTGTGGGCAACAGCCAGCTTTTTGAGTCTTGCCTTCTGTGTATTGCAGCTGAATTAATTAATTATAAAAACTGTGTATTTTCTTCCCTAAATTTTAGACCAAATGTGATTAGCAGTGTGGATGGCAATTCACACACAAGCTAACACTGTAGGCCTCTCCCCAGTTTATAAGTCACTTTTGGCAAAAGCAACCCATGCCAAGTGTGATCTGCTCTCTGATCAGGTTACAGCTGAGGAAAGAGCCTCAATCAGGTTTTCATCTCATAGGACTACGGTGGAAAATAGAATCAAACTTAGCAGATAAATGAATAAAACCTCAAGGACGATGGCAGAATAAACATGTCTGCTGAGCAATTTGGTAAGGGGAAAATCTGGCACCTCTTGTTTAAGGAGAAAATGTGAGGCATTTCAGGACTGCAGATATTTCCTCCTGAGGGAGAAGCTCTGGCAGAGGTAGGTGTGGTGCCTCTCATGGTGGTTTGGTGGTGGACTCAGCAGTGCTGGGTTAATGGCTGGACTTGGTCCTTTCCAACTGTAGTGGTTTTGTCATTCTGTGATTCCAAGCTGGTTTGAAATGTCAAATATCACCATATTCTCTGTCTAAATAATCTTAAAGTGAGTTGTAGTAGAGAGGGACAGCAATGTCCTGCTGTAGATGGATTCTTGGACAGTCCAGGCAAGGTGTTCAATTGCTGGATGCCCTCTGTCACTGCTGCTATCCCAAATGCCCACCTGAGTCCTTCTGGGTCTTTGAAATACCCACTTTGGAGGTAATCTGTGCCCAAAATACATGGGGCCTCTGGGCCAGTCACAATAGGGTGCTTCTTCCACTCATTTCCAGTCAGGCTCACATCAGCTTCCACCAAAGTAAAATCCTGTGATCCCCCTGTCACACCAGCAATAGAGACAGATTCTGCCCCCACATGTCTTGATGGGATTAATGTGCACTGCACACCAGTGTCAACCAAAGCTTTATATTTTTCATTAGCTAAACTAATTAAAAAGCAAAGGAGAGCTCTGTTCTGCCCAGTCTGTGCCCAGTCACCACAGTGGAGTTCTGAGTTCCAGCAGACTGTGGAGGAGTGAGTGCAGGCTGATAACAAACTCTGTGCTTCTTCTTCTCCCTGCCTTCGCTCTCAGAGCCAGTCTTGAAGACACAGAATATAATATCCAGCATAAACAGAACACAAAATTTGGGATACAAGCATCACCCTAGGACTCACACCAACCAGTGTATCAAAGGCTTTTTTATTGCTGCATTCTCCTTTTTTATACAGTTTTCCAGATCTCCTGTGTGACTCCAATTAGTTAGCAGCTTTCTTGCCAATTACTCTATTTGTTAGTAAAAGGTATTTTTCTTGTCCTTCAAAGCTCTCTATTCTTAAATTGTTTACATATTTTCTTCACTGATTCTCATGGGACATATTTAATGTTTATGTAGGTGCTAGCTGTTTTTCACCCAGGAATAGATTGTTATGTTAACAAACTGTTCACACCGGGATTGTTTCCACATGGGATCTTGCAAACTGCTAGCCACTGATCTAACAGAGCAGGCCTAATTTTATGAGGCCTTTATTTTATAATTTTTCTACCTTACTGCAACAAAGCTGTGCACAGCAGAATGTGTCTTCTCAACCTGCTGTGAGTGATCCATCTTTTCCTGCCACTCTGACCCCCCTGGAGCTGGCTCTAATGCTCTGCTGTACATGGCAGAGCTGAAATGGCCAACATGAGCCCAAATCACACAGTTTAGGAGACAAGCAGGGGGGTGCAGTGCTCTGGCTTTGCTTGGTGAAATGCCAGGAGATTCCCTCCTTCTTGTCCTCGCTGATTTAAATGGAAATTGGAGAAATGCTAAGAACCATGCCATGCTTCCCAAGGATGATGTGTGTTCAGGCTGGTGTGCAGGGCCTTTTCCAGAGGCAGTGCTTCTGCAAGGCAGTTATTGCATTTCCTGAGGTTATGATCCCACATTTGGAGTTATCCCCAGACCATCAGCCTGTAATCAGCCCACGTTCAGCTGGTCCAGAGCCCCTCTCAGGAGCTCTTGGCAGGATTTGGAGGGACCCAAGTTATGGTGTTATGGGCCTGGAGCAAAGGGCAGGATGTGCCCTTTATTTCTGGGGACTGAGGAGAGTAAGGGGGCTCACAAAAATAAATATATTTAATAGCACAGAATGAAACAAAAAAATTGAAATTGTGCTGAAATCCAATTCTGGGGTTTTATAATCCACAGAAACTTATTAACTTCAGAGACCTGTGTGAGCTGGGGGGAAAGAAGTGAGCTTTCCACTCCATCCCCAAAACAGAGAGAATTTAGAGCACTTTTATGGTGCATTTTAGGACAATGACCTGGGCAATGTGTTCAGCTGCTTTGCTTGCCTCATAAAACCCAGTTCATACAGTCCTGGAATCAATCCTGTTCTCTTTGGGGCTTTCTGGAGCAGGGACTGCCAGCAGAAGCACTTTATGATATGGAGTTGAAGTGTCACTGGGATATAGAGCAGAGCCATCGTGCTCACCTCTGTGATCAATAGGAAAGGGATATTTAGACATAAATAACCCTTGCTGTGGCATGGGAAGAGCCTCTCCCTGCACCCCAAGGTTTGAAAGAACTTCTCTGCTCTCCAGGACCTGATTTTTTTAAAGTTTGCTTTACACTAGGTAGCACAGCTGAAACAAGAGAGACCTCCCCCAAAATACTCCCCAAAAAGGAAGGTGAAGATGACACTTCCAGCATATTTTACTTGATTGTGCCAGGGATCTCCACTTCCTGGTGCTGAATTTTCTGTAGCAGTGTTGGAATTTCACTGTGTATCCATTCCCCCAAGAATTTTTTGTTCAGAAATACCCAATGCATTTTTGGTTGCTTTATACTTCACATTGCATAATGTAATTTTTTTTTTTTAGGGAATAAACCTGCTTTCCCTGTTTCCAGATCTAATTCTGAATCTGTGTTTTAATGGGGTTTTCCAGCTCCCAATTCCAAAGCAAAAAGGGGCAAATTGTCCAAAGGTTGCAGAGTGGGAAGGAGCTGAATACTGCACATTTTGAGGTGAGAAAAAGGTGTGGTTCTTCAAGACAAATCCCTCACTTGCTACTTGTGCCTCCACTCTGAGTTTTTTGAAGTCTGCTTGTTTTTCCTGCAACCTTCTGGAGAAGCCAAAGGAGGAAAACATCCGGGCCACAGGAGAGGTTTGAATTAAAGAAGAGAAAATGAATTTGGGAGAATTAACTCTATTTCAGCCACATAAATAGACCAATTTCTGGGTTGACACTTGAACACTTGCTTATTTTGGCCAAAGGTGTTTGTTTATAGTTAATATTTCTGCAGTTTCTATGAGTATTTAGCTCTAAAGAGAGACCCCTCTTGACATTTCTTCTTGCACAATGACACAGTACCTGGCATTGTGGCCACAGCTGTCACTGTCCCTCCAGCCAGTGTGCACGTTGCCACAGCAGAGGAGAAGGAGAAAAATCAGAATTCAAGTCCTGTCTGAAAAGTAAAAGGGACAAATTAGTTTCTTGTCACTGCACTGCAATAAATACATTGTCATTTTTATACCCCAGTGAATCATATTCTCCATTTCCCCCGTAACTATTATACAGTCTGCTGGCAGTACATCATTTTTTGGTAATTTTATTTTCACCAATTGTTTTATGAAATTTTTGAGTTTTATGGACACTAAAACAAATCTAGCCTGCGCGTATTATAGCGCTTTAAATCACCAGCAGGAAATCTCAAGGTTCCTCCAGACTGTGAGAGAAGGAAGCTTTAGGAAAGAAAGATTGCTCCTAGCTTATAAACTGAGCAAAAACCCAGAGATAAGTTTGTAAAAGGGACATACATCATCACTGGCAAAAAGCAGGACGTAAAACAACATCTCTCCGCTCAGCTCCCTTAAGAATAAAAATGGATTTTTATTTAGCAGAAACACGAAAGTAGTTGGGGAAAGGAACACACAAGCTTTTCCATGCTTTCTTAACCATAACAATCCTTATTTCCTGCAGAGCTGCAGTGTCAGGCATTGCCTTGGCTAAATTATGGTTAGTTGTAGTCCCAAAGCAGAGGGAAATTGGAAGAAATTGGAAGCTGAATTCTAAGCTGAATGTTGGCAGTGCTTGGCTGAATTTGAGCCTCCTGGTGCTGAGGAATGGAGCCACCAGGGCATGGGGAAAGGGATTATCCAGGTTCTCCTCCTCTAATCCATAACCTTTGTTAATGTTTCCATGGCTAAACAATCTGAATTGTTTTTTTGAGAAGGTTTTGCTTAAATTAATGCTGAGTTGAGGTATGATAAAAACTATTTACTTTTCTTTTTTTAATAAATAAGATTTTTGTTCCCAAAACAAAAGTGGATTTTCTTGGTCCACTTTGATCCACTCTGCATATCCCTGAATATAAGAAAGTAAAATAAGATGAGATGGCCTTGCTTGGATGGAAACATTGCAAAAGAGCTTTCTTAACTGTAAATCTGACAGGGCCAATGAATGAGCTCTTACCTCAGTTCTGACTTGGACTTTGCATTCTTGAATGATCTACTCCTTTTTTACTTTTCCTTTTTTATTCACCTCAATATATTTAAGGGCTCTGAAGAGGTGTGGATTATATATTTTATTTGTAAATTGGAAGAAAGATTGTTTTTAGATAAAATGGAATAATTTTTGTTTCTAAGAGATTTAAAAAAAAATATATAGTACAAATGAGAAATTTGAAAATGGTATAAAAATGGCTGTTCTGACTCAGACCTGTGCTCCACTGTGGCTGGAAATGGAATGGTATAACTGTGTATGCACATACTTCCCTCAAGTCTATCCTTCCAGCAATCTATTATATGGGAACTTGTGAACCAAAGGGAACACATTTGTTAATGGCCCTTGATGGATTTTTCCCTCTGTGAATTTATTGAGTTGAACATATGTACATTCATTACTTCCCCTCTTTAACATGTGGTGTGATGGGGAAAATAAAAGCCTCCTTTTTTCCTTTTTTTAGACTCCCTTCTTGTCTCCCTTTACCTGCTGCCCCACTTAGTGCTTTACAAGGAGCTCTGCTGTGTCACCATCCCTTCACCTGCCCTGTGACACCCATGAGCTTAAAGATTCCTACCCTTGTCTTGTCTGGCCATCCAGTTCCCAGCTGGGGAAGCCCAGGTTCATTACTGATTTTGGACAGAAAAACCTTCCTGGGGGAACGTGGTGCTGCTCCCAGAGTGGGCTTGGCTTCACATGCTGCAGATTTGGGAGGCTGGAACTGCAACTCTTTTCATTGGCATCAAGAGTGGGTTAATGCTCAATACAACACTTTTCACTCAGAAGTCCTGAAAAAACAAAACCAGTAAAGACACATCCCTGAGGGAATGGTGTTTTGGTTGCAAAACAAAACTCTCTGAAAAGTAAGTGCAAGATAAAAAATCTCCATTTGTTTAATTAATATTCCCAGACCATGGACTTCAGAATATTGTGTATTGGGAATAAATCAGTTAAAGATAAACATGGGCAAGTTTTCCAGCCCTCTTTTTATATCACTGGAAAAGAAATATCTACAGGTTTGAACTCAAACTGCCTTTGACTCTGCACTCCTGGTGTGAGGAGTGCTGTGCATCTCTGTCCAGAGCACATCAGAGCTGCTCTGTGTCTCTGACCTGTTGCCATTTGAGTGTTTCAGGGGAGGATGTCTGCCACACCCTGAGGGTCCTGGCCACATGGAGGGTGATTTTTCTCTTCACTTTAGCACAAGAGCATCCTGAGGCTTTATAATTGGTTTTTATTGCTATTGTGGCCAAAGGGGTGACAGAGGTGAAGCATTCCTGTTCTGAATGGTGGTGAGGAAAAGGTACAATAGAGAGGAGTGAGTGAATAGATGTGCTCAGCATGCCTTGATCCCTCCAGGAGTTCAAAGCAGGGCATGGCTGGACAGTAGTTATGAAATCTAGGGTATAGCTGTATTAACCAAAGGTTTTGTGTTGGTATAATTGGTGCTCTGATGAGAAGGAGTTGAATCCAGCTTTCTAAAGCATTTTCATGTCACTGGGGCTGTAGTCATGCTGAAGGCATGAAATGCTTCAATGAAAAATGTTCTCCTTGGGGTTTGGGTCACAGCCCTCCCACTCTGGCTCAGAGGTTTGGGAAGGGCTCTGCACAGCTACCAGGGAATTGTGAGGAAGGAAATGGCCATGAAAGGAGGACCTAGAGCTCTGCTCAAAGTGCTTGAGAGAAAAAAAAAAAAATGCAGCAGCAAAGATCCCTAACCCTGTGGTCTGCTGTGTGGGGGTTGCTGTGTCCCTCCTGTGTCACCTGGGGTCTGGCACTGACCCCCTGAGTTCAGCCACATTCCTGCAGGAGATTTGACAACACAGGGTGGAGTGCTGTGCACCCCATTTGTGTTTCAGGAATATCCATCTGAGTCAGGTACCAAACACAGATCTCAGCTTCTCTGTGCTTTACCAGCTCTCTGAAACCTCTTTTAAAACAAACCTCACTCTGCTACTCATTCACTCACCTCCCTCTTTGCTGCTTTCTCCTCACTCCCCTCTTCTCTTTGCACAAAGTGCAGTTCCTAATCTTTTGCTTTTGCTCTCTGTAGCTAAATCTACTTTTAAATTTTTTTCCTTCCTTTTTTTTTTTTTTTTTCTTTTTTGCCTGTTTAATCTCAACTCAGCCCCAGCACTGGTGCAGTGTTACAACAGTTTTGTCATGTTGGCTGTCACCGTGCTGACAGCCCCGTGACAGCTGGCAGATGTATGGATGATGGATGTTTTCTCCCTTGTGCAAGGACGATGGGATAAAAGTGCAAACAAACCGGGTAATAGATGGGAAAAGCAGAGCAGTGTTGATAAGGCCTGGTCCCCACTCTGTGATGTATGGGAAAGCAAGCTGAGGGCAATTTGTTTCAGAGAAATGAGGGAGTCTTTGTAGAGAGGGACACAAGCAAAAGAAGGGGAAAAAAAAAGGAAAAGGAGAGAAAATAAAGTAAAATAATAACAAGAGAGAGGAATTCCTAAAGCTTGTCTGTGTTGTGCCAACACCAGCCTGTTGTTATGGCAATAGGCAAATCTCATTTCAAGGACGGGCTCGGGGTCCTTGGCATTCATTAGGGACCCCAGGAGGAGGTGTCTGGAATGGGAACATTGAGTTTGTCTTTGCTTGTTTCTGCTCTTCCCTCACCTCCCTGCTGGCTTGCTGAGGCACATGCTGCTATTTATGGGGCCTGGGTGTCATCTGAAAGAGCTCACAAAGGGCTGCAGTGCCTGTGGGCAGACAAACTTCTCAAGGCACTCACTAGTAGAGCTGAGAAGTTCATACACACCTGGATTCATGTGGAGGGGCTGCTGCTCCTCAGCATGAGCCAGGCTCAGCCCTGTGGGCTCTGACATCCAGGAGATCCCTGTGCTCAGGGCACTGCCCTGGCTCCTGCCTCCCCAGTGGGAAGGAGGCAGATGCTGCAAACAGGGCACTGGTGCAGGTGACCCTGAGCAGAGGGTGGCATTCCCCTTGTCCCTGAGGGCTGTGAGCTCCAGCCTGGACCAAAGGGAATGCCAGGGCTGGGAGCTGCCAGGAGGCTGCTGCACAGCCCATGGGTGTGGTGGTTGGAGAGGGTCAGGAATCCTTCAGAGAGTGAGCAAGCAGGGAGGAGGATGCTCGCTTTACAGCCTGTGAGAATCCCTTCAAAATGCAAGGAATGTCTCCCAGGGCTCCTCTGTGGATCCTGACCATTAACCCCTGGGTGCTGGAGCTGCCAGTGTGGATGTGCAATGGATGTCTGTGCCACACATACCCCCTACCCAGCAGGGATGCTTTCTGGATGCCAACACCTCCCCAAGCTTCCCTTCCACCCCTTCTTCTGTCACTGCCAGGGACTAACTTAGGCTTGTAATAGTGATAATTTATTACAGCACACTTCCTACAGTGAGTAAATAAGTCTGTCTCCCTTAAACTCCCTGGGCAATTAGAAGAATGAAAGACTGTGCCACGTATTAGCATTTATTTTCTCCCAGCATTTATACAAGGCCATTTTCTTGCTGACAAATTGTGGGCCAAATTGTTCTCAAGGAAGTGTGTCAGATGGAAAGGTGTTATGATTAAGCTGTTGGCATAAATTTAGATGACAATAAATCCTTTTATTGCATTAACTGGATTTATTTCCTTGCAACTACCATTAAGGATTCAAAGAAGCAGTAATGAACAGGTTGATTTTGCACCTGCTTAAGGGTAATTAATATGCACTCTAAAAACAAAGAGTCTGCTTTAAAAAATCTCTCCAGTGATCTAGAGGCTGCTGCTCAGGCAATGGATGTGGAATCAGATGTATGTGTTTGGTAGCATTGCATTAACAAAAATCCTAAAGTGCAATAGTGACGTGGGAATTTGGGAAGGGATCTGTTCCCATACGAGCTGGAAGGACCAGATTCTGCAAATCCTTCCATGGACAAACAGTGCCTGCAATGAGGAGCCCTGCCTTGTGCAAGAGGACACTGACCCAGTGGGGTTTAGGCTCTTTTGAGTGTACAGCAGCTTTATGTCTCTGCCAGAAAGGGTTTCTGTATTCCAAGAAAAGAAAAGTTGCTCTTTGTTTCAGTAAGAGGCTATCCAAAATGATCCCTATTATCAGTTTGGGTAACAGGAAATGGCAATATGAATTTATCTGTGATTAAAAAGAAAAAAATTGAAAGGGAGCAAATTGACAAAAGCCTAGCAAGGCTACAAGAATGGAAACCTCTGTACGTCAAGCAGATGGGAAAAAAATGTATTGCAAATGGATATGATGGACATAAAAGGAGAAGATAAGGCTAAAATACAGTTATCAGAATCAAAAATGTTTAAGCTGGTCATATTGTCAGGTGGGGAGTCCAGCTAAAAGTAAAACTTTGGAATGTCTTTTCCAGAAAGCAGCACTGTATTAACTCCCATAGATCCCTTGGCAGCCCACAGAAATGGCCTTGGCCACTATTTTCCTCATTGCCTACAGAATTCCTTGCTTTATTTGTCCCAGTTCTTGGGTTATTGTTTGTCCCAGCTCTTGGGTTGCTTCCTGCCACCTTTGGGGCCTGTCAGCCTCCCTCATCCCCAGAGCGAGTCTGTGATATTTGAGTCCAAACTAGTTTGAAGAAAACACTGATGATTTGTAGCAGGAATTTCATTTTTTTTTTCCCCCAGGAATGTATCAATTTTAGTAATACCTTCAGCTGGAAGGTTTCTTAGACACAGGATTGAGCTGAATTAGGCTTCTGCCTTAACCCAGAGAAGCTTCCCTGGGGCAGGAGGTCTCAGGTTCAGACTGTCAGGGCAGGCTGTTCCAGAGTTCTGCTGTTGGAGGCTATTGACCATTTTGGGGCAAAACCACCACTTTCTACTTCTCTCTGAATTTTACAGGAAGTAGCTCATGGTTTAAAATCCTGAACTTATTTGTTGAAGCAGTGAGTCAAGCTGACAGCCAGGGGAGGGCTCTCTGGACTGAGCAGCAGCTCCTTCTCTCTTTGCTCCCTGCCTGCTGGGGCTGGGAAGCTGTGACATGTTGCTTTTTCTTTCTTTTTAAAGATTTCTCACCCAGGTACAGAAAAGGCTTCTTTCCTTTAGCCCTGAACATTTTCACAGGTTCAAGCACATGCATTTCTGTGCTGTTCCACTCCCACCACTGGCTTCTGAAAAATTGTTGCATGTTAATCAATTTGGCCCAGAAGTTTTCAAACGGGGATGTGAGGGGGCAATGTGGCTCCTGTCGTGGTTTGACAAGGTTACCTCGGGGTAATGTGGTAAATATTTTTCATCCATTAGCAGATTATAAAAATGGTGCACCGTGCTGCTGCCTGGCATGGTGGGGGGATGGAGAGCAGGAGGTAGTTGTTAACTTAAGAGGGTAAGGAACCATCACTCATCTGGCTGATGGGGGAGCCAGAGCTCCCAGTAACATCTGACTTGTGCACCAATGTGAGGTTCCATTAAAAATAAATATTTAGGTAAAAAAGGAAATGCAGCAGCAGATCTCTTTAAATTTTCTGTACGCACCCTTTTCTTATCTTCTTTTTTGGTTTCTGATTCTCATCTTCTCTTCTTGGGATTCCGTTAATCTTTTATTTATCCCAGCTCCATAAAAACAGCACAAAATATTAGAAACACCATGGACTGCAATGGTGTTTGATCCATGTTCTCCCTTCCCTCCTCCTCTGCAGCCTGGCCTCTCTGTCGGGACCATAAAAGGATTTCTTTGCTCATTCTGCATTGACCCCTCATCATTACCTTAATAAAAAGTATTAATAATATAAATCATAAACTATTTACAATAGTTAACTACAGTGTGCTCTAATTCTGTGCAGTTATTCTGTGCTTTTCCCTACAAAAATCAGGATTCAACTTCTTTATGTGAAAAATGATACTGAGCCATAACTATCTTATGACATTGCTGCATAATACTGCATTTGTAGTCCTGATCACCACAGCTTTTATCAATTTTACTGGGTGGGTTTCATGTCTGCCATTTAAAAAACCCAGTAATTTTTAATAGTGGTAGGTGGAGGCAGAGAAATATGACTCATGAAACACTTCTGGTGGACTTGGCTGTTCAAAACTGGGACTCAAGTCTTCCTTGCCTGTCTTCTGCAGGAATTAAATTCTCCATTTCTTCAAACTTTCAGTGATCTCTCCTTTGTGTTTGGTTGCTCAGAGATGTTGGCAGCCAGGGGCTTTCTGGGTGACCCTAAAATTGGGGTGTGCTTTGGATCAGGGAGGCACTTCTGAAACAAAACTCCTGGCTATCTCCACTTGCAGGGCTTGGAACTAGATGATCCTTAAGGTTCCTTCCAACCCAAACCATTCTGTGATTCTGTGATTTTGGTTTGATTTCACATCTCTGAGTGTCTGACCTAAATTCCTCTAAACCCAAGCGAAATGGGAAATGTTCCTCAAGCATGTGACTGCAGCCACTAAGGGGCATTTAGACCATGGGAGTAATCTGGAGCAAAAATCCTCTGAGCTGTGGCTGGTGTGGGTGCCAGCTCCTCTCCTCCTGCTCTGCAAACACAGCCCTTTGGGGTGGGGACATCACCTACTGAATTTGCACCTGAACAGGAGACTGATGGGGCCACCCAGCTGGCTTTGGGAGGAGCTTGTGCCAGATTTGGTGCATTTTGGGGCACAGGACGCATTCCAAAGGACAATTTTGGCCAGAAGATGTTTATAGCTCTGTGCTGTGGGCTGGTTTGGAACTCACTCCTGCTTGGCTGCCAGGGAGCTTTCCCAGCAGGGAGAAAAGTGGCACCAGAGCCAACTGCAGCCACTGAGCACAGGCACGTCCTTGGCCTCTGCCAGGCTTGTGGCACCTTCTGCAAGGTCTGGCTTAACTGTTCCTGGCTCATGCAGGAGTTTTGGGGTGGTTGTTCCTGTACTGCTCCCAGCCTTGCTCCCCCACGGCCGTGCAGACAGACACACTCCCTCCAACACCCCCTTCCCTTCCCTTCCCACCCTCAGGGATCCATGGGTGCTCAGGGAGCAGCTGCATTGCTGGTGAAGACCCTGCAGCAATGAGGCTCCAGTTCAGGGGAAACTTCTTTGTGCATTTAATTAAGAAATGCTGCTCACACAGAAATGACTGCACGAACCTCATTTACTGCTGTGGCTGTCTGTCTGTCCAGCCTTTTGTCTCTCTCTGCATCCTACACAATTCCATTGGATCTTATTACTTGAGCTAGGTAGATTCTTGCTTGGCTGAGCCGAGATCAAAAAGTAATTTTTCTTTTTGCAACAGCTGATTAGAAATTCATTTATTTTCACATTAGACATTTGACCAATATCTCCTTCCCCACAACTCCAGCAATTTAGCTCCATTTGTGTAGTCTGCATAATGGAAGACAGTGAGCCTGTTAGAAAAACGTGGCCCAGGGCAAAAATTAAATGCAGAATCATGTATCAGAAATGAGATGTATTTACTATTGTTTTTGAAAATTAATGGTGCATTTTTAGTTTTTATAATGTAATTTAATGATGCAATTCATCTAATAAAAACGCACATTTTAACTCAGTCCTACAGACTACTGGGGCAGGACAAAATGTACCTTTCATATGTAAGATTTTTAAAAAACCCTTTGGGCTTTTTTTTTTTTTTTTCCTGCACGCAAAAGAAGAGAAACTCTTTGCGTGCTTTGGCTAACAGCTGGGGTATCAGCAGGAGTCCAATAAAAAGGACATTTTTCTTTCTAAATATTGGTGTTTGTGCAGCATACAATAATATTATAAATGCAGCAGTGGGTTTGAAGTACAATGCTGCAGCTGATTATAGAAAACCATATGGTGCTGGCATGTTAAACTGATGCAGATTGAACATGGGCTGTAGCTTTAAATGCCATGGCCCAGAGATTGTGCTAAACTAGAATAAATATACTATGCAGTGTCAATATAGGGAGCTGTCATTTTCGGCAGCAAGAGGCAAACTGTGTCAAAATAATGTGAACTGATTGAAGACAAACCCACAAAAGTCAGCACTGAGCACATGCTCCTTCCCAGGAGCTGCTCTTGGTGGGTCATGGGTTGGGGGAAGGTCCTTGCCCACTTTTCAGAGCATTATTTATATCCATTATCCATTATTATCCATTTATTACATATCCAGCAACTCTGGATCAAGGGCTGGGGGAGCCCCAGGTGCCCTGGCTGGGTGTGTCACTGGCAGTGACAGATTGCAGAGCACAGGTTCTGCTCTGGCTCCTTTGAAAGGAAATTCCCATGCCTCTAGTTTTGTGTGTGTTTATAACATTAAAGCCCCCTTCTTGTTTTGCATCATGATTTTCATCCTCCTTGCAATTTTTTTTTTGTTTTACCTTTGCTTTTGTAAAGTGAGCACAGGTAGATTTGCCATGGATTTTAAAGTCTTCTGAAAGTGCAGCTCTGTAATTGGGACAAGCCAGGTAAGGGGGTTCTCCTTCCCCTCCCCACTTCTGGGATCAGAGTGATCCTGAGCAGGGCTGACCAGGACACAGAAAAGTCTGGGTTTGCCTTAGTCACTGAGCTGGAGGAACAGGGAGCACTGAGGCTGGAGGATGGAGCTGACTTTTTCATTGGGAATAGAGATTTATAGTCAGCCTCAACTGATCATGATAATTCTCTCGTATTTTATTAAAGGTGCTCCTAGAAAATGCATTCAGGCTTGATCTCCAGCTTTAAAATATGCCCTCATCTGCTTTTTCAGAACGTTCTTTTACAAAAAACCTTGAAGTTGTAGCTAAACATATACTAATCTTGAGATAACCCCCTTCCTATAGACATTAAAAAGGTACATTTACCAGAAAGAGTTAAACTTAAGTGCATCCAATCTGACACCGAAGTAGACTTGGGTACAAAGCTGCAGAAGGAGGAGAAGTCTATTCATTTGTGGGTGAATTAAACATCCATTTTTCTTTGTTTCCTGGCTCTGGTGGATGATTTCCCAGAGGACACGAGGAGCCAGCCCCTGTGACAAGTGCGAGGGGAGCTCTCTCATCAACCCTGGCACGGTGCCCTGTGGGGGATGCCCTTTGCTGCTCCTGGCAGGTTTAGTAGCAGGAAATGTGAACTGCTTTGGGTCTGACAAGGACCCCACTATTCAGGTTCCTGAGGCACACAGATGGAATACTCAGGGTGGGTCAGTGTTTGGGCAGGTTTCCCTGAATCCCAGGATAAGCTGATTTTTTCCTTCCCCTTTTGGCCCGTCTCTGAGGTTTAGTCTGGGTTTCAGACCCAGTTGGGTGCATTTTGAACCATCCCAACCAACACATGCACACTTCTGCTCCCCCCAGCCAGCCTTGAGCAGCCTCTGGGTTGTTCTTATCCTTTACAGACATGAGATGGGAGAGAAGAGCATGGCAGGAACAAAGCATCAAGCTGAATTTCCAACCATCCACAAGGTTTCTGGTGGCTTATTGCATGCTGAAACTCAGCCTACAATCCAGGGAGTGAGCAGAGTGTGAGGATTGAGGTGCCTTTTCAATACTGCAACTGTGTCTGAGCAGTGACAGAAGTGGAAAGGTTTGCTCTCATGCAAATAACAGAGAAACATGTCCAGGTGACAAAGGCAACAGATTATTTTTAATTGTTAATTACTTAATTAACAATTATTTAATTATTTAATTAAATTTAATTTTAAAAATTATTTTTAATTGTTCTCATTTTTAAATGGAGCTGGCTGGTAGCTTTTTGACTTCTCTCTTATTTATAGCTTTATGAACTGTAGCTGGATCAATCCCAGCACTGGATTTCCAGCTGGACCAGAAGCTGGCTCCTGCAGCACTGGGTGTCCTCTGATCTCTGGTGGCTTTATAGCACCTGAGCCTGACTCTGCCTCTGTGATAGCCAGCTGGAACTGGGACTAATCTAGTCTTGGCTACCTGGTAGCAGAGCCCAGGCTTTGAATATTTTATGTGCATTATGAATATTTTGTCACCTGTATTGGATTTAAAATCTAGTGAGGCAGAGTCTGATTGCTGTGGCAAATCCTATATAGCACTTGATACTGGGAAATCTGTGATGCTTATGAACTTAAGCTGGGAATGACACTTGTGTTTTACAGCTGGATGGTCCCTGGCTCGAAGAGGCTGCAGGGTAGATAATATGAAATATTTGATGTAAGGAATATCCTGGGTTGATCTATCCAATAAAGAGGTGGATCACTGTTTGGGTCTGACCTTTAGGTGTGTTTTTTATGTTGTGAAAGAAACTAAAAAGAGTTTATTGAGTGTTTGAATTTTTTGCTGCTGTGGCTTGGTGTAGGGTTTAGGAAATAAAAGTGCTCAGGACAGAAATCCAAAGGAGAGCAGGCTGGAGTCACAGGAATGTTACACAGAGAGGGAGTTGTTCACATGGGGGGACAGAGGTGAGTGATAAAATAAACACATTTCTTACAGCTGAAGGAGTCATTGACTTTTAACATGGTGTCCTGATTCCAGGTGGGAGAGAGTCAATTTGCTTTGTGCAAAGCAAATTGGTGCAGTGCTGGGGTTTGGATTCAGGAAGAGAGCCATGTTGATGGCTTGGCTGTTGCTGAGTGCTCCTTGCACTAAGTCAAGGAGTTTTGAGCATTTCACACTGCCCTGGCAGGAAAGGGATGGGGGACACAAGAACCTGGGAGGGGACACAAACTGGGCAGGTGTCCCCAGTTGGCCAAAGTGGCTTCATACTCAGTCCATAAACTGGGGGGAGGTGGCTGGGGGGCAGCAGCCCCAGCTCAGGGACTGTCTGGGTGTGAGCCAGGGAATGGTGAGCAATTGCTCTGCAAAGCACCTGTCTGTATATTCTTTTATAATTTTTTTTCTTCCTCTTCCTTATCCTATTAAACAGCCTTTATCTCAACCCACAATTTCTACTTTTATTCTGATTCTCTCCCCATCCCACTAGGAGAAGTGAGGAGCAGCTGCCTGCCCAGTTAAACCACGTGGGGTGGTTTAACCAAGTGGGGTGTTTTGCTGCCTGCCCAGTTAAACCACGACACATGGTGGGTTGAAACAGACCTTACAGGACAAAGAAAAAAAATTTTAAAATTAAGCAACATTGCTGGAGGTCCCATCAGTTGGTTCAGGCTGTTTATCAATAATTTGGCACTGGATTTCCAAAACAAGCAGGGCATAATTTTCCAATGAGAAGCCCGAGTGCCTGGGAGATGATGTTATGGTGTGAATTACACTGTGGAGCGGCTGTCAGCTGTCCCTGTCAGCACTTTCACAGATGCCATAATGTGCACTAAATGCTGTGGCTGCAGCTATTTAGGTTCACTGTGGTGGTGGTTTTAGGGAAAGCACCACAAATGAACAGCTAAACAAAACCTGGGAGTCCTCTGTGGATGGTTTGCAGCTCAAACATCTGAGTGTCACCTTCGGTTCCTGAAAAAAAAAAATCTCCTTTCTTGTACTTATCCAGGGCAGAAGGCTCCAGGTGCTGTGCTGTGTCCAGTCAGCTCTCCTGGCTCTGAGCTCCTTTAGCTGAGCCCCAGCTTTGCTCTCACCTGTGTCTCCCCAGGGTGCATGAGCCAGGGTGGGAGCTGGGGTGATTCCTGCAGCGTGGAATCACCCAGCAGCAGCCCTGCCCTGCTGTGTGCGTCTGGGCTTCCCACTGGAACTTTCCCCCCAAGTGTTAAAGACTGCTTTGTCCTTGTTTATGTTTTGTTTTTCAATGCCCTTCCCGTTAATCAGTTTTGAAGTGAGTGGAGGCAGCTGGTGCCTCAGCTGTGTGAGCTGGAGCCCACCAGAGCCCGCTGGCTGGAGTAGGAGTGATCTTGGCCACCAGCACCTACTGCAACCTCTCCCGTTCCCTGCAGATGGTACTGTTCGACCATTTTGCAGCCACCCACCCTCGGTAACACCGCAGGTTTAAGGGGAATTTTACAACGGGGCGCAGGCACACGCACAGACCCAGCAGCACCACAGCACCCACTGCTCCTGGTGGGCGCAAGGACAAAGATCTTGTCTTGCCCATGGGACGCACAATTTTTGAGTGGTTTTGGGAAGGTCAGGCACCTGGGATGGAGCCAGCATGCTGTGTAAGGGGGAGTTTGTAGGCACAGCCCTCAGCAGGGGATGATCAGCGTTAATTTAGGCACTTGAGGTGGAATTCACCCTGTGGGAATGTAGCAGTTTTCGCTGTGTGGATGGCCAGAGTTTTTGAGGGATTTAGTCAACTCAACAGCTGAAGCTGCAGTGCTGCCGGGCTGGAGAAAAGCAGCTCTGGGGAGTCTGGGGATGATGCTGGGTCCTTCTGAGCAGCTGCTGCATGGGCTGAAGGCTGAGAGGGTGGTGAGTTTATCTGATAACACTGCTTAGTTTTTGTGACATGTAGCTTGGTGCCTTGCTTGTCCACCAGACTGCCTTAGAGGCACCGTGCTAGTCCTGGATTCTTTCCTGGGCTTGAGCACAGTTCATCCACCCAGCAGTCTGATGTGTCCCCTGCAGTTTTCCTCTGCTCTGGCAACGCTGCTGCTCAGGGGCTCAGCCACTGCTGGCAGAGCTGGGCTTTCTCTTTTCTCTGCACATTATCTGCATTTCAGCCCCCAAATCCCCGTGCCTCTTGAAAGCCAATGAGGTGGGAAATCACCTCTCTTTCACCTTTTCCCTTCGGAGCTGGTCTGCAGCGCTACTCCAGCCCCGAGGAGGGGGCAGGCACTCAAGGCTGGGTACAGCTGTGACCTGGACCAGGAGGTGTCTGCCTTTCCCAGCGAGGTGCCCTCTCAGCTGGCACACCCGTGAGCTCCCCCAGCTCACAGGGAGCCCTGCAGCACCCTGCTGCTGTTTGCTGCTCAGGCTGAAACCAGGCCAGGTGCAGACACCAGCCCAGCATCGAGCCCAGCTGCTTCGCTCGGTGTCGGAGCTCAGCGTGCAGCCCACGTGTGCCACATGTGCACACGGGGAGGGAGCTGGAAAAAGGGCCAGAAACAGGCACCCCTGGATCTGGCTGACATTCATTTGGCTTTTAATTTCCTCACAGGCTTGAATTTTGGATGAGGTGTCAGGAGCTTTGAACTTCCCCAGGCTCTGGAGGCTTTGGGTCTTGATTTGCAGCCCCTCCCTCGTTGGTGCGAGGGCTGTGCCATGCACCCGCTCAGGTGTGAATCACTCCCACATGGAGCAACGCAGGATTTCTGGCTGGATTCAGAGGGATCTCCTCGTAGACCTATTGCTGTTCCTGTCTTGTTGCCAGGCAGCTCATGTTTAAGCTTTCATCAGATCAATTCTCTTCTTTTGAAAGGAAAGTAGCCGGTTAACCTGTGTGCGAGGGAAATGGAAAACGCTGCTCTGCCTCTCCCCAATGTGCCATGCAGGTGTAGAGGGGCTTAGGAAAAGTGGTAAAAGCAATTAGTCATGTGTGGAGTTGAAGGAGGAACAGCATCCAGCTCAGAGGTTTGGGTTTGCTGTAAGCCTGTTAAGCTCAGTTGTTGGATGGAGTTTTGTGAAGGAGGGGCAGGAAAGTAAAGATTGTACTGAGTTAACTTTACAGGTTTCTGCTGTTTTTAGAGCCTCATGTCTCCTATATGGACTTCTCATCCCCGTCCTGCTTCAAGGAGGTGAAGATGGGGAAGGAAGGGTGGAGGAATGAAGACTGTTCTTTTTGCCCATGGGAAGTGGCTGGGTCTCAGCTCTGGAGAGAGAGGTTTGGTGTGGGCTCTGGGAGCAGGGCCAGGCTCAGAAGGTGGGTTCCCCTCAATCACTGCTCCCTCAGGCATCTGCCAGTTTGTATCCAAACACTCCAAAACCCCTCCATGCCTGCAGGTCTCAATTTCTCCCCCCTGACCACTCACTGCTCAGAAAATCTCCATGGAATAGAGCAGCTCAAAGATGATAACAGTGGCACCAGATAAATCATTCCTCCCCTGCCTCTCCCCCTTTCCCAAATGGCTAAAGTGTCTTTATTATTTAAAAAAAAAACCTGCACACACTAAAAAAGCCAGACAGAGAGACAGAAAGCAAAGGAAAAGGAGAGGTTTAGGCAGCAAGCCACAAATAAGCACCATCAATCATGGTGCAGTCAAAAATGTACATGTGTTGGTACCTGCTAGTTATTGGCAGTGCTCAAGAAGTCTCCTGAGTACAATCTTCAGGGCTCCTCAGATAAATAAATAAATAAAAAAATTTCCATGTTCCTCTGAAAAACTGCTTGTCAGCATTGGAATGGCAGGTGCATTAACTCCCTAAGAACCAGATTGTGCCCTGCATGGCAAAAAAATGCAAACACAGAGAAATAAGGTGTCACTCAACTCCTGTATCCTCTCAGGTTATTTTGATGGGAAGTATTTTGAAACATAAATACAGCCTGTGGTAGAAATGATTTTTTTAAAAAAAGGAGAGATTCTGATATGTACATGGTTTAGTTATCCTACTTACATATTTACTCCAAATTTACATCTGTCTGACATATGATTTGCTTTTTGAATTTTTTTTTCATACTCCACAAGGATAGCTAAAAAGTTTAGATTTATTTAGCTTCCTCTCCTTCCCATGACCCTCCCCAGCCGTGGCAAACACTCTCCTGATGCCACCTGGCTGCCAGCTCACCCCCCAGCTCTTCTGCCTTGTAGCTCTGAAATGTTTCCTCTAAAATTAAAATCCCTCTCTGAGAGCTCCTGTCTTTTCCCCTGAGATCTCTACTACACTCTGCCTTCTCTTGGCTTTGCTTTCATTCCCCTGAATTGTGGGCTTCAAGGTTATGTGGCCTTGGCTATTCTGCAGAGGTCCTCAAACCTCTCCCATCCTTCTGCTCCTCCCTGCTCCTTTTCATACCCTGTGTTCTGTTTAATCCAGGAAAGTGACATTATTGCCACTGGAAGTCCTGAAGGAGCAAAGTCCTGTCCCAGGATGAGCAAAGGTTGCATGCCCTAGTGCCAAAAGACAAATGGGTTTGGGGAAATGGCCATTAGCCCTTCCCTGAACTTGACAATGTGTTTCCTACGATTCCTATCACATATAGGAAGAGGCTGATTATTTTTAGCTGTGGGTGAGCCAGCTGTTCTTAGGCCACCCTCCAGCCCTCCCAAGGACAGCAGAGACGTCTGCAGGCTCTGGCTCAGCCCTGGCAGGATGGTGGAAGTGAGGAGGGATGAATTCCTGCTGTACCTGCTGGCAGGGAAACATCTCCTCCTCTGCACCACAGCCTGCAGGATGGTTTCCTTCTCTCCAGCACCTTGATTTGATTCAGTGAACCCTTATATAAGTTTTGGCTGACTCAGGGTGGTTTCAACATAACCAGTGCAGGTAATAAATGTTAGGAGAGAGGTTTCCCTGCCAACCAACTCCTTGCAGTCTGTCACTCCCTTTCTCTCCTTAGTTTTCCCACGGTGAGTCCCATATTGAGCTGAATTTCGATGACCTGGGCTCCATCCATGCCAGCCTCAGCCATGTCCTGGGGTGTGAGTGAGATGTGGCTGGAGCAGAGCTGGCTTTGCATCATCCACAGTGGTGACCCTGGGTGGCAACTGGGCCAGCTTTAAACAGGTCATCTGGAGGCACCAGACACTTCCTTCCATTGCAGATCCATGGAGCCATTTGTTCTCCATGGTGGGAGTTTTGTTTTTGATAGGATGCACAGTGCTCCACAGGCCTGGTGCTGCCTGGTTTGTCTCATATTGGAGATATTTCTAAAAGATCTCATTTCTGGCTTTTTAGGCTTGATGTTAAATTAAGGAGGTTCAAAGATTTATGAGCATCCCCAAAAATATGTATCTTCAGGGCTGGTCCCTGATTGGGCTGAACAGAATGGAAATGTGAATTTTGAGTGTGGTTTCTTGTGGGAAACAGATCAATAACCTCCTAAGGAAGATCCTATTTCAGAGTGGGGAAAAACACTTAAGTTGGGATTTACCTGTTGCCACCTCAGAATTAAGAAGCTCAGAAACATGTTACAGAAATCTACAGGAGCAGACTGTTTGCTTTATCTGTGACCTCTCCAATGAAGCAAAATTCTGTTGTGATATTAAACCAGCCCCATTCCATGACAGGGCTGGAAGTTTTTACTCTGTCAGAGGAACAAGGTGAGCCTTCTTCATTTTTATTTCCCTTTTATCATATCTCTCATTTTTCCCACAGCACTATAACTTCACCCTTGATCCTCTGATGGATGCAGAAGCTGCAGGTGGGAGGCAGAGGAAGGAGTGAGTGACTCCAGAGCCATCCCTGCAGGAACTCAGCTCTTGTACAGGAAAATGCCATAAAATGGCAAATAATAAATATAAAAATCAACTGCAGAGTCCAGGATGCAGGAGCTCTGGCCCAAATATCCCCTTTTTTCTTTTTCTGGGATTAAGGAGGGTGCTTGTGGGAAGAGCAGCCATGGTGATAAGCAGCTGCCAGCTGGTTTCACTGGGGAGCTGTGTGGCCCCTCTGCTCCATTCTGTGCCCTTCTCCAGCCCAGCAACTTTCCCTTCCAGACCACAGGTTTATTTAATTTCGGTCCTACTGCTGGCAATGGTTTTGCAATGGGCTGTGGGTTAGGAAAAAGCAGAGAATTTTTCCTTAAGTGAGAAAAGGAGATGACATTGCATGGCAAAATAGAGCAAAAAATAGTTTGTTGGCTGATTTTCTTCTCTGCCCTGCTTCTGTGCGTGATGCCAGCAAAAGAAATTGCATTTTGGAGTGATTTAATAACAAAATTACTTTTATTTTAAATTCTTTTCCCTGCCTCGGAGCAGAAAAACCACAAGATGGAGCTCTGGGGCTTTCCACTGCGGCTGGGCTTGAGTCACCGTAAAAACCCGTTTGGAGACCTCGAAATTATGGGTTTTATTATTTTCCCCCCCAGTTTAATTTTTACATTCATTTTAAAATTGTAAATGTTATAGATGTTATAATTATAAAATGTAATTTATTGTTGCTGGTCGAAGCTATTTACTTTTCCATTTGAAACTCAGAACTTTTAGTGTTATTTTTTGATGACCATTACAGGGCAGCATTTTTCTCTCTTCTGCAAGGCTGCAGCCCGAGGATGCTCTTAGCCCACAGCATTCTTCTCCCTGACACCCTGCCTGTGCTGGGGAGGCTTTCAAACCTGCCCAGCTCTAGATGCAGATATTAAACACTGGCTTTCCTTCGTGGGTAAGGGAATAAATGATGTTTTGAAGTGCTCCTCTTCCCTCATAATCAATGAACAGTGAGCTGGTAAAATTTAAATCAGCGCAGTGAATTAGGAGAATTGGGTTCTTTAATTAAAAGAAAAGCATTTTAGATGCTAAATTATATAGAACTTCTACAGAAACAAAAAAAAATATTATTTTGTGTGACATGTGTTTTCTTCCTTCTTTTTTTTTTTTTTTCCTTATTTTTCTCTCAATTTTCCTCTTTTTTTTGCCTTCAAAAGGGTGAGCTCTCTTCTTCAATGTCCTTCTTTTCCAAGTGAACTGGTGCTAGGGATGTCAGATCCTTTCAGCTCTGCCTGCTGCTATGACAGGGACTGAGTTTAATTATGACTGTGTTGCATAGATAGGGTGATTTTTTTTGACTTGCTGGAGTTTGGTTGTAATAGCTGAGCACATACATAGTTAAAATGACAAAAAATTAATTTAAAAAAAAATTTATACACTCTAGCTCACATTAAGAGAGGACAATGAGATTCTGGTAGCCCATAGTCTCCTGAAATATTGTTAATTACTTGAACAACACAAGTGAACATTTTATAAAATGTTTATGGAACTCTTTGGGGCTGGGGTGTGCCATGTCAGTTACTAAAAATCTGATCTCCTGCTTTGCAGAAGTGAACATTTTTATTAGAAATTTGAACCACTTGACAGAGGCTTCCAGAGAAATGAGTCTCTGGTGTGAGCCCTGGCTGTGGCAAAGCTCCTGCTCCAAAGGGCCGGGAACTTCTGGAGGAGCAGAGAGAAATTCAGAAATCCAGCCCAAGGTAGAGCTGACCACATCCTGAATAATTCATCAGGTGCATTTATTCCCCCTCTGTTTGCAAACTGTCAGTGTGGTGTTTGTGTGTGCTCCTCTATTCATTAGGAGCTGGGTGCTTTGTGACTGATCCTTTTGCTGTGGATTTTTGGCTCATTGTCGGTTCCTCCAGCCTGACTGAGGGCTGGATCACCCGGTGCTGATTTTGTCAGGGCTGCTGCAACATGGATTTTTCTATCCTAAATCCAGAGCTCTCAAACTTGTGATTCTTAAAAATATTCGTGCCAGGAGGCTCTTGTGTCAAAAGTCACCACAGCTGGTGAAAGGAAGGTGTGAGAGCTCTGCTTGTTTCAGTTCAATTTGCTAACTCAAGGAAATAGTGGATTTATTTTTTTTACTGGGCACTTAGCTGTGGGCATTATTTCTTTTTCTAACTCCAAAGCTGTCTGAAAGGACTTGGAAACACACCAATTGCCTATTTCCCCCCCTCTTTTTTATTTTAAATGTTAGGAAAAGAACAGTTTGAAGGTCTGCCTGTGCTTTGGGTCATTAATAGAGATAATTGTCAGCGGTGGACAAGGCTGCAGCTTCCTGAGTGGGGAGCAAAAGAAAAACGAGGTGTCACTTTGTTCAAACCTTTTCAGTTCCTCTGTAAAACACTACTCCTTAAATAGAACTGCTGCTCTTACCCCTTCCTATGCTTCCACTGCAGCCTGTAAAAAACCATCAGTTTTCCCAAATGCACTGAGAGGAGCAGGGGCAGCTCCTGAAGCGCTCGGAGCATCTCCGGTGGTACCTGCCTCTTAACCACCTTCACTTTCAGATTGTCACCGCACTTCTGGCTTTTTATCAGCTGCTGTTCCACTTCTACAGGCAGATGGGAGCCTCCTTCCCTCTCTCCTGGGTCCCTGCAGTGCTCGGGATGCCGTTCCCTGGTGTGCTGTTCCCCAGCTCCCTCTGGCAGCTGCTCCATCCCTGGTTCTCCTGCAGCTGCTGCCGAGCTTTCCCTGGGTGCAAGGCTCAAACAATAATTCCTGAGCGCTGGAAAAGCTGCAGAAACCCCGGCACCACTCAGCCCAGCCCTCAGGATGGGAATAACAGGCACTTCCCAAGTTCTTTAAAAAAAAAAAAAA